>WOXC01000998.1:0-431756 GCA_011680675.1 Gymnobelideus leadbeateri
AAAATGGTGTCAGAAGTGATGGTCAACCAAGAGGTGAGATTCAACCTAAACAAGATCACTCTGTACAGTGAGAACCAGGTGAGTTCCCCCATGGTTCAAGTGAAACAGAGTTTAGTCATTCTTGGACCCAGACTAGGTCTTAGGACTGAGGACTTTAGGTATCCAGAAAGCAAGAGGGTTGTGTACCATCACAACCTAAGGAATTACTGAGGGAGGGCTAGAACTACCTTAGCCACTGTTATGGGGAAATGAGTAATTCTCTTGGATAAATCAACCAAGAGATTTGGGGAAGGGAGGAGTGGATCTACCATCTGTTAATTTGACTAGTCCTCCAAGAGATCTTTCTTTTTTCTCTTTTCATCTCTTTCTCTTCTAATACTTATTTTATCTTTCTATTATTCTAAGAAAGTAAACCAGATACCAAGTCTGTGACTATTTACTTGGAATATTCCTGATTCTCAGCCCAGTGTTTTATCCATTGTACCACCTGGCTTCTTAATTGGGTATATTTTGCTTAAAAATGAATAATAATGATGTAATAACTTAGAGTTTGGAAAGAACCACAGATTCAATAAATATCTGAGAAGTTTGTTAAGGACTTGCCAGATTTTTAGTTCCCTGGATCTTCAACCTTATAAAGGTCATAAATCATATTAACTCCATGGGAGAAGTTGCTCAAAGTATGTTGTGAAGTTCTAAAATAGTGAAGTGTTAAGGAGGAATCAGGATCTCTAATAGCTAAAGTAAAAGGGTAAGAGAAATAATTATTTTGCTATTAAATTGGTAACCAATTATTAAATTAAGGTAAATGTCCTATTTCCTCATTAAGACCCAGTCCATGTGAAAAATCAATCTCTGAAGAACATGGCTGATTAATGAGATTGCCTCATCAATCCCTGCAATGAACATGCTTCTCTATCTTGGGCTGGACCTTATCCAACTAGGAGACCTTATTTCTTTTTAGACTATAAACAGAATTCTGTTCGGTTGAGTTCTTGCCCCAAAGAGAACAGCCCTTGTCCTTGTACTCCTCCATTAGAATTTAGGGTGCCCTAGCTCATGAAAGAGAAAACCAACCAGAGTGGCTTGGAAGGAGATGGATTCCCTTGTCCAGATTGCTGAAGGCAGCTGAGTTTCATAATCAAGTCACATTCACAGTGGGAGGAAGTGGAGACTTCTAGCCTTACCTCCTCATTAAATGTTCACAAATTAGGGTTGATATTGACTTGTCAAGGGGCATTTCCTTTCAGTGGCTTTCAGGATCTCCATTTTTTATCTTTGTTTTCCTGAGAGAAATAACTGACCATAAATTTATTGTTTATTATTATTATTGATAGCGCCTAGTTCATAAATTTATTATTAATGACCAAGAAACTTTGTTTCTCAGGGTTTTCATTTGTCACAGAGGCTTACCAGTTTATTTGGTAAAGAATGATTTTTATCTGATAGATTATTTAGCCACCACTTATGAAAATTTTAAAAGTGTCTGGAATAGTATTATCAAACCCTTTGAGCCAACTTATCATTGACAGATTCCAGATTCCAACATTTTATACTTTCAGATATGGTTATCTATCAATCTCAATGCTTAGAGTAACCAGTATTGTTCTGGGGTTTGATTGCACTATCATATATTCATTGTATGTAATCATAGAATGTAATTAATTAATTTCTCAATTTCTAAAGATTGATTTCTATTTCAAGACAGATTTAAACTAGAAGGATGAACAACATAAGGTTTGCGTATGTTTATTGGTTACTGTTATTGTAGCAGCAAGAGAAAAATAATAACAGCTATCTGGTATAAGTGATTTGAGGTAAAATCTCTTGGGAACTGTAATTTGATATTGTTCTGATTTTGATTTCAGGTATAATCTTCGGAATTGTCATTGAGCCAACTATCTACCATATAAAGAAAGTGGAGAGTGCCCCTGAAAAGGAATGCAATCTAAGAGTTATATATCTGTGCCTAAGAGGATTGTAGAGATGACCTTGCAAATGCAAAGGTGGGATCTTTTTTACTTTTTGACTATTGTTCCATTGTGCTATTCCCTTTCTGAACAGGAAATTTGTCTACCTTATTAATTCTGAGCTTGGCCATGTTATCCTGTGAGAAATGCAAAACTTTGTTGCATGATTGACTTTTCCAAAATGAAGTCGAACCAAGATTCTTGCATAGACTCAAACTTAGTTAAGGAGGCTTTATGCTTAGATCATTTGGTGCTCTTGGCAGAACAGTTCTGATATTGCTACAACCATGTCCTCCCTTCTTCCTTTCATAGCAAGCCTAATTAAAAAGGGCAGGTGAACTCTAGAAGTACACACACACACACACACTTGATCAATCCTGTTGTTGCAATATTAAATATCTCTTAATTACTATTATAAGATATAAGAGGTCTGTTTTTAAATTTTATTATTCTGAATTTGTGGTCACTAATGGTTATATATTCATGAATAAGATTAAGTCCTTAAATATTTCATTTTATCTGGATGATTTGAGGATAATATATTCTCAAACAGAGGACTGGATATTTAGGACAAAAATGTGATGTGATAAAGGTGTGAAAATTTTGAGTTTTACCGAAGTAACAAACTTCACTCAGAGAAATATAAGAAGATTAAATTGTTTGCTCTGAGATAGAATATATTTATTTATTTATGTATATATGAAACTTTTAAATGTTTCTATTAAGAATAATGATAGGGGGCGGAGCCAAGATGGCGGAGTAGAAACAGCTCTTCCAAGCCTCTCTGCCCCCAGATTCTCCACAAACTATGTAAAAAAGGACTCTGAAAAACTTCTGGAGGCCCAGCACCCACAGAACGACACAGAGAAGCTAACCTCCCGCTGAGGACAGCCCAGCACCCTGCAGGAAGGACCAGCGCAGCGGTCTGGGAGCCGGCAGCGCGCAGAGCGCAGAGCTCAGGAGCTGAGCCAAGCCCAGGTCCACGTGAGCCGAGGTTTTAGCCCCAGGGCGGCAGGGCCAGCAGCCGGCTGGAGGAACCCCAGAACACCAGGAACTGTGGCGACCCGAGAATTATCAACATAGACTTGCCTAGGACAAAGTAAGAGGTTAATGTCCTATGGACTTTGGGACCTGTATTTGGGGAATGCGTCAGCTCCCTCCCCTGGGGCCTAGAAGCCGCTGAGGAGACACGCCATTTTGTAGTTTTCAGAGGCAGCTCGGGCTCCCAGCCTACAAATCGTGGGGAGATCCAGCGATCAGTCTTGGGGGGTAATGGCTCTTGCTTTAACCTCCCTGGATCTGGATTGTGATCTAGGGTGGAAGTTGTGGGTGGGTTTACAGCTTGCCAGAAACGGAAGTTGCCCCCCACACGTTCGGGACGAAAATTCCTCTATCTGGCCTTAAAGCCATAGTGTGGCAACAAGCCCAAAAGTCAAGTAATTAAGTGGCAACATGCCAAGGCAAAGGAAACAGAAAAATGCAAGCCTAGACTCCTATTTTGGGGGCATAGAGCGGGAAAAGGACTGTGAGGTCAGAAGTCCTGCTCCAAAAGCCCCAGGGGAAAACATGAGCGGGTTGCAGGCCATAGAGGACCTTAAGAAGGACTTTAAAAATCAAATAAGAGAAGTGGAGGAAAAATTAGAAAGAGAAATGAGAAGGATGCAGGAAAAGTATGAAATGAGGGTCAACAGCCTGACTGAGGAAAACAACACCTTAAAAAATAGACTAGCTCAAATGGCAAAGGAGGCCCAAAAGGGCAATGAGGAGAAGAATGCCTTAAAAAGTCGAATTTGCCAGATGGAAAAAGAATCTCAAAAGTTCACTGAGGAGATTCATTCCTTCAGAGTTAGACTGGAGCAAATGGAAGCTAGTGACTTTATGAGAAATCAAGATGCTGTTAAGCAGATCCAAACAAACGAAAGATTAGAAGGCAATGTGAAATATCTCATGGGAAAAACCACTGACCTGGAAAATAGATCCAGGAGAGACAATTTAAAAATTATTGGACTACCTGAAAGCCATGATCAAAGAAAGAACCTAGAAATCACCCTTCAAGAAATTCTCAAGGAAAACTGCCCTGATGTTTTAGATCCAGAGGGCAAAATAGAGGTTGAAAGAATCCACAGATCACCTCCTGAAAAAGATCCCAAAAAGAAAACTCCCAGGAATATTATAGCCAGGTTCCAGAATCCCCAGATCAAGGAGAAAATACTACAAGCAGCCAGGAAGAAACAATTTCAATATTGTGGAAACACAATCAGAATAGCCCAGGACCTGGCAGCTTCTACACTGAGGGATCGAAGGGCATGGAATATGATATTCCAGAGGGCAAAAGAACTGGGAATGAACCCAAGGGTCACCTACCCAGCAAAACTGAGTATTTTGTTTCAGGGGAAAATATGGTCATTCAGTGGAATAGAGGACTTTCAAGCATTCTTGAGGAAAAAACCAGAATTGAATAGAAAATTTGACATCCAGACACAAGAAGCAAGAGATGCCTGAGAAGGTAATCAGGGAAAAGAAATCAAAAGGAATTTATCAAAGTTGAACTATTTACATTCCTATATGGAAAAGCAATAACTGTGACTGATGATATCTTTCTCACTATGAAAATAATGGAAGAAGGGGGTGTGGTCATATGAATACATATGTGAATGTGTGTGTATATGGTTACAGTTATATATGGATAGAGGGCATAGGTTGAATTTGTTGGGAAGGGAGAATACTCAAGGGATGAAATTATGAGGTGAGAGAGGAAAGTGGCAAGAGGAGATGGGGAGAGACATGGTAGGGTAAACTATCTCATGTAGGGGAAGTGGGTGCAAAGGAGGGGGAGAATAAGGAAGGCTAAAAAGGCAAAACCACATTCACATTGAATTTGGTTCAGGGAGAAAATGACATACATACTAAATGGGATATCTCAACCTGCAGCAGGATAGGGGGAAGGGGGATGGGAGGAGGGATGATGGATGGGAGGGCATCCTTGGGGTGAGGGGAGGTTGGAAGTACCCACTATAGAAGAGGGACAGGATCATGTAGGGAATGGACCAGGTGGGGGGTGGGATGAGTGGGAGGGAATTATAAGCAGCCTTGTACAATATATCTACCATGATAATGTTTTGCATAGCTAGACATGTACAACATATACTGAATTACTTATCTCCCAAGAAGGAATGGGTGACAAGGGAGGAAGGAAATGGATCTGAAATTCGAGGTCGTAACATTAAATGTTTCAAATATATATAAATACTATTATTAATACTCTTTTGCTTGTAATAGGGAGATAAGATGTGCAGGCATTGGGACACAAAGATTCACCTTCCTCTAATGGAAAAGTCGATGGGGGTATGGGAGAAGGTATGGGAGAGAGCAGATTGGAGGAAGCGATATCTTGTGGGACTGCTATTCTGGGAGGTTGGGTAGGGGAATAATGGGGGGAAAATGATTGTAACTCAAAATCTGGCGGAAATGAATGATGTAAAACAGAAGTTAATAAAGTATTTGTTTAAAAAAAAAGAATAATGATAAAAGGACAAGTATAAGGTTATCTTCACAAAATTTGAACTGTTTTTCACCACATGAACCAGTTACTGGAAAGTCAAATTTAAAAGGAACATAATTCTATAATTGCCTTGGGAATGAAGCCTATTCCAGATTTTCCACATATTGCTGAATGAAAATGAAGGAAATTTTTTTTTAATTGTGTTCACTGGGTCCACTATAAATTATCGATGTTACATAAACTCAATTGGGCCCTTACCCTCACCACAGCAACTTTTCCAAACCCTTTCATCCCTCTTCAAATGTCCCACAGCCTTCCCTTACTCTCAAGAATCTTGCCTCATATTTCACTCAAAAAAAATTAGGTCATTTGCAGGGAGCTCCCTCTTCTCCCCAGTTTTCCATCTTACATCACTCTATTGCCTTGTTCAACCTTCCTTTCCTTCACTCCTGTTTCACATGAAGAGGTAGCCTTTTTTTTTTTTTTTAAAGCAATTGGGGTTAAGTAACTTGCTCAAGGTTACATGGCTAGTCATTATTTATATGTGGGTGCTCATTTTTCTGAGGTCAGTTTCGATCCCGGGTCATCCCAACTCTGAGGCCGGCGCTCTTACTCACTGCGCCACCTAGCCGCCCCAGAGGTAACCTTTCTTAACAAGGCAAATCCTCTATATACAAGTGGCTCCATTCTAACCTGTCATCTCTAGCAAAATGTCTCCTCTAGGGGCGGCTAGGTGGTGCAGTGAGTAGAGCGTCGGCCCTGTAGTCAGAAGGACCTGAGTTCGGATCCGACCTCAGACACTTAACACACACAAACAAAAACCTAGCCTTGTGACCTTGAGCAAGTTACTTAACCCCATTTGCCCTCCAAAAAAAAGCAAAAAAAAAAATGTCTCCTCTAACATTACTACTTTCTTACTAGTCTTTACTTACTCCCAGTCTATTGGTCACTTATGTCTTGCCTAAAAATATTCCCCATGTTTCCTTCATTCATCAATCTAACTATAGTCCTATATCTCTCCTCAATTTTGTGACAACTTAATAGGCTGTCTACAATAGAGACCTACACTTTTCTTTTTAACTTTTTTTAGTATGACTTCTAACCTCATCATTCAACTAAAACTCATCTCTCCAAAGTTACTACTGATGTTTTAATTACAAAATTTAAGCCTTTTCTCAATCATCATCTTTCTGGACTTGTCTATATTCCTTAACAGTGTCAACAATCACCCTCTTTTCCTTTGTGCTCTCTTCTCTTCAGTTTTTGTAACACTGCTCTCTCCTGCTTCTCCCATTTAAACATCTATAATTTGGTGTGCTATAGTTATCTTAAACTCAACTTGTTCAAAACTGAAGCCATTATCTTTCCCACATCCCTTAAATCTTCCCCTCTTCCTAATTTCCCTATTATTGTGTAGCAGCAAGCACCCCAACATTCCCAGGGTGGCTGCCACACACAGGTTGAAAGCAACTCAAAATGGGTTAACAAGCTTACTTTAATCAATCCAACATATATCATTTACCTCATTCAGGGGAAAAAGGTCAGCACCCCAAACTTCAGAGTATATAGACAGAAGTTACAAGACAGAGAAACAGACCAAGCAGACAGGCTTCCAAACTGTCCAACTATTACATACATCCATATCTAATCACAGTTACCAGACAGGGAAGCATCAATATCTGGATTTTCAAAGTCAGGGGCTCTCAAGCACAAAGTCTTGACTGGTCAAGTCACACAACACTTCTCAAAGTGAGCCCCAATACAAAGCCTCACATCAAGGATTATATAGCCTTCTCCTGGGTTAGAGAATGTAACCATCCTCTTCACCCACTGCCCAATCACACAGCATCAAGGTGTGGGCATTCCTGAAAACCAAGCTTCCTGCCACAGGCTCCATGTGACCACATCGAGCCTATTGGGGGGCAGAGTATATTTTCAAATCAAGGAAGGTTCTCAGAGTCTCTTAAGTCTATCAAAGAACCTAGGGGCAGGGAAAATCTTTAAATTTGCATTACCATTACATACTGTTATTGAGGCTGATAATCTAGGTGTCAACCTCTACTCCACATTCTCATTGCTCTGTTCTTTCCTTTTGTTGGTCTCCCCCATCAAGATTCTCCCCCTTCCAGTCTATCCTCCACTCAGGTGTCAATCTGATCTTCTTAAAGAGCAAATCTGACCATGTCACCTTCTTGTTTAATAAACTATCATGGCTCCTTATTGCCTCAAGAATCAAACATAAAATTTTTTGCTTGGTTTTTGAAGCTCTTCATAACCTAGCTCTTTCCTACCTTTTTCAGTTTTCATACATGTTAAACCACTACTTCATCCTACCACCTCCCTCCCCACTCTGAAATCCAGTTACATTGGCCCCTTTGACTTTCCTAGGAGAAGACAGTCCATCTCTCAACTCTGAATGTTTTCATTGACTATCTCTCATGCCTGGAATGCTCTTCTTCCTCATCTCAGATTCCTAGCATCCCTAACTTTCTTGTCTCAGCTGATATCCCACCTTTTTCAAGAAGTCTTTCTCAGTATTTCTTGATCTTAATGCCTTCTCTTTGAGATTACCCCCAATTTATCTTGTGTGTATATATAGATATAGATATAGGTATAGATATAGATAGCATTTCTCTTGTTTTACATTATGATTTACATATTGTCTCCTTTGTTAGACTGTGAATTCCTTGAGATGAAGGACTGTGCTTTTTATTTTCTTTATATATCCAGCACTCAATGCAGGACTGACACATAGTAGGAGCTTAGTATATGTTAGCAGGTTGATTGTTATCAGCCAGCATGATACCTCATCCAATATATCTTTATTTGTTTTACTATGTATGTACATATGTGAAAATATAAATAATAATTTATTCTCATAATAACCCTTTGTGATAAGTAGATCATGTGTTATAATCATTTTGCAGATATAAAAATGAAACTTTTGGACACAGTGAAATCTTTTATTAAATAATGTTTTTTTTTCCCCAATAACATATTAAAACAAATTTTTAGCTTTCTTTTAAGGTTTTGAGTTCCAATTTTATTTCTCCTTCTCTCCCTCCCCTTCCCCATCTCTGAGATGGTAAGCAATCCAAAATAGTTTTCACATGTGTGATCATGTAAAATATTTCCATAATATTCATTTTGTACAATTAGTACCAAATTTTAAAAAAAGTGAAAAATGTTATGTTTCAGTCTGTATTTATATCTTTTCATCAATTATCAATTGCAGAATGGCTTGTATTCTTATAAATTTGACTCAATTCTCTATATATTTGAGAAACAAGGCCTTTGACATAGTGAAATCCTGGAGAATGATTCTTACAACAAATCACCATAAAAGCAAAACTGCATTTGCCCTGTTGCCTTCTCTTCAGGTATCAGGAGAAACTGCTGAGGAAGTAAATAATACTGGTGAGAATTAAGTATTCAATAAAACAGCATAAAATGAGCACAGCCTCCAGGTTTTAAGTGATTAAAAGGAAGAATTATTCCTATTTTTCTTTTTTGTTTATAATTCTGATTGAACTTCTTGGTTGTGGGTTGTTTTTTTTTTTTTTTTGCATGTTCCTCTGTTGAGCTATACAATATTTTCCCAATTCTGTTCTTTTTGTTGCTGCATTGTTTCAGTCATGTCCAATTCTTCATGACCCTATTTGGTTCTTTTTTGGCAAAGCTACTTAAGTGGTTTGGCATTTCCTTCTCCAGCTCATTTTACAGATGAAAAACTAAGGCAAACATGGTTAAGTGACTTGCCCAGGGTCACAGAGCTAGTGTCTGAGACTGGATTTGGACCCAAGATCTACTGACTCCAGGGCCAGAATTCTATCCACTGGGCCTCCTAGCTGCTCCCAGTTTTTTAATGGTGTACTAATGCCTCTCACCTTCAGAGATCCTAGATTTTATTTAGGTTTCCCTTTATGTTAATCTTCAATGCCTAATCTAACAGAGAATCCATTCATTATGGTGCTATGCTTTTGTCTATATTGACTAACTTACCCAAATTATATTTTGCTATTTACAACACACTGATCAAAGCTCTGAAGTATAAAAAAGAAATACTATCTCTGCTCTCTGAGGGAAACTTATAACCTACTTTGGGAGACAACAGGAGAAACTAGAGTACAGTTTAGGTCAATATATTATTCAGTGCTAGATTTCATGGTAAATACTTTATGTGCTATAGAAACTCAAAGCACCTTAAGATCCTAGAGGTTTGTCAGGGAAAGCACCCTGGAGAAGTTAGGTCTTAAGCAAAGTACAAGATTTATATTGACAAAAAAAATGAACTATGTGGAGAACTTCATATGAAATAAAGTTTGGAAATGGGTCTGAAAATAGAGAACAATGTTATTTTAAGAAGCCAGAAGAGGTCAAAGACAAAGATAAAGATATCTATAAATCTATTTTATCTTTAGTCTCTCCCTATCTACTGGCTCCTTCCTTGCTGTCTAAATATATGCCCACATCTCCCTCTTCCTTAAAAACTTCTCAAATGATCCTTCCATCACTTCTAATTATCATCCTATATCTTTTCTGTCCATTGTGGCCAAACTTCTTGAAAAGGCCATCTATAATAGGAATGTCCACTTTCTCTCCCTTCACTCACTTTTTAGCCTCTTACATTTCAGCTTCTGACCTCATCATTTATCTGAAACTACTCATTCCAAAGTTACCAGTGCTTTCTTAATTGCTAAAGTCAATGGTCTCTTCTCAATCCCCATTCTTCTTAACCTTTACAGCATTTGACACTGTCAATAGCCCTTGGTGCTTTCTTTTAAGTTTTTGAGACACTATTCTCTTCTGTTTCTCCACCTACTTACCTGACTTTTCCTTCTCAATCTCCTTTGCTGGGTCCCACTCCATATCATGACCACTTACAGTATCTCTCAGGGCTCTATCCTGGACACTTTTCTCTTTTCCTTCTATACTATTTTACTTGATTATCTTGTCATCTCCCACTTAACTGTCATCTCTATGCTGATGATTTTCATATCTATCTCCTCTCCCCAACTTCTCTGCCAACTTCCAGTCTTGAATCTCCAACTGCCTTTTCAGCCATTTGTTCTGTGTATCCAGTAGATGTCGTGAACTCAACATGTTCAAGTCAGAACTCATTATTTCCCTCCCTAAACCCTCACCACCTCCTAATTTCCCTATCAAAGGCAGCAGCATCCTCCCAGTCCATTAGACTTACAATTTAGGTATCATCCTCTATTCCTCACAATCTCTCACATTTCCACATCCAAGCTGTTGCCTGTCAATTTCATCTTTGCAACATCTCTTGAAAGTGCTCCCTTTTCTTCTCTGATATGGCCACCACCTTGGGGCAGACGCTCATCACCTGACATTAGGACAATTGCAGTAGCCTCCAAGTGAATCTGTCTGCCTCAGTTCTCTCCTCACTCCAATCCATCTTCCATTCAGCCACTGGAGTGAATTTCCTAAAGTGTAGGTTCAATCAAATCATTCCCCTTCTCCATAAACTCCAGTGGTTCCCTATTGCCTCCAGCATTAAATAGAAATCATCTGATTGGTCTTCAAAGTCCTTCATAATCTATCTCCTTCCAGTGTTCTTATACCCTACTGCCTGCATTGTGCTCTTTAGTCCTTTGACACTGGCCTCTTGGCTGTTCCACTCCATCTCTAGGCTCTGAGCATTTTCTCTGGCTGTCCTTTAAGCTTAGAATTCTTTTTCTCCTCTTTTCTACCTACCGGCTTCCCTGACTTCCTTCAAGTCCTAACTAAAATCCTGTGTTTTACAAAAGCCTTTCCCAATTCTGGTTAATTCTACTGCTTTTCCTCTTTTATTTCCTTTCCCCCCCTGTATATAGTTTGATTGTACATATTTGTTTGTTACCTCCTCTCCTCACCCCCACCCCCTATTGAATTATGGGGATAGGGACTGACTTTTCTTTTTGTGCACCCAGAGCATAGCAAGGTGTCTGGCACATAGTAGGTGCTTAATAAATGTTTAGTGCTCCACACATTGCCAGAACCAGCTCAGTGTTTGGGAGGCTCCAAAAGAAAGAGGGATAGGAAGAAGTATTAAACTGCCTACTACACTGTCTACAGAGCTATTGTGCTGACCTCATTGCTGTATGCCTGTGAAACCTGGACAGTATACTAGTGCCATTCAAATTATTTTAGGACACCTGAAGATGACTTGGCAAGATAAGGTACTAGAGGTCATTTCTCCTTTCCTTTGGTATTGTTCAGACAACTCCTTCCCAGAAATATTTAGAAGAACCAAAGGGTGGTATTGTTGAGCTGCACCTTTGTTTCAACAATATGGGGAAGTGAAATTGCCTCTGTGTAACTGAATGTGTATTTACCTTGAAGAAAGGGACTTCTCTCTATGACTTGCTGGTATCCTGAGTTCCTAGATTCATCACCACCTGAAAGGTGAGGAATAATTCTTATCCAACTACTTTGGAAGAGAAGAGAGAAGCCCTTTAGCAGAAGCCTTTATGGAGACACTATTTGGCACCATTTCTCTAATGGGGTTCCTAGGGAGGCGGTGGTGGATCAGGAAACACTGAACGGGTGTGGGGCAAGTCCTGCAATTAACACTAGTGTGGGATAAGTTGTGTGCAAGGAGGTCATGACCTTTTAGCTACTTTACTACAGATGAACCTCACTTGTAATGAGGAATTGGTGACTGCTAGAGGTTACATGATATTGCTGCAGCCCTTATGTTCTGGGTTCTGTTTCTCCTTTTCATTACCTTACATTGGGAAACATTGTGAACTGAAAATATTTGGTACATCTATGGATCAGACTGCTGACATCTTAGACACAGTCATTCTAAAGTGGAAAGGTGAAGCCTTGGATTGTTAGCATCTTCCACATTTAGCTGTTTTTTGATAGGGGTTGGGAGGGTGAGGAAGGTGAAAGAGTGAGTATTACATTCTTTGATTATTTATTTTGTTTTTGCTATCTTTTAAATATTTTTTCTCCAGTACACTCTATGTCATCATTCTTGCATTCCTGAGGTTGTCTAGCAACATTTCTAAAGCCATTTAAATGGTGGAAGGTCCTCTATAATGCTGTTAGGATCTTGCTTCCAAGGGTTGGAATATGATAGACCAAGGGTTTCTCTTCTTTCTGTCCATCCCATCCCCCTCCTCCATATCATGTACATTAGGCTACATTTTTGCTATTTGCCTAAGAGCCAAGGAAGTTGTTTCTAAGACTTGATTGTCCCAGGGAACTAAGACTCAAGCAGCCTAATTGATGACGCAATTTCTTGATGGATGCAGGCTGTATTGCCATGGTTTTGCAATTACTTATGAGTATAAAAAAAACTGCCCATGTGGAATTAGGGGCCTTTATAACTTGATGTCCAGATTATTTCTTTCATATTTACCCTTAGTGGTGTCAGTGTTTGAGTCAAGTGCTATATATCATTGAATATCCTTTCAAGTCTATGCCTAAGTAACCTTATTTTCTTGCTAGTTGCTAAATGATCTATTAGTATTTCATTTCCTTCTTTTATTGGCCCTAAACTTCTATTTGCCTGAGTTAGGTCCTGAATGAAATATGGCTGAAAAATTGATCATGTTGTTGTTGTTTTTTGTCCTTCTTTCTCAAAGAGGACCATGACATCAGGAAAGTGATGCCATGATTTGCCAGTGAATTTTATTTAAATGAGGGAGGGATGTACAAAGTCACCAGCTTCCCTCTCTCTTCTGGAACCATTTGAGTCCAGTGGTAAGATATAGATTAAGAAGACTGGAGATGGCCCCCAATCACTTTGTAGCCTACCTGATGGTTATCCTTCTGATCTTAGACTCTTTTTAGGATGACAGATAAGAGGTTCACTACTGGACTATACTTGAAGCCATTCTAGTTTTACAAAAACCTGCCAGAGCTTGCTGTCTGCAGATGCAGGGATATGATGAAACATAAGGAAATTGAGAATCACGATAAGGCATCAAAGATGGATTTTAGTGGTAGTCCTACGATTACAGTTACCATATTGACAATCTTCATGAAATGGATCAAGTCAAATGTGATGCTGACAATACTTAAGATGGGAAGATGTCCTTATTACTTATGTTTGCTGATTTGGTTTTATTATTTGACATCTCTTAACATATGTGGCAAATACTAATCCACCCAAAGTCAAAGTTTTATTCATTAAGTCAACACTTATCAAATGCTGATCATTTGCAAAACATTCTCCGGTATGATTAGGCTGTTATTTTTGTGGAGAAATTTCAACCTCAGCAAAGTAGTGGCTTATATATTATTGATATTCAATACATGTTTTTGCTTTGTCTAATTGGATTAAATTCTTGATATTCTGGCATAATGCTCTCAAGATTCCCACCACCCTAAAACAATGAAAAATCAAGAAAAATTAGATAAATTTTAAAAAGAGCCAGACTAGCAAGATTCTTTTCCTTTTTTTAAATGTATTTGCTTTTGCAAATTAGTAAATTAGTAAATTTGCAAAACATTAGTAAAACTCTAATATCTCTTAGCTTTTAAGAATCATATTAACTCAGGTATTGTCATTTGTCTTGCATTATTAAGTGTAGGTGATACAGTAGATAAAGTGCTGGAACCAGAGTCAGGGACACTTGAGTTCCATTCCTGCCTCAGATCCTAGTACCTGAGTGACCCTCAGAAAGTTTCTCTTTATGTCTTTATTTGTAAAAATGAGGATAATAATAGCAGCTACCTCCCAGGGCTGTTGTGAGGATCAATGAAATATTTTTAAGTGCTTTGCTAATCAGTAAAGTACTTTATAAATGTTGATTATAATAATTTTAAAACTTCTCTAAGATATTTTTAAGATGATGTATTTTCTGTTGATATCAAGTCAGAATATCAAATAGCATTAAGAACAGTCCTAACAGAAGGGAAGGAGGATTGAGGATTTGAAGAGGACTGGAAACTCTTCTCAATTTAACAACATAGGCCTGTGAGACATTTAAGGGATGCTACAGATTTTTTTTTTAAATTTACATGCAGTACTTTCATGAAAAATGAAGCCAGTAAAAGATGGGAATATATCAGGAATTTATTTTCTTAAATGATCCACAAAGCCAGGTGGAAAAGATTTGTTTCTAATTTCTGTGAATTCACATAGTAGTGGTTATATGGTTGCCTGCCTTCACACTTCAGTGCTTTTGGATTTGGAGTCTGGAAACAAAAGGGCTTCCACTGCCTTTATTCTCAATTCGATTTTTTTCTTATTTAACCATCGAATAAACATAGAGACACTAGAAAACATTTGTAGAAAGGGCTCTGTGCTTGGAAAGAATGTTTGAAAACAACTAAATCCTGACAGTGCAGGCAGCAGTGGTTGTTTCAGTGATAAAGGCAGCAAAACCGTGTTCCTAGCTCCTTACTGATCAAGTCACTGGTTTTCCGGTCACTGGATACGAGTATTTTTTCTCCTAATATGACACAATCTCACATTTACCGACACCTTCTGTTCCTAGTGTTTAAGATTTGTTATAAATAAATAAAATGTTGAATGGATGATGCAGTAATTGAAATGGCAGCATGATTTTATTTTATTGCAGGTTTCTCAACCCCTATCTAGTGTACTGATACTTGCAAAATAAAACGCTTTTTTTCCTAGACACCCCTCCTACTTCCTCTCCCTCTCCCTTTCTCTCTACTTGTCCCCCACCCCCAAGTGTTTTTGTATGTGTGTGTATCTCAACCCTCTACAGTAGCCAAGAGAAAGCATCTAGCCAATCATAGGGCTCGGTTTCATAAAAGCTGGATTCTGATTGGTGAAATGAGAAAGAGAATTGGGAACAAAGAAAAGCCCCTTTCAGGTATACAGCGAGCTTCTTTTTGCTCTACTCTCCTCCCTCTGTGTATATGTATGTGCGTTCAGTTCTGATTTCAATTTTGCAGTATAGGCTTGTTGTATATTGGTGCGCAGGGGGCTTTTTGTTTCTGTTTTTATTTTTTTAATTTTAAAAAAGGAAGGTTTGTGACACTTCATGGTCCGTCTTAATAAATTTATTGAAGAGATAATAATTTTAAAAATAAAGCGGCTGCAACAAAACATATTCAATGCAGGTAGAAGGAAAAGGTCAACTCGATCCAATACAGACCGTAAGTACGGTTTAATGGTGTGTATATAGCACGTAGAGGGGATTTCATGCAGGGGAATGTACGAGTTTTATGCGTTGCCATTACAGTGTTTTGCTCGAATTAAAAAACAAAACAAAACAAAACACGAAAGGATTAGCTTTATTAAGCAAAGGGTGAAGCCTCTTCACACAAATTAGGCTTGATCGGGAGTGGGAGGGGGGAGGGGAGTATTTAAAGTATATTACCTTTTGAGGGTTTTTTTTTTTTTTACTAACCAGGAGAATAAAAGTGACACAATTACATACCAGTCTGCATAGTCTCCATTCTCCTACCCCACCCAACCGCCTGCACTTACATACAGAAACAAGTAGCTCCCACGAAAAAAGGTCTTGGGAGCTATAGAAGTGATTACACGGGAATGAACTGATTTTTGTCCCCTGTCACTTAATAAGGACAGAATATTTGATATTGCACTAGGGAAAACACTCATTACTAGTAATGGTTATTATTACCATTTTTCCACCTCTTACCAAAAAGCCAAGAGCAACCCACTATTAAAACAACAAAAACCCAACCCAAATAAATCCACTAACAGCCACGATGATGTGTTTATTGCAGAAGTTAGTCTGGAAGGTAGCAAATGTTTTGCTTTATTACCCATTTCTTCCCTATATCTTCCCCTTATCTTCCCTTTCCCCCTTCTTGTTTCCGCTCCCCACCCCCACCCCTTCTTAAACTATTACAAATTGGAGATAACTTGAGGAAAGGTTTATAACGTGTTTCTTTAAAACATATGCTTTGCCTTCGTGTTCAGTACATTTCACTCATTCCTAACTTCAGGGATCTTGTTCTCAGAGAAATGTTTCACATTCATAACTTGTAGCTGTGCCAACAGTGGAAGGAGGAGGAGGGTATAAAGGAGGAATTGGAGACGAGAGGTGGGGGGAGGGGGAGGAGAGGGAGGGAACAGACTTTAAGATTTTTTTTAAAGACCAGATCAGTATTTTCTGGATACGCTTGTCACCCATTTTTGTTCTCACGACAACCAATTGAGCCCTTGATCCTCACGTGATGTGAAAGGCTTGAACTGTAACAAAATCGTTCCTTTTAAATGGTTGGTTGTTGCTAACTTGCCCATCCCCCTACCTACATTTCCTGCAGACCAACTCTTTACCTTCAATCCATCAACAATTCATTACAGCTTTTAGGTTCCAAACGCCAGCTAATTAAAAATACTAAGCCAACCTCCAAGACCATCAGACTAATGCAGTAGGGGGTGGGGTAGAGGAGCTGAGGGAAAGAAAAAATAAATAAAAGGGAGATGCGCCATTTGCTGCAACCAGAAAAACCGTCCAGAAAAAGGTCGCGTTTTTCTTTTTAGACTCTAATTACCGAGTTACCACATGACCGATTGGCATGAATGACAGTGGAATTTTCCTTTTCTTGGACATCACTTGGAAATTTTTTTTCCCCTTTATGTTGTTAAACATAAAACGGAAAAAGACCAAGCCCCCTTCTGAACAAATGTTTTTATAAGTGATTTATCAGATCACTGAATCATTCACCCAGATCCTTTTCTTTCTCTCCTCTTCCCCAAACACCCCTCCTCCTGCCCATCCCTTCTTCCTCCCTCACCCCGCAAAGCCCCCCACATCCCCCCACCCTACCCGCTCCTCAAGCCCTTGTCTCAAGTTAGTTCAAGAAACAAATCTGTCAGGACGGGAGAAAAAAAATGCCACTTCCCGACTAACAGGAAAAATCCAGCCCAGATTTTCAGTGCTTTCTTTCTTCTTTCCTTTCACTAATTTGTCCTGATGTTAGCACATTCTTTCTTGTTATGAACTGGACGCCTGTAGGTTGGTTACACGGGATCATTACTTACTGATCACGATGACTCAAGGCTGGAATTGAAGACGGAATGTTAAGTTGGGAAAACTTTTTAAAGCCATTTTTTGGCTATCATTCTTGATGCTTGTTAAGAGGAAAAAAAACACCCTTGGTGCTTCTGTTCTGAATGTGAAACATTATCTTCCAGCTGTACAGTAACATATTTTTTGAGGAGAAAAGGACTCCTTATGCGTTTGCCAAAGGGGAGGGGAAGGAATGGAGTGTGTGTGTGTGTGTGTGTGTGTGTGTGTGTGTGTGTGTGTGTGTGTGTGCTGGGGGGATAATGTTATCGAGTGATTATTCTGACTGAGATGTGTTACTTGGTTTCTGCTTCTTGATCATTTGATGTTTAAGTAAAATGAGGCACAGGGTTGTTGCTGAGTCGAGTGGGAACAGCATTGTGATTTGCTGGCCTAATTAAAAATGATAAAGGATTAAAGGTAAGCAATATGTGTGTGTATGTATATCTATCTATCTATATATAATATTTGACAATCAACTGTTTAAAAAGGGGAAAGATCCCCTTAAAAATCATTTTAACTGATCTTTGTCAAACACACACTCATTTTCGGTCACTGAGGCCACCTTGGTGTAGATCACTTAAAGTGTATGTCTTAATCAGTTTCCTATACAGTCAGTAATACTATATTTAACCGACTGAGCAATTCTGTGACCTAGGAGGAGTATTTGAGGCTTATTTTAGATGTTACATTTTCTAAAGGACACCCATTCTTTGTTTCAGCAATTTTCATTCCTAAGGGCTAGCACACACGCACACACACACAACACAAAGGAGGTGTGAGGTGTTTTTATAGGAGTTGTTGGTCCTTTTTTTGGTTATTGAATTAAAAAAAATTGCCTAGGTTTTTTTGTTTTGTTTTGTTTTTTTGCTGAAGACTCAGAATTGGGGGAAATTTAGACTACCATCCTGAAAACGAATTTTAAAACTTCAATGATCATATTTTTTAAAACTAAAATTGAAGAAATTCAGGAAGAGTTAGGACTGTTATTTTCTTCCCATCTTTCTCCCTGTTATTTTAGGTGTTGTACAGACCCAAATTCATTTGTGTGTATGTGTGTGTGTGTGTGTGTGTGTGTGTGTGTGTGTGTGTGTGTGTTTATTCTTAGCTTTCTGGTTATGAATCAGATTATTAAATTTTTTTGAAAAATTTTTTTTATCTTTGGTATATTTTCCTATTTGAAAAATAAAACCACAGAAACCTGCTTTGGAAAGTGGAAACAGTACATGAGCCACCTTTACTCTATACCTTATCCTTCCATCCCTTACTTACTCCTTGACTCCCCAGTATTAATTGTGTTATATTCTGGTAACACCCAGACAAGAAATATTCGACTTTTCCCCCCCTCACAGGAAAAGATGAACCTGGACTGAAGGGTATAGACCCGGGACACATACCTGGGGCAGGAAAAAGAAGTGGAAGAGACGACTTTTTTTTTCTTTAAGAAAAAGCCCGGTGGAGATAAACGAATGTCCCCTCATCACCAAAGGAAAGTTCATCGGATTTTCATTCTAGAAATCTTGTTTTCAGGATGTCAGTGAACATTTCCACTGCAGGAAAAGGTGTGGATCCAAACACAGTTGATACTTATGACAGTGGTGATGATTGGGAAATTGGGGTTGGGAATTTAATAATAGATTTGGACGCTGATTTGGAGAAGGACAGACAGAAATTTGAGATGAATAATTCCAATAACAGCACTAGCAGCAGCAGCTCCAAGGATTGTGGGAGTTTGGCTTCCAGTGGGGCTAATGCTACCACCGTCTTAGCTGATGGCCTAAAATTTGCTTCTGTTCATCCCTCTGCTCCCCAGGGGAATTCACACAAAGAGACCAGCAAATCAAAAGTGAAAAGGAGTAAAACTTCTAAGGATGCTAATAAATCTCTGCCTTCTGCTGCCTTGTATGGGATTCCTGAGATCAGCAGTGCTGGTAAGAGGCAGGAAGTCCAAGGGCGCCCTGGAGAGGCAACTGGCATGAATTCAGCACTGGGTCAAAGTGTGAGCAGCAGCAGCTGTGGCAACCCAAACAGCAATAATACCAATACCAGCACCAGCACCACTATTGCTGCCACTGGGGCAGCCTCTTGTGGGAAAAATAAAGAGGAGAAAACAGGTAAAAGTCAGAGCAATAGAGGCTCCAAGAGGGATAAGGAAGCAGGGAAATCCAGGAAAGACAAGCATGACCTGCTTCAGGGCCATACCAATGGCAGTGGTGGCCAAGCCCCCTCTGGGGGGCACCTGTATGGCTTTGGGGCCAAGGGCAATGATGGCGGGAGTCCCTACCACTGTGGGAGCACTGGGAGTGTCACCTCCTCCACTGGAGGGGAAGTTAGCAAAAATGCCCTGGATTCAGGGCTCTTGGGGAACTCTATTTTGGTAAAGAAAGAAGAGGAGGAGGAGGAGAACCACAGGAGAATCAAGAAACTGAAAACAGAGAAGGTAGGACAAGTTACCTTCCTAGATCTTCACCTTGTGTACCTCTGTCTGTTTTTATGTGGATGCATTTACCTATGCATACCATAAACTTAGACAGTTTGCCTTTTGGTCTTGGTGGTATTTGTATTGTATTACCATTACTTTATTATTTAGTAACTGAGTTACTTACTTTACTTCTGTACAGCTAATGGTGTTATTGTTGCTGTTGTGGCAGCAGTGATCACTTCTTAGATGGAAGTATATGTGTGTAAGTGTATTTGTTGTGTGTCAGAGAGAGAGAGAGGGAGGGAGGGAGGGAGAAAAAGAGGAGGGAGGGAGAGGAAGGTAAGGAGGAAGGAAGGGAGAGAGGGAGGGAGGGAGAGAGAGAAAGAGAATGAGAGAGAGAATGAGAGAATAAGATTCCCCCAGAAGTAGAAGTTCATTTTCTGCTGCAGATGGGCATCTGGCCAGTTTGTAAGTTGGTGTGTTCTTTTTAATGGGACAGAAGGCTCATGAGCCCACTTAACTCTTTCCATTTAGTAGTATTTCTGCTCTTGTTTCCTTGGGTTCAAGGGTCCTTCCCTTGGAAAGGTGTGTGTTAAGAATTCTAATTTGTGTGCTTTCATACTTTTTAACCTTCTCTAAAGGAATTTTGATGTAGATTCAATAACCCAGGACAGATTTATGTTAGAGATGTTCCTCTCATTAATGAACCAAATGCTGTGTTTAGTGTACTGTTTCATAAAAGTAAATTAAATCCAGAATGAGGTTAAACAGGTGCTTGTGTACTGTGGCATCACCCTCACCAACATATTGTTTTTCTGTGTAAAACTCCCTAATGGGAGGGACACTTTTCCTCTTGATTGGTTTGTGACTACTCGGATTTCTACCATTTACCAGCTGAAGCTGAAATTGAAGAGATGAAATGAGACAGGAAGGTTGGGGTGTTATGTTGTGTTCATGACATAGGAAAAATAACTAAGGTGATGTCTAACAGAAAAAAAAGGAAATGGAATGTTGAATTTTATGAGTCTGGATAAGTCACACAATCATTACCCCCTAGCCCCATTATGATCTATTTTTTAAAATTTCTCTTAATTTTGTAATTAGATTTTAGAGATAAAGCCCTTTTAAAAAACCTACTCCCTTTATTGTCTAGGAAATGAGGTCAGAGTCTCTTATACTGAATTCAGATTGGCTGAAGGGCAGAAATTGCTCTGTCCACAGGATAAAGGGTTTTTCCTTGTATTTAGTTGAGACTAGGGGTGTGTATGCTCCTAGCTTGTAATGAAATGTCAAAAGAATTCTATAGGTTGTGATTTGCAAAAAAACAAATCTACTATCCTGCTGTTGGCTTATGTCATGATTGTTTAGAGATGTTCTTAAAATTCCCTTTTTCCCATCTCTGATTTTCAGGGCCTGAATTGTGACAGTAAAATTGTTTTTTAATTATTAATTTGCATAGTAACTTCTAGATTTCTCTTAGAGGTAGCATTTGAGTATTTAACCTAACATTTCAGAAGTTAGGCAGCCCTTTTGATTTATCTTTAAGTTTTCCTTCTTTGGTGTTAGGTTTTGTAGTTGTGAAAACTGTGTAGAGCTTTTTTAATGGGCAGAAATTTCACAGGAAGTGTTTTTCTTTATCAAATTAACTGTTGATAAATAGCATTAAACTTTGTAAATTAATCACATTTTAAAGTAAATTGATGTTATCCTTTAATATAAACTTGCTCTTAATACAGTTCTTCATTTTATTTGAAAGGTGTCCTCAAATCTTATTATTAACTTGGTACAGTAGGACACTTACTTTTTGTTGCCAATTGTCTTCAAATTGCAGTTCTAATCTGCTTTAACCATCTAGATAAATTGCTCTAATCCAGTCTTCACAATGGCTGTGGTTAAAGAGTCAGAGGCATTTGATTGGATTCAGTGGCTGCCTGGAATGTGGGAGGTGCTGCCCTTTTGCATCCCCCTTAGCCTTTTAATCTTTCAGCCAAATGTTCACATTCAACAATTTTGTTTAGCTGGCAATTGGGACATTTCTGTATCTCAAAGACTGCTGTCATGGCAACAGAGATTAGCATGTTAGATGCTCTAATTTTTTTTCTTTCAGTTTTTGTGTTCTTTTCTCAAGTCACAGAGGAAATTACATGAAGAATTAAATTATTACTATATATGCAAGTCATCATCAATCAGTGTAATGTCAGTGTGATAGATAATTTGTATAACCTAAGTTGTGAACAAATATGCCATTTTATATTGGAGAGAGAGAACACTGTTTTTATTCACTGCTGTACCTTGTTGAAATAATAGCTGCATTTCCAATGATACCCACTGTTGTTGGCACATGGTGACTTCAGGGAAGGCTTCACATGGCCAAATTGTGTAGTGTTAGTCATTGTCTATCAAACTGCCATGTTGGCTTAGTGTCTTAAACAACATCCCTTAGGGTTTCCTCCCTACCCCCATTGCGGAACAATTTCTTTAAGGAATATTTCCTCACCTTGGCACTTGAAAGGAGAACTCTGCATAATAGTACCCTTGGAAGCTCCTTTCTTTGATTTGTTGCAATATTAATTATACTTCAATTCAGAAAATAATATCTAATGATGTAAGAATATACAGAAGCTTTCACTAATAGTAAATTAAATGTTGATGCTTTATTTCAGAAAATTCTCTGGCGAAATGATTCCTTAGATCTTGGGATAAAGACTTAAATGCACACTTTTGATGTTCAGATTTAGAAAATTAACTACAACAAAAACCTGAATGATAATTTTTCACTGTTAGTAAAAGCTGAAGGGGGTCAGTTGTTTATATTTGTTTGTTCGGTTGGCAGGTCTCAAATATATTCATAAAAATGACTGTCACTGTTTGACTTTTACAGAATGCTTATATATTTATGGTCTGTTTATTTGTTTTTCTCACCACAGAAAGTCATGTAACACATGATAAATTATATCTTATTAAGCACTGGCAGTGTTCTAGTGATTCTTTTAAGCTAAAACTGCAAGTATGGTGTAGAATTCACCACTCCCTTAATATGTGAAACAAAGTAAAAAGAAATGCTATAATCATAAGATATTTGAACTATATTCATACAGCCCATTTTTTTGTTGTTATGCCACTGGGGACATGTCTGAATAAACAGATTTGATAGGTAGTCTAACAGCTCCTAGATTTGTAGTGTTAAATCGTCCTTACTCCCTTGTCTCCCCTCCCCCACCACCTTGAAGTACAATAATAGCCTCCTATTGTGGGTAAGAAGCATTTTCTTGCACAAGGTTATTAATTTAACTTCTAGGATATTGGATGTTCAGCTTGGTTAAATGGTCACATTTGTACATCTGTATATCCAGACATACACATACCCATATATATGTGTGCATGTATTTGTGTCAAATGATTGTAGAGTTCTAAAATGTAGGATTTTTTTTAAAGTCTTCTAAAAGGAAGATAATTGATTAAAAAATGAGAAAGGCAGAAGACACTATAATTCTCTCTTGTATCTTTTAAGGGAATTAGTCTCCTAGTATTATAAATGTCTAATTCATTTACCCTGTAGTATTTTATTTTTCATAGAAATTGAGTTCTGAATGCTGTCTTCTTTAGGTTAATCCCTTATTTTGAAGGGTATCAGCAATTAAAATTTTCTCCTGAAAGCAGCTTTTTTTGTGAGTAGGGTGAGCAGTTTAAGAATATGCCTCAGTTAAAAGGAAATATGGTTTTCGAATAGCTATTTCCCTTCCCCCAAATTCTGCTTGGAGAGGGCAGTTTATCCACTGTGAAATAAAAGGGCAGAAAGGTCACTTGCTGTAATTAAAGAACAAATGCCATTGTTGTTTGACAGCAAACTGTTTTGAAAGCTACATAAGGGATTTAGCTGTTAAAAACATTGATAACTCTGGGTGTCTAACAATAAGCAGTGTTCAAGGTTCTTAATTTTCTATAGTCTCTACTAGTACTGTGACAGTGCTTTCTGAGCCGTGTGAATAGGTGCTGCCCTTTAGCCAAAGGAAGCTTTCTGAGAAAACCTTTGAGCACTGTGAATTTCCTTCTTAGCTAGTGTAGCATTTGAAATAATTTATGGTAGTGTGAGGGATTAAAAACTATGCATCTTTAAGTTTATGAATTTAGTTTATATAACTGGCAATAATAAATATTTTTCTTTTGGAATTAGTTATTTAGCAGCTTTTAATAATTTGGAACTCTGCAAATAAGAGGGAAAGGATTGATTTCCCAAATGTTATATTAAGAGTGTTATTCATGTTCAATCACTTTGCTGCAAGACCAAAGAAATTATAGTCATATAAAGACCTTTTTTTCCCCTGCAAAGTAGCATTTATAGGTAAGTAAATTAAATGCATGTTGAAAGTGCTAGGAAAAAAAAATCTCACAAGCTGCAGAGGTGTTCAATAACCAGATTCAAATACCATGGAAAGTACCATCTGTTCTTCGTTTTTTCAGCATTGAAACAGGAATTGAATATCTGAAATTTGCTCCAATTTTGACTTTGTATGTTTTTTTAATTTAAAAAAGTTCACCTGGTACTTCACTGAAACTTTTAAAATTGCAATAATATGAGCAAGACTGTGAAAACACATGTACCTACATTTACTTTAACCAGTTCCACTTTTATTTAAAAGACTTCCAGAAGCTCTGTCACTGAGCAATTTATAACTGTGATTCAGTTCCTTCAGGCAAACACATAGAAGGGGTCAGTTCTTCAAAGATCTTGCTATTTAAAGCCCATACCTGAATTATTCTGTCAATTCTCCATCACTTTTCCCCAGGGGGGAAAAAACCTCCAAGGATGACTCCAGAAAGTTCTTAGCAGTTACCTAATTCTTTGTGATAAAGCTATTGACTAAAGTTTTGTACACATAGTAATTTCTTCTATTCAGAGCCATCCTGTAGACTTGTTCATAGCTGGAAAAAATATTTAAATTTTAACTTTTGGGTTTTGGACTCTGAAGCTGTAAGATTCTTGACTAAGGGGCCTGTATAAAACACCATACTGTCTTTGTTTGAGCTCTTTTATTGAAGCTAATGACTGGTCTTGTGCCTTCCTGAGATAAATGACATTATCTCTGAGTGGGCTGACAGGAAACAGACATGTTAATGGTGAAGCTGCAGGAAGGATCAGCTCTAGTCCTGACAAGAGTAAAGAAGAGGCCCCTGGTTGTGATCATTAACACATAATGCATTTTTGCCTTTCCTAAGAGACCCTTGATAATTGGAAAGCTATTTTAGCAACAAGCACTTAAGTCATAAATCTACAACTCCTAATATCTTTGCATACTTAAAACTAGTAAAGGATGTTTTTTGTTAACAAATGTTAAGATCTGGGTTTTTAAAGATAGCAGACTTAGGCAGCTATACTAGGACAAGCTCAATTATAATCTTCCCTAAAACCAAACTCTTTGTTTTTAAGCAGTACTACCTTATTGGCTTTATCATATCTGGAATTTTAGTCCATTTTGGTAATTTGTGTTTGCAGTAGGAAAATACAGAATTAACTGAGTGATTTAAAAAAAAAATCTTGAGAATCTTTTCTTAAAGGGAGAATAAAATGGCTTTTTGATGTGTGTTTAAAGTTTATTTAATTTATTTTGTGTGGTTTTAAAAATGATTATAATTTAGTTTTTTAGTGATATAGACTATTTTGAGCTAGGATAATTTCTGTTGAATATAATCTGAAGTGATATAGAACAGATAGGAGTAGTATCATGTTACTTTTACTATTTACAGTAGAAGTTTTCCACAGTAATTATGCTATGGCACAGGATTATTTGGATCCTGAATTTATCTTTTTTTTATTAAAAATTTCTTTTTTGTTTCTGTTTCCTGACTGGTTGGTTTCTCTTTATTTTCCTCCTTAAAATAGTAGTCAGGACGATTATGCATAGGTCAATCCTGTAATATGACATCGTAAATCATGTTTTTGCAGGTTTAAGAAATAACCCTACCCAAAGTATTTACATTATTTTTTGGGGAGGAGGGGTGGGAAAAGGTGTGACTTTTACTAATGGAATGGCATAGAAGCCTGATTGGTATTTTGACATTCCAAATACATAGACTTCTCTTTGGCATTATTTGATTGAGAAGTGCAGTAATCACAGATGAGAACGTATAATTATTTTTGATGGCTTAAAAAATCCATAGCAAAATTGATTATGGTTTGGTAGCAGTATACATAAGAGCACCAGTTTAGAACTGCTTTATCACAGCTGAGGTTCACACCAATGATGTTCTCTGTTGCAGTTTTCTTTTAATTCAGGCTAAATGGTTTTGACCTGGAACAAAAAGCCTTTGCAACTGAATGAATGGTTGTGAAACTATTCAGAATGGATTGATTAGCATTTGGGCTGTTTACACTGTTATTTTCAGAACTAAAAATTAAGCATGGGGAATTGAAACTTTACCCTTGAAACAGTTATGTATAACTTGTTAAACTTTGGATAGCAATAACTTTGAGAATGAATTAAAATAAAATTTTTCACGTCTGTGTTTATGTTTTACAAGTGTACTTTGTAGAGCTAAAACTAGTTCAGCATTATGTATTAATGCTTCCCATGTTTGGTAGGCCAGAGTTACCAAAATCATAAGAATCTTCATCTTTTGTAAAATGGGTTATTTTTTCCAGTGGATCTAAAATAAAATTTGGCCTTGATCATAATTAGTGTTTTCCCCATTGTACTCAAAGTATTTGGAATTATTTAGAGGAGAAAGGCAGTGATTTGATATGATTTTTTGCAAAAATAGTTTTGAGTGTTGAGTTAAAAATGCAGTTTTATCCTTTTTAGTTTTTTGTGTTTTGATTATTATTCACAATGACTATTTTAGTTCAGCTTCTGCATTTTTGTCTCTTGGGAATCTTTGTTGCCAGCTAAAAACTTAAGAAAAATGTGCCTTCAGGGACATTTAAGCATATTATAATAATACCATATGAATGCAGCTTTTATAGTTTAAAAGAGCAAATAAAAGTATATTGATTATATTTTGCCTTGTACATAATGGTTTTAGAAAGCTGATATTCAGTTTATGGAATAGGCTTATTATGTTAACCAGAGAGCAGATGGCATCATGCCACAGATGTATAATTTTACTTAAAGGAACTTTAAAGGTTTTGATGTCCCCCCACCCCCCCTTATTTCCCTAATGGCTTCTTTTTATTGAAGAGTAACTTGAGGAGACCTGGTAGCAATTTTATTGCCTTCCCATGACAGATTGAAATAATAGCTTGGTCACTGATTTTATATCAGTCAATGTGATTCTGGTTTTTATCATTGTGTCTGTGAATTTTTTATAAATTGTGTTTGTAATATGTCTTAAGAATTGTTATATGTGTCAGTTAGCAACAGAAGACTAAATTCCAACTGGTCACACTTTTCATATTTTTAAAAGTCATTTTTCACTCTTCTAATTAAAGAAAATTTCTGCATTTGGGCTTTTCCCAGGAAACCCTTAAGCACATTTGGCCCCTCAGGCTACATAGTGTACTGTGTGCTTAAGGCATTCATCTTTGCTGCTGAATTGGTATATAGGTTGAATTTAACTTATTCTCACCAAGCATTGCTACTAGTAGTGCACTTTCTGTGATTTTTAAAAATACCATAAATAGTAAGTGCTTTTTAATTTGACTATAAAACTACTAGTTGTTTTTGTATTTAGATTGCATAGTTTTCCCCATTCTTCACTTCCAGCATTAGGAAGAGTAAAAAGCATCTTGCAGCTTTCTTTCCCAAGGTGTACAACAGCCAGACCAAATTATTCTTGGATTTCCTGTCATATCCTTGGCTGATTTTTGTGCATGGCTCATGTTAAAATCAACAGTAATGTTTGAATTGGAAGGTCTTTGGGTTTTCATTCTTAATGGAAGACTGTTTATTTGTGTGTGGTTCACCACAGCACATGAATAATACTATCAAATATGAGCTTTATGTAGGCTTATGATTGTAGAGTAGCAGCAGTACTTTAGTTTTATGTTTTTGGGTTTTATTTCTTCATTCTTTTGTGATGGAAATGAAATTAGAACTGAATCTTTGCACTGAAGGGGAAAATAGATGCAGCAAATAAAAACTGCCCAGTAATTTAGTTCAGAAGTTAGCAGGGTGGTGGACTTTTGGGGGCATGTTAGAATAGAAAGATGGCATCTATTGAAATGTTTACAATTTAGCTTCTCCAAGGTGTGTGGAAGATAAGCAGAATAGTTTGGTAAAACAAAATGAGGTTACCTTATTCTTTTTTCTTTTCCCCTCAAAGATGCTTTGGTGACAATTACTAAATACATTTTCTGGGATTGTGATTTTATAACAAACCTGCAAGTCTTGCAACCTGTATATGTCCTTGTTGTTTTCTTACTCTAATGTAGTAAATGAAACTACCACATTATCAAATTATGCAATTGTAATGAATGGGTAACTTGAGTTAACTTTGTCATTGCTTGCTTTTGTTCCAAAAGGAAGGGGGAAACCCTCAACAACTTTTAAGCAGTAAATGAACTTAGAGTCAAACTACATTTAGTTTATTATCTACATTTACATTCCTTGCCCAAATCCTTTACCAGCCTTTCTTTCCCATAATGCTAGAGCAGATGCCAGACACTGAAGTAGAAATCCAGCAGCTGTTTCCATTACACCATTGCTATATTATCCTCCACAATCTTCCTTTAAAAAAAAAAAAAGCTTTCTTCCATTGATGTTTGTATAGTCTAGTTTTTGCATATCCTGGTTATCATATCAGTGGCTAGCAATTTCTTTTTTTGTATTTTATTAGTTGTTTTCCTTGCATTAGTTAAAGAGCCTCTGGGATTGGTGTGCTTTTAATATTTTTTCAGAATAGCTTTTTTGAACTCTATATGCTTTTTATGCTCAGTACAGAGTAGCTTTTTTGCACTTTCTTATTCTTCCCTTCCCCCCACTGAAAATAATAGTTTCATAGCTCTGTGCTGTTATTGCTGAGATATGACTGAGAGAACCACATGGAGTACAGTGAAGCTCATTCATTTTCATCTAGTACCCGTTTATTGCCTTGAGCACTGTAAATCTGTCAGCTCTTCACGATGCTTTCACCTCTTTCTTCATTTGCTCTAGCTTCTAGTTTGACAACGTTCCCCTGAGGCTGAATTCTAATCTGCTTCCAATTAGTTGCAAAATGTGACTGAAATTTCCACATTATGACTGCTGTTTTACTTGCATGCACACATCCAGAAACAAATTAATGCTCCTGAATATTTATTTTTTTGAACCCTTGGATATACTGTAAGAAGAGTTTCCAACTGTTTGGAGTGACTTCCAAGAACTATATTTTTCTTAAATCCAAATACTACATTGGAGATTAAAAAAAAATTGCCAGTGATTTTCACCTTCAGTAAACCTATCTAAAGATTATCTAAAATATATTACATGGCAAAATTATGCTATAACATTCCCAGTTTTTGAAAAAAAATTCTTTTGTTTTTGCCTTGCTTTGCCACTTTATAATTCAGATTCCTCTATATTGTTTTAAAAGGAAATATACACATTCATTTCTTTAGTACATTTGAATGTGACCAAATGCTTCTCTTTTTTTTTAAGTTGTAGCTTCAAATTAAAGGGCTTATAATATTAATTGGTCTATGCATATATATATATATAGAATGACCAATTAAAATGTAGATTTATATGCATATTACTTTATGTATATGCAGAGAAATAAGATTAGGATAAATGTTTCTTGTATTCACATGTTTATAAGAACTTGGTGGTTGTAAAATAAGCAGTTGTCTGGGTTGTAATTTTCTCAGTTAGGAAACACATGATGATCCTATAAATCCTAACCAAGCCAAGTCTATTCTTATTAAGAATGGAAAGCAATGTTCTCTCTTTTGGGGGAGGTGTCACTGACCAAGATTTCAGTCTCTTTACCTTGATGAGGCAAAGTAGCAATAGTTAAGATTCTTCCTCTCCCTACTTTAATGTTCACATAATGGCAAATGCTGTAGGTGCTAAAGTTGGTATAATCTTGGAAGCTAGAATGAAAGAAGAGTAAGGCACTCATCCATTGCTTCTCTTTCAGTCACCATAGCATTGTGTCACTGACATAAGCATTTGTAGAAATTTTTGGTACTTAATATGCTCAAGGAGAATTTTAGTTAAGTTTATAAATGGATATTTTTAGCTGAGTCTAGCAGTATCTTGATGGATCTTAACTGCATTAATAGATTTTAAAGAGGTTTGAAGAATTTCATTGATAGTAAATTGCTGAAGTTGATCACCTTATTAAATATCTCATTTCTAAATGAGATCTGCCTTGGTAAATTAGTATTTATCAATTGCATGGTCTTGGTTTTAAGAATAATATTATGTCTTTCAAGCTTTTATGTTTGGAAAACAAGCAAAACTATATTAGTGTTATAGATAATAGTGTTAAAATTTTTTTGAACCCTAAATTCAGTATTTCTAGACTGAAATTGCCAAGCTGTTCAAAATTACCAATGAATAATATCCTTATGAGTGGTCTTGATAATGTCTCTTTTCTCCCTACACTTACTGCATTTTGATGGAGATAATGTCAAGATTTAAAATATCAATTTCTAAACTTAAATTTTTTTCCCTCGTGGAATGCAGTTAATAATGTCTCTACTCTAGTTTTAATAGGAATTTTCAAATAACATGGCCTACTAATTATCCTGTAATGAAATTAGTTTGCCATTGACTTCTTCCTTCCCCCACCCCCCCTCACATTGTGAGGAAAGCAAACTAGACAGTTAGCATTTGTCTTTCTTGTTGTTTGCAACTTAAAACAACTGCTTTAAGGGTACCCATGAAGCCAAATTGGTGGCAGTATTTTGAGGAGAGGGCTGGGTATTAATGCAAAAAGGTAGATACATATTATGTTTGCAAAAAGCTGAAGTTCATGAGAAGCAATAAATGCTTTTGTTGATATTTATATTTTTTATATCTTCCAGATGAGCTTAGTGCCTTTTAACCAAGTGAGCTCTAAATTACAGAATCTAAGAAGCCTCAGTGTTGGACAGCAGCCAAATGGCCACAAAAGGAAATAGAAATGAATGGTTTAATTGTAGAGCAAATCATTTGTTTACAGATTAAGATTTATTTGGTAGCCAAATCCTATGGAAGAGGAGGTGAAAGAATGAACACTAATGTACAGAAGAGAGATGTCTGTCTTTATATTATTGGCTATGTTAAGCTTTTTCTTTTTTTTTTTAACTCCCTTCTTGCACAAAGAACGAGGAGGGAAAAAATGAATTGTTAAAGGTGAGAATTGTTGAGCTAAGTGCACTTCTTTTAAAACAGTGGGCAGGGGGAGAGAGGTCAGTGTAAGTGTATGTATGTCTGCTGCCTTGTAAGAAGACTGACATATAAAGGTTCTTTTAACCAAGGGACACCAATTGTTGGCAATATGAGCCTGCCTCTTTTGTTTATGTGAATTGAAAAAAATGAAAGAGGAAATAGTTGTAGAGAAAGCTTTTGTTAATCTGAGCAAACAATATACTCACTAGAACTTGACAGTCAAAAATGCAATTTGGCCTGTTTATAGAAATTTATTTCCCCCCTCAGTCTAGAGTGAGGTTTTTCTTTCAATACATTAATTAGTGGCTATGCTAATGTATAAAGAGGGCCATTGGTTATTGTCGTACAGTGGCACAACATTTTTTGAAGTGCTTGTTGCTTGGCAGTGTGAATTTCAGTATATCATTTTCAAGATTGGCATGATTTAAGAGTGGAATTCAGGCAAGCTCTTCATTGTAAATTGAGGTTGTCCTTCTTTCTAGTAATGAAGAAATAAACTTAATTTATACACTGGTAATGTGTATCTTCTAAATGTTTCTTAATTTTACCTCTCCCCTTCTTTCCATCTTTCCCATCCCCCAAGCAGTTATTTTTCTGGTAGCCTTCAGTTTGAATTGCTGTTCTTATATAAATCATCACCTTTGGTAATCTGAGATATTCTGCTTTTCACAGAATTATTATAAGCTTATTTGGTGCATGATATTATTCAATTTTCTATCCAGACATTGAAAAAAGGCCAATTTCTTCTATAATATAAATGTGGCCAACTGGCTATATATAATTGGTAAATTGAGCTTTCGTATAGAGGTTAAATGACTAGAAACAGTGCTCCAAGTAGATATTTGTTCTTTTATTTTTACCTGAGAGATTTTTGCTTATTCCTTTGTTTGGGTTTTGACATTATTATGGTAATTTGTAAGTTGCTTGCTATTATTGCTCAAATTACTGTACAGAGCTTGATCTTCAGAATTTTCTATTGCAGAGGAAGGGAAGAGAGAGAGCCTGAAGAGAATTGGATTGATCTGGACACTTTTTAGCTTTTATTCCTCTTTCTGTATAAGGGAGAGAGACGGCCATTTCCAGTCATCCTGATCTATATCTTGCCACTGGACCCAGATGGCTATAGAGGATAAAGTGAGGCTTGTGACCCTGTGCAGCCCTCCCTCACTTAAATCCAATTCACTTGCAAGTCATGGCATCATCTTCCTGATGTCATAGTCCTGTTCCAAAACAAAGGCCAAACAAAATGAGAGAGGGAGGTGGTCAAGTGTTCAGAGAGAATTGCTTTGTGTGAAAACCAGAAATGTGTAAGAATTTCTGCTTTTAATATAACCTAAATCTTTATGGAGGCTGGTTGACAAAACAAACATGCATGTGTGTATGTATGTGTACATATACACATACATATACTGTTCTTTCCTCCTCTCTCCTCCCCTTTTTGCCTCCCCTCATAGCACAAAAGAAAGCACAGAATTTGGAGTCAAAAGATGCAAGTTCAAAATCTAGTGCTGTTCTGTTGGATTTGCCTCCTTGTCATCTTGGGGAAGCACTTAACCTTTCTTAATCTCAGTTTCTTTATTTGTAAAATGAGGAAGTTGTAATAGATGACTTATAAGGAACTTTATCACTCTAGATGAGTATGTGTAAGCCACAAATATTAGGAAAAATATTGTTTTGTGTATTTTTTGTTGTATAGTATATACCAAATACTTAAGAAGAGCCAAGGAATATACTTCAATAAAATATAGAATATTTTAGGAGTTATTGAAATTTCACTATATGTTTACTTTGTGAAACAAAGGCCTGGAATGGTGAAATAACTGAGGAAACAGGAAATTTTTGACAGACCGAGTTGATTAAAATAAAAATGCCTAGTGATAATATATAAGGCAGTTTAAAATAATCTTTAGTACTTCATATACGTCATAACTACAATGATATACAATACTTCATTGCAGTGTTTCATAAGGTGTGAACGTTTTAAGGATTTACCAGGCCTCTTAAGTTTTCAGTGCTGTTGAATTAAAAACAAAGCAAACCCAACTAAGCAGCAACTTTAAGCCTCCATGACTCTTAGATATTCGAAGGACACTAAAAAAAAATATAACACAAGAAAGTTTGTGTAATCTGTGTCCAGAGGAATAAAGAATGAGGAATGCTTTGAGAGGCATCAGTATATGTGAACTGAGTCCCTTCTCCCTAAGAGAGGCTTTAAAACAAATTCTAATTAATGCAGTTTTGCTGTTGCCTCTGTAAGGAAAAAGAAGTTTCTTATTATAAGGCCTGTTCACAGAGATTTTTGTCAGTCAGCTTTTACCTTTTAGTTCATAGCATATATTGAAAGCTGAAACTCTTTGAATAAGTAACATGTAAAATCACCAGCACAGATAATATGAAATAGAAGTCATACAGATTTTTTTTCTTTGAAGAAACTTTTTTTAAAAAAAATTTCCCAGGGGGCAAGAACAGTTGATAACTTCTGAGATAGGTGGGATTTAGTACTTCTAGCAGATAATCTTGTCCAATTTGATATTAAAATGAGACAGGAATATCCTCAGTTGCTTATCAGTTAGGCAATGACCTTCATTAAAACATTTGCCCCAGTTAGATTTAAGTTGGTTGAGTATGTAGAGTGTTCAATTTAGTCCTCTTTTTTTCTCTCTTAATGAAATCTGAAGACATTAAAGAAGTTTAATGCATGGAGAGTATAGTTAAAACTCAGTAAACTTTTTTTTTCTTGAAATGCATACACAATGTCATTCCATAACAAATATTAGTTACCTTTTTAGAAGTCACCTTTCACCTTTTTGAGTGTATTCCTAAAATACTACTTTATGTTTTTGAAAAAGAAATTTATAATTAACACATAATTTGAAAGGAATTGATAATTGAGCTGTAGGTATTTCCCCCACCCCTTTTTGTCATTTAATTCTGGCTCCATTGTATCTTATTTAACTGTTGATTCTAAACCAATTTAGAATCTGGAGAGGCTGTGTGGCATATAGTCTTCAGTTTCCAATCTAGGGGGAGGGTTCAAGTCAATGCTGAAACATACTGGCTGTGTAGCCTTGGCCAAGTCACTTTTTAGTGCTCTGAGCGGCTGTCTAGGTAGAGAAGGTGCTGACCTATTTTGTTAGCAATCAATAAATATTGATGTGTTATGTGCCAGGAACTGTGTGCTAGGTTCTGGGGATACAAAGAATGAAGCAATTCCTACTTGTATTGAGCTTAAATTCTAATTGGGGAGACATCAAGTAGATGGAGTTTCCTCACTTGGACTTCCCTATACCAGTGAAATAAGGGATCATATTCCTATGCCTTAGAATCTAATATAAACTACAGAAATATGTTTCCATTTTTACTTTTATATTGCTTGAGCTTGAATGTACATGCACAAATGGAGGTAATATTGCAGGAGAATGATTCCCTGTGATTGAGGCAGTTGTAAATCCTAGTATTTAGTTTATTCACAAAATCTGTGACTAACATAGTGAATATAAAGATTTTTTTGTCCAGATGTTTAGATTAATTTAAAAAAAATAAAGAAAATTGTACATAAAGTCCATGTAAGTCACTTGGGGCAGTGTGTGTAAGCTGTGTTTAAGTGAACATGTTCACTAAAGCAATCAAAATGTGCATATACATCTAGTCAGATACAACTAGGATGAGGCCATGGGGTCTGTGGATCTTAACCATTTCTTGACTTTTATCTGCCTTGTTGCTTGTCTTACATTCCTTGATCTGGGGTTGTCTTTCTCTTCTGCCCACACCTTGAATTTCTGAGGAACAGTTGTATTTTTTACTCTAGTTTAAGGGCTTCTCCCTAGCAAGGGATGAACAAATAAAAGGGTATCTAAAGTATTAACATGAATCAGATATGTAATAGGTAGTTTTATTCCCATATAGAAAAAGGAATGTTAAGCAATATAAAATGACTATGGTCAGTTGGGAGACTAACTTTTGTAAATAGTTGGTAAGATTATTTGTAAATAATTTCTTTTCAAGGAGGGTTTCAAGAGGAGATTGATGCTTGGTACCCTGTTAGCTCAGGCTCCATGTTGGCATGAACAATAACAGTTGTGTAGTCTTATCATAACAAAAATAAGCAAACATGATACAGGAACACTTAGCTCTGTGTAACAGGGGAGGGTGGTACCCTTTATGTCCCAGGCAGCCAGGAAGCCATGCTAATGAAATGAGAAGCTACCAGAAGAGGAGTTAAGGGAAACACAGCTTGAGCCTTGCCTCACCCCCAGGTGAATCAAATTCTAGCTTAGTTGTCTAACAATCCCCAAAAGAAAACTATTCTAGCTCAAGTTGGGAGGGAGAGGGAGAATCCTGAGGGCATTGGTACTTTCATGTACATTGGTCTTAGCCTGAGGTTGTTCACATTATGTGCTGGGATGAAATGGAAAATTCACACATCATTGAACAGTTAACAAAAGGAAATTTACTTAGCCTAAATGTAGTGAGAATATATAAATATGTGTGTGTATATATGTGTGTGTGTGTGTGTGTGTGTGTGTGTGTGTGTATACATACATATATGTATCTAAATGCATACACACACACAAACAGAGTAGCATTTAACTTCAGTTAACCACGGTTCCTTTCTTTTCCATTGTTTGCAGTGATCACATGCATGTTAGGATAGTCTGAAGGCCTAGATCCTACATGGATGGGACTTTATATGCCAGGTTCATAGGAATATGAGTCTAGAGAGGCACAGTTTTAGCCTTGTTCCACCCTGAACCAATCAGGTGCCAATATTTTTGTCTATTAGGGAAAATCTAGATCAACCCATGTTGGGGACAAAGGGGAAGGAAAGCGGGGAGAAACCTAGTAGATATTGGTTTAATCACAGCTGCTCATTAATCTTTTCCATTTCACTTCCTGTGGCCTTTTTGACCATTCTAACTCTTCTGTGGTTTCCACTGAAGCTACTCTAATAGTTATTTGGGTATACAGGAAAGGGGAAGATACCAGATAAGTCTGAAGAGCTTACAGAATTCCTTGTCAAAGGAAATAAGAAGCAATCAGGTGACCCTGTTCAAGACAGGTTTGCCTAGGAGGCCAGTAGCTTGTGGCTTGTGGTTATGTGGGGGAAAGGGCCTTCTGGACCTCGGATTCTTGTACTTCAAGGCAAGTAGTAACAAGAGACTATAGGGACAGGAATTACCCCTTTTTGAAGGTCTTGCTCAGCAGCCAATTATAAGACTGATAGGAGTGGTCAGATGACATATGAATCTTTTCTGAAGTTGGGGAGAGGGGAGTTGACAGAAGAAAGGGAGGGACCATTCCTTTATGTGTCTCTAAGGGATGCTACATATACTAAGACATAAATAAGTATTTAATACTTTTATAAACCCATGTCAATAATACGAGCATATTGATGCCTTATATATTGACACATCATAATCAAATTATGATATATTTACTTATTTTTTTTTACTATAGTAAAACACTTATCTATCATCAACTGCAACTGATAAAACAATGGCAGCTAATATAGTTTTGAATATTTCCTCTTTCATCACTTTTATAAATATAGAACCTGGATGCATATTATTAATAGGTCCTTCATGATCTATATTGCTCTTTGAAATGCTTGTCTAGTCTAAAGTGCCTGCATTTTGTACTGTATGACTGCTTTGTGAAACTGTGGCTATGAATTTAAAAAGATAGACCCACCCATGCAGAAATCCTTGAATAGTAGCCTGGGATAGTATAAGCTTCTTTTGCTTCACACTTTTGTTCCTATTTGATGGTGATGTCATTTGAAGTTCAGTATTAGAAACAAGTGATTTTAAAGTTACTTAAATGGGGTTTTTTAAATTTTGTTTACCGTTCACATGAAAATTTTAGTCTAAATGAATCAAAAATCAGTACACTATTGTACCATAGCGATTAAGATGATTCTTTGGCCAATAATAGGTGTCAATTTGTTTTAAGCTGTAAGTTTCCAAACTGACTCAGGATGTTTGTATTAAGTTTCTGTTATTTTTGTTTGGTAATAGAAGGGGTGTTTAAGAGTGAGGATGATATAACAGGGAGAAGAGTGAACTGAATGAGGAAAGGTCAGAATCACAGAGACGGCAATGTTAACATTTGTTCAGTGTCCTTACAGAGAGAACATTATGTCACTATGATCCTCAAAGGAAACAAAATTGATATTATTGTCTTTGAGAGACAGCATGGTTAAAGGTTAAAGGTGTGACATAGTAGTCAGACATAAGAATAGTAGTATGATAAGATAATTAACTAAAGCCTAAGGTATTAAGTGACGACAAGTTTTCGTGACCCTTAATTTTTACATTTGTAGGAGAAAGATTCCCCAAAAGCAAGTTCTTTAAGATTCCTAAGGATTAAATCTTTTAATGTTAGATTTAGGGTTGGATGGCATGTGGGAGGGGAGATATTTTCAGAGTAGTGTTGAGTGTTTTCTGGCATCCTTTCCTTCATATCACATACCTACTTTGGTCACTTGAAAGATTGGCTTTATCACTAATAAAACCTCCTGGTGCATATTTTATATAGGGAACATTTGCAAACCCTTGAAAACATCGCAACTAATTTGACAGGACAAGCTCTAAATCTTAACAAGATTACAACATGCATCAGTATGCCTTGACCTGAGTTAAGACAAAGCTTAATGGAGACACTGACCACTCCTAAGATCCAGTTTGTACTGTCTATGCACAGATTTGATTTGACCATAATAAATTACTTTAAAAAAGTTTTCATTTTTATATCTTTACTTATATTACCATAAAAGTAATGGATACCTCAGTATCCTTCTCCCCTGCCCCTCCCAGAAAGTCATCCCATATAACAAATCATTTTTAAAGACAAAAAAGAAGTCGTCAGTGTAACTCAGCAGTGCATTGAAAATGTCTCAGAATATAAGAAATGTACAACACTTGTGAGGATACCACCTCTGCAGTGGGGTGAAATAGAAGTATGTTCTTGTATCTCTTCCTTCGAGCTATGCCTGTTCTTTGTAATTTTGTAATATTTTTTTTTGTCCTTTCTCTTTACAATGTTGTAGTCATTGTGTATATTGTTTTCCTGGCTCTGCTTTTTTTCATTGTGCATCATATACTCCACTATAGAACTGTGGAATTGAGGAAACTGAGGTAGGCCACCAGAATATATGGGAACCATCAGGCCTGTCTGAAGGAAAAAGCCAAGTACCCATTCAAAATCTGTTCTATTACTCTCTGAAGCCAACTGTGGCAGAAAGTAAAACTGATAAAATGTAATTTGCCCAGTGTGGGAAGAGGCTGAGACGGCTTTGAGGTTCAACTGCCAAAGAAACTACAAAATGAAGCAAAAGGAGTTTTAAAAAAGTTTATAATGGGGGATAATAAGGAAAAAAGATTGAAATTAACAGAGATCATAGTAGGAAGGAAATTCTATTAAGGTCTTGACCATACACAGATAAACCAACAGGGAAGACATTAATAAAAGAAAGGAAGATGGCCTCCTAATCAGCTAAATAACTCCATACATCTAAAAATAAATATTGCAAAACAAAGGAAAATGGGGGAGATAGCACATGCAGAATGTTTCAGTGGTAGGTGAGATAGAAAGGTACCATGATCCTTAGGATGCAATGGCAGGGCAGATGGTTATGTATCTTTAATGGCATTTTCACCAATAAAATCACATCAGTTTCTGATGTTGAATCACTTGAAAGTTCCAAGGATTTTGGTGACAATATTATTTTCTGAATCATTAATAGATGTAGCTCTAGCATCTTCATTAGGTACCAGGCTGCCAGACTTCATCTCAAGAAGTGTTGCTTCCCTAGATGATAGCTACAGACAGTGGGCTGGAAGGAAGCATTGCTATTCCAAAGGCTTGTGTTCAGGATCCTTGTTGTCTCCATCAAAATCTGAGGAATTTTGTTCAGGGTGGTGGAGATTTATCTTACTGGGTACTTGCTACCCCCTGTCTCTCCTTCTAGGTGCCTTGCTGCTTCAGCTAGTCTGGCTTGCCTGCCCCGTACAAGTGGCAAATACTCAGCAGTTGGCTGAGTCAGCAGGTGGCTGGTCCCTTCTTCACAGAAGCTGCCCCTTGGATGATGAATGAGAGCTGGACTGGAAGAAGAACAAACTCTTGTTTCTTTAGTGAGACTTGGTGCCTTGGACTTAAGTTTTTCTGTTCTGTGAGTTACTTCTACTGTGCAAGTATTGTGCTTTCACAATTCTTATTTCTCTTTTAAACCATTAAAGAATATCCTTTTATGAATCCATGCTCTCTTGAGAATCCATCTCATCAGGTATTGGCTCATTTTCCTTTGTTTTGCAATATTTATTTTTAGATGTATGGAGTTATTTAGCTGATTAGGAGGCCATCTTCCTTTCTTTTATTAATATCTTCCCTGTTGGTTTATCTATGTATGGTCAAGACCTTAATAGAATTTCCCTCCTACTATGATCTCTGTTAATTTCAATCTTTTTTCCTTATTATCCCCCATTATAAACTTTTTTAAAACTCCTTTTCCTTCATTTTGTGGTTTCTTTGGCAGTTGAACCTCAAAGCTGTCTCAGCCTCTTCCCACACTGGGCAAATTACATTTTACCAGTTTTGCTTTCTGCCACAGTTGGCTTCAGAGGGTAATAGAACAGATTTTGAATGGGTACTTGGCTTTTTCCTTCAGACAGGCCTGATGGTTCCCACATATTCTGGTGGCCTGCCTCAGTTTCCTCTATTCCACAGTTCTATAGTGGAGTATATGTGGCTTGTATTTCCAAATGCCCAACAGATATTAATCTTCAGGGCTAAGAAATGAGAAAATAGCTTCCATGAATTGCCCAAATTCTGAGTTATTTTATGTTTTTCATACCTTTATTTACATGTATTAAAATAATTATGTTAACATAAAAATAAAATAGTGAATCATTTTCCCTGATAGAGCTGTATTAAAAATTTTAGTTTTTATGTAAAAAAGGTACACTAATAAATGCATGGTTTATTATTATTATGAACCAATACACTGTGGCAGTGATTTAAAACAGATCTGGCAACTAGCTGACTTATTCTTTTATCTTTCTCTTGTGTCAAAACTACCAATTTAAGGACTTATTTTGCTTCCAAAACTTAGTTCTTGGAACACTATACTCATAGGATTTGTAAAAAGTATTATTTTATTAATATTTACTTAATTTGCAAGAACATTTTACCATTAGCAGCAGAGAGGGCCTTCGATATACACTTATATCCTGGCAACAGTTACAAGAAGACAGAATGATTAGATTGGACTGCTTCTCTCCTCTGTGCTCCTGTTCTAGTTCCCAGAAATGTCAACCTTTGACTCTGTTTGTCAGCATTCCCTCTTCTTGCTTTCAGCTTGACATCAATGAATTCTTTCAAACCAATAACATCTCTATGTTGATTGTTAACCTTTAATTCTCACAGGAGAATCATGATACTTTTTCTTGACTTTTTGACTGAATTTTTTGAGATTCAGAAAAACATAAGCTTTCCAAGAAATGCCAGGAAGGAATTCACTCATGGAAATACTAGTTGCAGTACATAGTGCTGCAGTCCTAGTACGAGGAAACTTCTACCTTTTGAATTTCTGAGGCATTGGGAGGAGGTAGACTAGTAAGATTGAGCTTTATTTCAAACCGTTGAGTCGGTTTGTGTAGCCTGTTAAGAGTAGTGTCTGTTAGGTGAAGAGTTCTTGAATAAGCATCTTGGGCATTAGGGATTAGTCTTCTCTGCTGTTCTTCAGGTTTTTATTTTGTTAGGGTTCTTGATGTTCTAGACCATGGAGGTGGTTGATAAGCTTTTATTCCTCTTATACAGAATTCCTATTTTTGATAGCTTTGAGAGACCAAGAATCAAAGAACCTTCCAGCTTGTTGGTCAAGTGACCTGGAATTGGACATAATAAATAACTTTTTTTGTGCCTTTTGCCTATTTACCATTACATTTATACAAAGTATTTGTGGAAGTCTGGTGTGTTTTGTTGGAATTTATCCACTGCTATGGTAATCACAATATAGGGAGGAAGAAATGTATCTATATTCCTTTTTACAGGTGGAATGAAGGGAAGAGGCTCGAAGCAGGGTCAAAATGGGACCAGTGTAGTGTAGCAGGTGAAAGATGAAATGTCTGAAGAAACAGGTTTGAAATTCTAAGCAAATTAATTTATTTAAAAATTCTGGCAATTGTCTTATAAATCGAGAACTGACTTCCTCAGCTTAGGGCTGGACCCTGAGTTCAGGGAGACAGATTTTATACAATAAAAACAATTACTCAAATAAGACCAATTACTTAAATGAAAGTAATTAACCAGCATACAACCTTAGGTAATCGGATTTCTCATTGAAGGAAAGATTAGGGACTTTCCAAGTTGGAAGGGGGAAAGCAAACAGATACAATTCTCAGAAATCAGAAGGAAAAAATGTTTCCCATTCACCAAGTATCTGTAAATAATCAGAGGAACATACAAACAGTAATTGATTGATCAGTATGGGGCCAGTTTTCAGATAACAACTTGTGTTGTATAATTGTGGAAAAACTCCTTTTATTAATCTTCTGATCTAACTGGCTTTCTGGTCAGTGTAATCTAGGTCCCTAGTTAAGGGTCTCTAAGCAGCCAAGAGAGTGGTCCTTTTTCTCAGCCTCACAGAAATAGGTTCAAACAGTGCAGCAAGGTTTTCTCATAGTTCCCACAATTGAATAAAATTTTCTTACAAGACATAAATTGGACTACACCCATAATTGAATAGAAAACTGAGCTAGATCCAGAATTGAGTCCCAAGATGTAGTCAGTGTGGTTCACTCAATTCCACTGTCACTTTCTGTTGAAATCCCCTCAATTCCCCCAGTAGATATGGAACTAAGGCTGAAACTGTCAATGGAAGCTCAGAATTAAGGATTGAAAAAGGAGTAGGCATAAGACCTACCTTCCTTCTTCTTTCCTTCCTTCCTTCCTTCCTTCCTTCCCTCCTTCCTTCCTTCCTTCCTTCCTTCCTTCCTCCTTCCTCCCACCTTCCCTTCCTTTCTAATTTAACTCTTGTTCTACATCTCTTTTGACTCTCAGTGCTGTTATGGAATTCTTTTTTCTTTTTAATTAGTTAATTTATTTTTAGTTTTCAACATTCACTTCCATAAGTTTTAAATTTTCTCTGCCTTTCTCCCCTCCCCACTCCCCAAGACAGTGTGTAGTCTGATATAGGCTCTCCATATACATTTTTATTAAGCATATTTTTTTCACATTAGTCTTATTGTGTAGAAGAATTAAAATGAATGGGAGGAGCCTTGAGAAAGAAAAAAAAATAGAGCAAATAGTATACTTTGATCTGCATTCAGACTCCATAGTTCTTTCTCTGGATGAGAATGGCATTTTCCATAATGAGTCTTTTGGAGCTGTTTTAGGTCCTTGCATTGCTGAGAAGAGCTAAGTCTAGCAAAGTCAGTCATCGTACAATATGGCTGTTACTGTGTATAATGTTCTCCTGCTTCTGCTCACTTCATTTGACATCAGTCCATATAAGTCTTTCCAGGTTTTCCTGAAGTTCACCTGTTTATTATTTCTTATAGCACAATGAATAGTATTCTGTTACATTCATATACCACAACTTGTTCAGCCCTTTCCCCTCAATTTCCAGTTCTTGGCCACCACAAAGAGGGCTGCTATAAATATTTTTGAACATGTGGATCCTTTTCCCATTTTTATCTTTGGGATACAGTCCTAGAAGTGGCATTGCTGTGTCAAAGGTTATGCACATTTTTATAGCCCTATGGGCATAGTTCCAAATTGTTCTCCAGCATACTTTAATCAGTTCACATATTAAGGAATTAGACCAAATCTAGAAGTTTAGGAAGTGGGGAACCTTCTGATCCTGAGAGTCATTTTTGCCTTTCATTAAGTCTCTACCGAGTTTACTTCTGGGTGTGGCATAGCCAATGGATTAATTGTTGTTCCCTTGTAAGAATTTTGGCAGCTGAATAAATTCAGGGCTGAACTGGCCCCTTACTAGACTTGGCTTGTGCAGCTGCTGGCCACCTCTGCTACTGACTACTATTACTAGACCCTTAGGGTTCTCCTGACCTTTTCAAATTTACAAGGTTGTAATTTGGTTTGCTCCATTTCTGTATACTCATTCACTAAAGATCAGTCAAACAACCACAGAGAAATGCACTATATGGTTAGGGATTTATAGCTCCTAGATTAGGAAGATAAAGCAGCAGAACCTCACCTTGTAGCCCACAGCAATTCTTTCTTATTTGAAAACTACTAGGATTGAATGAAGTTTAAAAAGAGCCAATGATAGGAGACCTTCCATTCTAGATCATCAGTTCTTCCATCTCTGAAGCCAATCAGAGACTTCCTCTTTGGGAGCATACTTCTCAGTCCTGATAGAAGAGTAAGGTATTCAAGATGAGGAATGATGTTTTTGAACCTAGAAAATGTGGTGTGATTTGTTTTGATTAACTACATTAACTATATTTGCTATAAGGATTGTAATTTTCTTTTCTTGTGTGGGAGGGCTATTTGTGGAAAAGAGAGGAGATAGCAGTAAGGTTGGGAAAAAAAAAAAGGATCATTCAGGTATTTCTTAGAATGCCCAGAAGAGAATTGAAATTCAGAAGGCAACAGAAAAGCTTTGAAAGTGTATGTTGTATTTGATAAATACTCTTTATTAAAGGATACTGCATATAAGAGATTTGTGTTTTCACATATAACCCCTTAAAAAAATTCTGCTATGTCTATGGAAATGTCCATTTTTTTGTTACATTCTGAATAAAAATGAAATAATGATTAAAAAAGGAAACTTACAGTCACCATATAGCATTAGTAAATCCCTCAGTTAGTCTTGGCCAGAAACTGGCTCTCATAAAGTTTCAAGTGTTGGATTGAAACCAGTAGAAGCTACTGTACATGCCCTGAGGACTGGGACATCATTGGACAATCAATCCTCCATCATAATAAAATTGTAATAACATTTAAATTTGCCCATGTTTTTGTTTCAGGACTCAGGTCCAAGTTAGGCCAGGTCTATATTAAGAAAATAATTCTAGTGTTAATTGAAGTAGGATAGACTTCCTCTAAAAATACTGCTGTTCCATTTCTGATAATGAAAAATTTCCCACAAATGTAGTTACAATTAAATGAGTAACTTTGGAGACACCAAAAGTGAATTATCATGATTACTATTACAGATCTTTGTAAATTAGGGCCATCAAAGTGTGGGTTTTCTGGATATGTAGGCCATCTATTCCCCAAATATAGACAAGTTGCAGCTAAGTTTAAAGGAAGAAAACCCATAATAGTTCAGGGGATATAAATTAGGACCATGTTAGACAAAGCTGAGAAAAGAAGACTTGGGAGGGTAGCATAAGTCCCCTTAAATATTTGAAAAGTTTTCATACAGAAGAAAGATTCACTTTGTTTTATGTAATCCCAGAAAATGGAACAAGCACTGATGGGTACAAATTACAAAGAACAAGTTCTTTCTTTGAGACTAAATCTGTTTAACAATTATAGATTTCCAAAACATGAATGAAACTTTTTTGGGAGGTAGTACAACTTCTCCCATCACTTTTCTTTAGGCATATACTGGGTGACAGCTTGTCAGGATACTTTTCATCCTATTCACATCCTTAATGATCCAGTGATATTGTTGTACTTGCTCTTCCTTACCCAGGACACCCCATTTCCCTTCTTTTTGACTTTGCAGTGGTTGCTCCTCCATGTCTAGAGTTCTCTGACTCTTTAACTCTCTTCTTTATTTCAAGATTCAGTGCAAAGCTCACCTTTTGTAGAAAACTTGTCCCTGTTCCTTTAGCTGCTAATTTCTTCAGGGTTACCTTCATTTACATGGTATGTATCTTGTAGTACCCATTATTTACATCTTGTGTCTCCCAGATGATTTGCTCTTAGTAAGCATCTGACACAAAGTAAACACTTAATATAATATTTGTTGTCTGACTGACTTCCTGCTCAAGCTGGTTGTATTAGATGGCCATTGAGATTGTTTTAATCTCTGAAATTAAATAGATCAGTCTAGAACCTAGAGAAGTTGTTTGACTGTGAGATTTGGAAAAGCTCAAAACTTATTTTTCTATGAAAAGCATTCCACATATAAATTCAATTGAGAAAACAAATGTGTGATTTCTCACTCTGTCCTACATATATTTTCACCTTTATTTCAAAATTCAAATTCTCCACTTTAGTCATTGACTTTGATGGCATTTTTCAAGAACAAATAATGATTTTTGACATTAACTCAAATCCAATAAACTTTACAGTTTCTCAACAAAACAAAATCACTACATATCTGATTTGGTGCCATCTCTGTCTCAATATCCAGGAATTTGAAAGTAGCCATTAAATAGACTAGTCTCATTTAAGGAAATACACATCTAGATTCAACTGGCAAAACATTTGAATAAGGACTGATTATCCTAGTTTGCAAAATAATTCTTTACCAAAGAATTCACCACAGGGTTCCTTAAGTATTCATTCATTTAAGAGTTTTAAGTGGACTTGACAAGTGAGGCACTGAGGGAGAAAAAGGAGGGAGGGAAAGTAAAAAGCTTTAAAAGACCCAGAGTAGAGTAGGAAATATAAATAATAGGACAAAAATAATGATATAGCATCTAGCAAATGATAATGTAAGTCAGTAAGAAAATAGGATTTCCTTTAAACACAAATTTTCAGGAATATATCTATATTTTTTAGTATTATTTTTAACTTTGGCATTTAATAGCAACCATTTATTCAGATTAATTAGTTGTTAGAATAAGAAGTCAACAAAAACAATCCTTTTGGGGAAAAAATTATGAAACATTATTTGTGGTGTTGATGCTGGGAAATGTCCCAAACTTTATTTGTGTGTATCTGCCTGAAGTATTCCTAGAGCTATTTTGGTACATAAACCTAATATGACACAAACCTATGTTAGGCTTATTTATTTTCATCTTCTCTCTGGCAGATAGCTGACTTTGGAAAAGTAAGACCATGATTCAAGTGCAATCTCGGATGCCCAGGGCACAGTGACCCTGAACAAGTCACTTAATCACCCATTGTTGTATGTAACTCTTTAAGAATCAAGGAACATTTAATAAGCATCCATTATGTTCCAGGCACTGCACTTACCACTAGAAAATACAAGGAAAGACAAAAAAAAAAAAAGAAAGCAAAACAGCACCCCCACCCTCCCAAAAAATTATGTTCTCAAGCAGTCTAATGAGGAAGGTAAGAAAATAATTATGTACAAACAAGATATATATATATATATATATATATATATATATACAGCATAAATTAGAGCAAATCAACAGAGGGAAGGCAGTAATATTTATTTATCATTAATGATTTGGAAAGCTTATATAGTTGCTAATAGTTTGCACTCTTCTTTTAAGAACTATACCTTTCATATAATTTGTTCACATCCGTTGGGGAATGGTTTTTGGTATATAAATATTTTCCTTGACATCTTATATTTCAGACGCTTTTCAGAGATATTTAATGTAAAGACACTGAAATCTCATGAACTTAATTGGAAGGCTGCTTCCTAAAAATGGTCATTATTCAAGTAGCAGAAAGTAGTCTGCCAGAACTTAGGCTCAGGTGACCTTGGGAAATTTGTTTTTACCCAAACTAATAATTTCATTTTACCCATTAAAAAAATAGATCCTAATCATACAGTTGGAGCATAATATGATTTCAGAAACAGAATGACGAATTTTATCTTTTATTTCCTGGGTAAAAATCTGTATAAATACTTAGCAAAGAGCTTCTTTTCCCTTTTTTTTTTTTTTTGAGTTATGGGCCCATTTGGTAATCTGGTGAAGCCTATATATGGGCCCTTTCTTGAAATAATGCTTTTAAATACACAAAATAAAATACATTATGAAGGAATTTGAAGGAAACAATAAACTGATAAAGTTATCAAAAATAATATTTTAAAAACATAAGTTCATTTACTCCAGGTGAAGAATTAGAGTATAGGTCACTCTTGCATGCTGGTATGTAATAAATAGTCACTAGTAATCATCACTATTAAAAATGACTGTGGTTTGGCTTTAAGTATATTATTTATTGGCTTTCAGTATATTATTTATTTTTTGAATTTATATGTGGAATGCTTTTGATAGAAAGAAGGGTCATTTAAACTGCATAATATGCATGATAATCAACATTTTAAGATGAAGAATTTTTATGAAAAGCTTTTCATCTATATAGAGTTCATAATCATTGTTTATTGCATTTCACTTTTTGTACCTGTGTAACTGTGGGCAAGTCCAACCTCCCTAGGCCTTAGTTTTTTAACCTGTGAAATAGGAATGGTCAATAAAGTTTCTTAATATTCCCTTTTAGGACCAGACAGATAATCCTATGATGCTATGATTATATGGACTCTAAGGTTCTTTCAACTCTAAATTCATGATGCTATGAAAACCCTTTTATGGATTAAAGATGGTGATTGCAATTGGAGAGGAAAAGGAAGCATGATGTTTCAGTCATAGATTTGTAAAGTGGGTAATGTTACATAAAGTAGGTAAAATTACATTACTAATGCTAAAATATAAACTTTAGGATTTTCTTTAAGTTAAGAAGGTTAGCATGTGTATTTGTTAAATAACATTATAGAAACTAAAAATGTATGTTTTGGGTTGAGTTTTGAGGCATATATTTTGGGGACATTAGGAAGGTTATTTTCTCTTTCCTTATGTGCAAATGGAGATTAATATTATTAATCTTGTAAAATAAAATTTATGCCTCAATTTCATTTCCCTCCTGATACTTGCTTCTTAACTCCTTTTCATATCTGTCTGATTTGACCCTCAGGATAAGGAAAGGCATATTTATCCACATTTTGGGTATGCAAACCCAGGCTTACAGAAATTTAGTGACTTGGCAAAGGTCACTTAGTGAATCTAGGTTTTCAGACCTGATAGAAACTAGTACTTTAGACTCAGGTTCAATTCTCTGATCCCTTTTGCTTTTGAAATAGAACAAGTAGCTTTATACTTTATACAACATAGTATAAATGGACAGAGTCCTATACAGTGTTTGGGTCCACATACTATAGTTATGCCTTGTATCCACGTATTAATAAGTGTGACGGAATCCTGCAAGTACTTAATAGCTGTTGTAGTTAAAAGTAAAAATTTACAAAATAGAGCTATTCTTATTGGTGCATAAAAAATGTTACTAAGATTAACACTGTGCCAGCAGCAAATTTTCTGCCCCCCACAAATGATTTCTGTGCATGTTTATTGAAGGTTTTAATTATGGTTGTCAAAGTATGGATGTGGTCTAAATCTGTTTTCCTGAGTTGGTTGAAAAGGACTTCAAATAAAACAGCAATATATAATCTTAAGGTTTTACTTTTTTTTTCCCTTCCCAGAATGTAGCCAACTGTAAAGAACCATATTTCATTTGAAAAAGCAAATAAACGAACATATGGGCGACAGCCCTTAGTACTTTTAGTTTCACTATTTAGTTCAGTTGTCAGCTTTGGCGACAAGAAACTTACTGTTTGTTGTTATCAAGATATCTGATTTCCAGGCAAAAGGAGAAAGCTAGTGAACACTTCTAGAAGAGATATTAATCTTTATATATCTGAATATATTTATATAAATGAAGGATTTGACACATTTTATATCTTGATATACATATATAGCAGACATACATGCATGTACACAAACATATGTGTATATACAGATATATATGTGTGTATATGCATACATCCATGTGTGTTTAGATGTGTGTATAATAATATGTGTATGTATGTATATATGTATATACCTTGCCTATATTCACCAAATATTATTTTTTGAAAACATCCTACGTGAAATCCCAAGAAATCGTCATCTCCCCACTTTGTAGATAATACCAGCTTCTTTCATGGGCCAAAGGAACAGAGAAAAAAGAAAAAAATGCTTTGTTTTAATGGCTGAATTATTCTGACAAGCTTTCAAATTGCCCCTCCTCTTATTAATATTCTTTTTGATGTCAGCTTGTAAAACAGAGGATTGGTTGTTAATCTTCAGGATTTCAAGGGCTTTTGGCAGTGGCCCATAATTGATGTGTTCACATGATCGTTGTCTGACTGCTTATGATTAGATAGCAGTATTATCTCCCAGGTAAATCAGGGTTGCTTTTAAATCACACATGATAAACCGCAGTTTCATTTCTTCAAAGGATTTGTACTTGTCTGTGTACTTTGGTAGGACTGCCATAGACATTTCATGTATCTATGTCAGCTTAGGTTAGCTTTATCTTTCATTTCTCCTTGGTAAATTTCTAGAAATGTTGAGAATTGCTATTGTCATTGTTGCCCACATAAAGAACTGATCAGAGAACACTAATAATAATAAATAGCATTTATATAATGCTTTAAGGTTTGCAAAATGCTTTACAAATATTATTTCATTTTGTTCTCATAACAACATTGGGAGGTAGGTGCTATTGTTATCCTTGTTATACAGATAAAGAAACTGAGACAGGAGTTAAGTAACTTGCCCAGGGTCTAGTAAATGTTTGAGATCAAATTTGAACTCAGGTCTTTCCAATTTCTGGTCTAGCACTCAAACTGTTGTACCACCTGGCTGTTTTTGATAACAGCCAGAAAAAGAACATAAACTTGCAAAGGAAAGATGGATTAGCAACAGATGACATTTTAGGGGTCCAAGTCAATAAAAAAAACCAAAAAACAAAAAAAAACCCAGACAGTTTGGAAAAGGAGATTAAAGGAGTTTTTCCAGTGTGTGAACTTGTGTTTGGACTGAGAATTTCTTTTAAGGACGTAATAATTTAGCAGTATTGGGTCATACATAAAGTGTATTGTACTCAAAGGTGTTATTAAGGCTTTTGTAGTTTCAAAAGAAAAGAAAAAGCTAGAAAAGAAAAGGCTTCTTCCATCTACAATCATAAAGATATTGAGTTCTCTTTTAACTCATACAGAGGAAACTTAGAAGCAGAGGTATAGGCCATCTCTTTATCCTTTGAAAAAAGCACTTGAAAAAATATCTCATTTTTTACCTGTGTAGTTCAGCAGAGACATAATAGAAGATGATATAGCTAGGTGGATTCAGAACTGTTTGAATGGAAAGACCCAAAGGGTAGCTGTTAAATGGTTTAATGTGAACTTGGCTAGAAGTTTCCAGTGGTTTGCCCCACTGATCTGTGTTTAGCCTTGTACTGTTTAATACCATATGACATAAATAAAATTTTAGTTGACTTAAAGATTAAAGAATATGTTTTTAGTCACAAGAACAAATCCCAAAATCTGAAACAGTTTTGGAAAGAAGTTTATTTGGTCATTTGTTAATAGAAGGAAGTCAGGAGAAGGCTCCCTTCCTCAGTCTTTGTTAGGTTTACATTATATAGAAGTTCAGAAAAGAATATCAACATGCTCACTAAGCTATTTTTCAGAGAGGGCAGTTACCTGGAAAGGTTCATTATGTCAGTAGACATAAACATTAAAATTAATGTTCATTGAGATGTAACCATGAAGGTTTACATTTGGGGAACCCAAAACACAAGCTTTGGGTGGACCTAAGACCAGACCTAGGTGGAGCTCAAGCGTTCCCTGTCACCATCTGGTTTCCTTGGAAACATATCTGACCTGTATAGTAAGTTTTTGGATTAAGATAGTCTCTAGTCACATTAAACTAGGCTCAAATAATATTAATTAATATGGTTTTCTTAACAGTATAAAACAATATTTCCCTATACTTCCCCTTTTAGGGCTTATTAAAGCCCAAGATTCTCATAAGTAGGGGGTATAGTTACCGAAGCAGAAAGCTAGGTTTTAGATTCAAAAGGAGTTCATTAAAATAATCTAACTCAGTGGTTTCATCCTCAATACTTACCCAGAGCTTGATGATATTCCCCTAAGCAATAATAGCTAGATTGGCGACAAACTTTTCTCGGTGTCTCATAATCAGAGGGATCAATAGGAGTAAGTCTCAGGATTGTAAATCAGGATACTTAAACTAACCCCACAAAGAAGTACACTGTGACCATGAGTATTACAAAAATCATAATGTCCTATTTCTTTCAATGTCATGAAAGTTGATTGGGCAACTGAATGGTGCTGGGTAGTGTCCTGGGCCTGGAGTCAGGAAAATTCATCTTCACGAATTCAGATTTGGCCTCAGACGTTTAGTAGCTGTGTGACCCTGGACAAGTCACTTAACCCTGTTTGCTTAGTTACCTCATCTATAAAATGAGCTAGAGAAGGAAATGGCAAGCTGCTTCAGCATCTTTCCCTAGAAAACCCCAAATGGGATTATGAAGAGTTAGACATGATTGAAACAACTTATCAACAACAAAAGTTGTTGATAGTTAAGTAGTCATAATCTCATATATCCCTTAAGATGCCAAATCTTGTTAAATAGACTCTATATTTTTCTATGTCAGGTTAAATGTTACACTCCATTTAGAAGGTTCACAGTAAGAGGAGAGGTTTACATATCACCAATGTAACCAAAAAAACCAGGGCCACAGAAATCTTCATTTACAGAGTTAGTTAAGGAAATAGCTAAACTTCTTGCTAGCTTCCACTTGAAGAATGTCAACTAGTTAACATTATTATTCTGTAAGTCAGGTTTTGGTAAGGTAAAGTTAAAATAAACAACAGTATTTCAATTGACGAAAAAAGCTGCAAGAAGATTCTCTGATTCCCAAACAACAAATAAAATGAAATTTTAATTATATATTTATAAAAGGAATTTTATTTTATTTTGCAGGCATATATAAACACTATGAAACATTAAAGCCAAAGTAACACAGTGATGATAAGTAATAACAATGTCTACTTTTCCCCAGTAACCCACTCCCAATATCCATTTAATCAGCATATTTAATCTTGATTCCCAATTGTCACATGTAGTTGTCTAGTCTCTGGAAACATTTTAGAAATTCTAGAATAGACCTTTTCAGGTTCCAAATTACTTGGAGAGATTCCCAAGATAATACTGTTAAAATCTGCCAGTAACAAGACTAATTTAGTATGACCTCCTAAATTTGGTTTTCTACCAACCAGTTCATGTGATGAAAACTGGCTCAAACCATATGGAGTCAGTCTTATTAAGAACAGAACTGTAGCTGGAGTCAGAAGGACCTGAGTTCGGATCCGGCCTCAGACACTTAACACACACAAACAAACAAACAAACAAAAAAAACCCACAGCCGTGTGACCTTGGGCAAGTTACTTAACCCCAATTGCCCTCCAAAAAGCAAAAAAAAACACAAAACCAAAACTGTAAGAGGACATCAAATTAGGAAACCATAATTCACTTCAAAGTAAAGAGAATTTTAGTTTTCATATAGCATTTGCTCTATCTTTACCTGAACCATATAGCTGACAGACCAATGCCATCAAAAGGCTGAAGGGAGGAATTTAAAAGGTTTCATGAGGGCCTGACCTGTAAAACAAGTCCTATTTCTTTTTTTTTTTTTTAAAGCAATTGGGGTTAAGTAACTTGCTCAAGGTTACACGGCTAGTCATTATTTATGCGTGGGTGCTCATTTTCTGAGGCCAGATCTGATCTCGGGTCATCCAAACTCCGAGGCCGGCACTCTTACTCACTGCGCCACCTAGCCGCCCCTTTAGGACAATTGGGGTTAAGTAACTTGCCCAAGGTTACACGGCTAGGTTTTTGTTTGTGCGGATTAAGTGTTGGAGGCCGGCTCCGAACTCAGGTCCTTCTGATTCCAGGGCCGGCGCTCTATTCACTGCGCCACCTAGCTGCCCCACAAGTCCTATTTCTTAATATTATTGGACAGAGACTTCAAAAGAGGAAAAAAATATGATTTAAAAATATATTCACATTTCTAAACACAGTTTATATGTAAAATCCTTAATCCAATTTTGAAAACTTATTATTAAAATATACTCAAAGTCTATATATTCACTTGATACACTTGGAAGGCAATCATACACACACACACACACACACACACACACATATATAACATGTCTATATATGTATATAAAATACACTTGTATATATACATACACATATATCTTATAGTTCTTGGAGAAAATAGTCTAGTTGCTTTTTTCAAAGTCACTCCACTAAAATAGAAAACTTTTACATCTTTATCATATCCTTCTCATCTGAGGATATATATTATCCTTATCATGTCCTGAAAGAATGATATTTGGATGGTGAGCCTAAAAATTTATTTATTTCTTTTCTTAGAATAGGAATTTAACTGCAAATTCAGATTAAAAAATAACATCTTATATATTTGCATTCTACAATAGTAATTCAAAGATGTTTTAGTATTCAATGACAAAAACTTCTGTAGTTTACCTGTCCTGATTTATAAAAATCTGCTTTGAGAGCAAGAAGGAGGGATATAGTTACAACAAAACCAAGATTGTCACTTCATGGGCACAGACTGATCTGACATAAGCATTACAGGGGAAAAATTACCTTATAGATCTTTTGATTTCAGGTCAATATTATAATTAAAAGCCAAACAGGCTGCTCAGGCTATAAACTTTCACATTATTCACAGGGTATCATAACCAGGCTCAGGATTAACCAGGTGGGGAAATTTCCTATTCAGAAAGGAAATAACATGAAATTGAATCAAGAGAATCCTACTTTTGTTTATGCAATCTTCCCAGCCATAGACATCTACCTCTAACAGTTCTTAGATTGCACTCCCTTTGGGTAACACATGGTATTTCCCACAAATAGCAGATAAATAAGACAATCATTTCTGGTATCAAAACTCAGAACAATATCAAATTACAGTCCCAAGAGATTTTACTTAAAGTAGAAAAATTTCATTAATCACAGCTTAATGCTAAGTAATATTGTTTTTCTCATTCTATTGCAACAACAGTTAACAATAAGCACCATCTCAGGACATATAAACACATTTAAAGTCTTATCCCTTTCTAGTTTAAATCTATCCTGGATCAGAAGTTAGTCATGTAGAAATTGAACCACATTATGGAATACATAGAATGAATACATACACTTTGCTCAAAGGCTCAGAAAAATACTGGCTAACATAGGCTTCCAGACGAATAGATACCCTTACTGCCTATTAACCCTTAATGCAAAAAAAATAGTTTAAAATCTAAGGTCTGTCACTAAGTTGTCTCAAAGATATATCTTTAATACATGCCCTTAAAAAGCACAGTTTTATAAATTTAAAAGTGATGTCCAAACAATCTATTGGATAGTACTCACTCTTTATTATATGAAAAATGTGTAAGTTTTTTTTTTACTTTGGCTGGGAGTAGTCCTAGTTTCTCAAATCACTTTATTATTTTAGAATTTCACAACATGCTGTCAGCAAGATCTTATTACATTGCTCTAATTGAAGGTCCCCCAAAATTTTGTTGATTTTAAAGTAGACTGTGATCTATATGAATTAGCAATGTGGTGTGGCAGCCAAAAATGCTAATGTGGTCTTGATCTGAATTAAAAGAGGCTTAACTTCCAGGAGTAAGGAGATGATGGCCCCTTTGTTCTCTGCCCAGGTCAGAGAAGAATTAAAATATTATGTTTTATCCTGGGTAACACAATTTAAGAAGGATATTGATAAGCTTGAGAATGTCCAGAGATGATAGAAAAGGCCCTTGATTGTATGTGATATGAACATTGGTTGAAGGAAATGGATATATTGAGCCTAGAGATAACTCAGGTGATATTAGAGGATTGTTCAAGTGTTTAAAGGGCTGTCATGTGGAGGAGGAATTAGATTTAGTTTAACAAATTCTATGTTCCAGGCAGCAGAACTAGAAGCACTGAGTGGAAGTACCAAATAAGTAAATATAGGTTTGATACTTTGGGGTGGAGAGAGAGGAAAGTAGAAAGTAGAGTAGGTCATTTCAGGAGGTGTCAGAGAATAACTGACCACTGTTGTGGTACATTATAAATCAAGATTGTTTTTTAGGTATTATTTAGACTAGATTTCTTCTCCCAACTTTAAACTTAAGTAATTCTCTGAAAGGCAGGGACACAGAGAATTTTAAATTACAGGAAATCACTTATAATGGGAGGATCATAAGCTCATAGATCCAGAATGGAAGGGATCTTATATATCATTTGTTTTAGCCAATTCAGTTGTCAGATAAGGAAAATGAGGTCCAGAAAAATTAAATGACTTTACCAAGTTCGAAAGGCAGTAGTAAGTAAAAGATCTGGGATTTTAATCTAGTTCAGAATAACAACTTATGTTATTCAATTTTATTTTGCTTCTGTTTTCTTTCCTTAGGAGAATCACTTAAGATTAATTGGAAAGGATAAAATGAAAATATCTAGTTATCTTGATACGAAATATAAGTAGGGCAATTTAATAAGAGAAGTACCTTTGATGAATTCAGGTCACTTGACCCAGATGAAATATGTATTTATATACTTAAAGAATAGGCAAATGTAATTCCTGAGTGATCTTTGAAAAAAGAGTGGTATTGAAGGACTGGAAAATGGCAAATGTCCCAGTTTTCAAAAGAAAGGAAGAGAATAAAGTCTTCAAAGCATAGGCCAGTGGACTTTCCTTTAATTTCTGGGAAAATTCTAGGTTTTATTATTAAAGAGAATATTAATGAATATTAACACCTAGAAGAGAGGCAATGATTGCTGGGGCATGCTACCAGAGACCTCTTTCCATACTGATATAAAACAATTAATGGCTGGTCTGGCCATCCAATGAAATAGAAACCCACCTAGCTATATTATAGTCAATCCTATATCTCTAAGAATGATGAGTGATTTAAGTCTTTAGTTAAAATGTAAGTAAATTATATTTACAGCATTCCTCCTTGACAAAGCTATACCTGGCTTTTTATGATCACTGCTTTCTTTTCTAGGTATTTATTAATAATCATTTATAATAATAAAATGTTCAAATAGATATTATTTAAAATGATTAATATACCTAGCAAAGTTGCTGGATAGAAAATGAAAAAACAAATTTAATTAGTTTTATATGTTCCCAACAAAACTCTAGTATGTACATTTGGGAGTTGATCTACATAGACATACTCAGAATTACATGAATCCAACTATATAACACTTTTGGCAGAAATAATTGTAAACCTAAATAATCTTTATTGAAATCAACTCAAGTCAACAAGCATTTATTTATTTGTTTATCTATTTATTTATTAAGCACATTTTGTCTGTCAGGCACTGTGGTAAATTCTGGGGATACAAATAAAGACCAAAAATTCCTCCAAAAAAGTGCCTATTCTCAAGGACCTCACATTCATGTTTTTCCCTCCCCAAATTTAATTAAGTTTCTTTTGCAAACTGTTTTGGCAAGATTCTATGTGAACTTTTTGTTTTGAAAAAGTTTGAAATTTTTAATTCTTCATGGATTGGTTGAGTATAGAATAAAATGACTATGTACCTAAATTAAAGGATTATTTTTTTAGATCTAGGAAAGAAAAAGAATAATGAAATTGACACAGAGGAAAAAAACCCATCGAGAATCTTATGAGTAATAATGAAAGAATGAAGTGGTAAGGAAGGGGACTTAGCAGCACCAGATCTCAAAGTACACTACAGCACAATAATCATTAAAACAATTTTCCCCTTTAAAAAAAAAAACAGAACGACAAGAGTTCCCCCCCAACAAAACAAAGCAGTAGATGAGTGGAACAAATTAGATATTCAGTATACAGAACAGAACAAATGCAGTAGCACAGTGATCGATAAAACTAGATTCCAGTTACATATGGCTTAAGACTCATTATTTGACAAAGACTGATGGGCAAACTGGAAAGCTGTCTAGCAGAAATTAGATATAGATCAACATAGAATATGGTATACCAGTGTAAGTTGCAGTGGGATACATGAATTAACCATAGAGAGATGCCTTCATAAGCAAATCAGAGGATGGAAGAAGATGTTACTTTTTAGAACTATGGACCAGGGAAGAGTTCATTACCAAACAAGGGATTGAGAGCATCATAGCAGATAAAATGGACAATTTTAATTATATAATTTAAAAAGATTTTGCCCAAGCAAGACAAATGAAGTTAAAGTTAGAAGGGAAATAGGTAATGGAGAAATATCTTTTCAGCAAGTTTCACTAACAGAGGAATCACATCCAAGATATATAAGGAACTGATTCAAATTTATAAGATTAATAGCTGTTACATAGTACATAAATGATCAAATGATAAGAGCAAGTGATTGTCAGAGAAAGAAATCAAAGCTATCAACAACCATATTAAAAATATTTCAAATTACTAATAGTTAGAGAAATACAAATTAAAACAACTCTGAGGTTCCATCTTACAACTATTAGTTTGACAAAAATGACAAAAAAAAAGAATGACAAATATAGAAGTTGTGGGAGAATAGGAAATTAATGTACTTTATGATAGAATTGTGTATGGATTCAATCATTCTGGAGAGCAGTTTGAAATTGTTTCTCCACCTCCCTCCCCATCTAAACTACACCTTTTGTCTCTTTGATATGACTACTGGGCCTCTGCCTCAGAGATTAAGGAAATAGGAAAAGTACCAATATGTATAAAAATTTATTGCAACTCTTTTCATAGTAGCTAAACTGGAAACTGAGCTGTTGTCCACTAACTAGGAAATGATTAAACAAGTTTTGGTTTATGAGTGAATACTATTTTGCCATAAGACATGATGAAAGTAAAGTCAGCTGACCTCGGACAACAGTTTATAAAATGACAGCAGCATTATAAAGGAAAACAGCTTTTGGGACAACTAGGTAGCACAGTAAATAGAGTACTCACCCTGAAGTCAGGAGGACCTGAGTTGAAATCTTGGCATAGACACTTGACCCTTACTAGCTGTGTGACATTGGGCAAGTCACTTAACCCCAATTATCTTGTCTTCCCCCCTCAAAAAAAAAAGGCTTTAAAATACTTTGGAATTCTAATCGATGCAGTGAGAAACCACTATTCCAGAGGATTGTAGATGAAACCTGTGGGACTTTTAAAATTTTCTGACAATGCATATTTGTTCTGAGAGCTTCTTTTTTATTATTATTATTTAATTGGGGTTGGGGAAGTAGGAGGGAGAGAAAAAATAATACAGTCATATATATAAATTATATGAATACATGTGCATATAAATATACATATAGATACACAGCTCTAAGACTATATCAAACATTTAATTTTTCCTTAAGATGTTAAGCATGTCAATATTTTGGAGTGTTTAGGCTCACTGTTTCCAATATTTTTTTTTCTTTTTAAAGTGTAAGGTATTTGGTAATAGACATTTTGGATCAATAACATGCTTAGTAAGCTATGAGCTTGTATATTGTGGCAGATAATGTAGTTTTGTGATGTTTATAGAAAAACTAGTACAGGAAAAATAATTGTCTAAAAACCAAATCTTTCTTTTTATATAAATTTTATTTATCTAATAAAATTTCCTCAAATATAATTTCTAAATGTCAGACTGACATGTTATTATTACTTAATATCTCTTGCCATTTTTTTCTTCCTAAGCTTTTAGAGTTTATATGGTAGTACCATATCTATATTTTCTTGCCTGACTGGTCATTGGTCTGGATATGTGAGGTATGATGGCATTTTGTACTTGGTGGAAGTATTGTATCCAAAACACTGATGGTCTGACCAGATAACTTACATTGATATAGTGCTTTAACATTTGCAATGTGACTTATATAATTTTTCTTGATCTTAGATGGAATAGAGTATAGAGAGAACTAAAGAAAGTACAGAGAGTATAGAGAGGACTAAAGAAAATACTGGTCTAAGTTTGGTTATTAACACATGCAGAATATGTGACCCAAGCAAGTCAAGCTAATCTCCCACTACTTCAGGCAAATCTCAAACTCAGAGGAGATAATCAGTCTTCATTAGGAGAGGGAACTCCCTAATTAGGAATACTCTACAGAGTGAAGTCACAGGTCTGGTCCCAAAACAAAGATAAAAAGCATTCCTAAGAGATAAGGACTGTAGGAATGATTATTCCTATTTACTGATCAGGAAACTGTGACCATCTCCTGAAATTCAGAGATAGGATTTGAACTCAAGTCTTTCTGACTTCAAATCCAGGACCCTATCCACTTAAATAGGTTATCTCCCAAAGAGACACTACTACATTACATTTAACATGTAAGGTTATTTTTGACCCTCAGTTTTGGTTTTGGTCCATGGCCAGCATTTTTTTTTTATGTGTTAAAAATAACTCATTTTTGCACTGTACATTCCTGCCTATATGAGCCATAAAGAAATCAAGAACACAAATTTTAGAATGTTGAGGTAGCAAAGTGAAAGACGTTAGTGAAATGTTTGAAAAATATATTAAAACAAATTGTTTATACCACACTGCAAAAAACCGCAAATTTCATAGGTGTATTATATTTTAACTCCTTATATCATTTTCAGTCCATTTTTTTGTTTTGAATTTTAGAGAAAACCAAACCATACACATTTTTGCAGAAGGCTTATCAGTTTTTACATTTTTCTTTCTTTCTTCTGCTACTTACTCTACTACTTAAAGAGGACATCGAAGGTACTCATCCATGACCTGTGGCTCAGGTATTCATACTTATTCTGAGATGAAAATCCACAGAGGTAAATTGTACAGTTGATAAGAACATTACCTACTGCTTGATTTTTTTGCAGATAGTTCAAAAGATCTTTTTCAAATCCTTGGCTTTTTTTCTTTTGGATTTGGAATTTTTTTCCTGTATTTTTTTTAGATCTTCACCTTGTTTATCAGCCTCTGTGACAGTACCATTTTCTGGAGGGGTTGTCTTCCAGTCCTTTTGTATTATTTTTATACATGTTTTTAGCTTCTTTTGGTCTCATGTATACTTCATAGTTTCATCTTTATTGAATTTCTCTTCATAAAGTAGCATTGATTTCTTTTCAGTTTTTCCTTTTTGAAGTTTATTCTCACTCATAGGGAGCCTTTTTTGGTTCAACCTTTGCTTCATCTACAATTCCATCTTTGTTGAATTTGTCATTGTAAACTGGAAATGATGTGTGTTTCTTTTTCTAATTTTATTTTTAAGGGAGAGGTTTTGCTTTGGTGTGTTTTCAGTTTCTTTTTCTGAATTGTTAGTCTGATGACATTTTTAAAAACCTTCTTTCTGGCTTCTCATTGCTTTTTAAATTAAACAACCTTCTCTTAATGGTTCTTTGGTTTTTCATGACTCTGCATGACCTTTTTTATCTTAAAAGATTTGTTACGTCAGGCAATAGAAATCATTATAAATTTCAGCATCTTCAGCCTTACCACTTCATTTGCCATCCTCTCTCTCCTTTGGCTCTTATTCATTTTTTTCATCTGATCCATCTTCAAACTTCCTTTCATATTTTCTTCCACCCTAAATGCTTCTATCTCCTGCAGTTCCTTTATGTCCATCATAGCCATCTTGCTTTGTACTTTGTACTCTATATATAGTCCTATGAATGATTAATCATTGAAGGTTATTTATTAGGACTCATGACTATATTTCTGGTTGGAAAGACTCCAACTCTTTGGACTGACTACCCTTTTTATGTTTCACTCCATTCAGTATGTACAGCAACTGGTTAAATACTAAATGTTCAAGAATAGCAATTTTACTTAGCATTTTCTTCTCTTCAGTGCATTTTCTGTCTTCGTTAGGGGAAAAAACTATTGTGATTACTTAAGATTCCTTAAAATATTGAACACAGTGATTTGCATTGATACAGTTACAGTATTCTCTTTACATTTTAAAAAAAGTTTTACTATTTCCAGTAGTGAAAAAGCTATAATATGAAACTGTCTGCTAAAGTCTACATGTCATCCTGTCGACAACCTAAGGTATACATATTGAACTTGGTTTATCAAGACCCCTAGTTGATTACTCCCATAAACCTATGGCTGGTTTTGTGAATGTTGATAATTTTCTTACCACTTCTTCTTTCTTTACAGTCCCAAGTGGCAGGCACACTTACTCTGAAGTCAAAGAACCTAGGTTCAAGTCTGATCTTTGGTGCCTACTACATTTCTGACCTAGGACAAGTTATTTAACTTCCTTGAGCCTGATTTTCTTAATATGTAAGGTGAAGGGGTTTGATGTGATATGCTATAGATTAGTGATCCTATGATCATTTTTTTCTTTTTTTCCAAATGCTTTATTAACTTCTGGTTTACATCATTCATTTCCGTCAGATTTTGAGTTACAATTTTTCCCCATTTTTCCCCTACCCACCACCCCAGAATAACAGTCATACAGGATATCCCCTCAACCAATCTGCTCTCTCCCATCTTTTCTCCCATAACCCCTTTGACTTTTCAGTAGGGCGAGGTGAATCTCCACCCCCCATTGCCTGCACATCTTATCTTCCAATTATATGCAAAATAGTATTAATCATAGTATTTATATATTTTTAAAAAAATTGATTTTAAAAGGAAGATAAGCAACTCAGTATATGCTGTACATGTGTAACTATGCAAAACATTACTATAGTAGATATATTGTAAAAGACTGACTATATTTCCTTCCCTCCCATCCCACCATCCACCTAGTCCACTCCCCACCTTGATCCTGTCCCTTTACAAAAGTGGGTGCTTCCAACTTCCCTCTCCCCCAGCCAGCCCTCCCCTCCACCAACCTTCCCCCATCACCCTGCCCCCCACGCTCCTATAGGGTGTGACAACCTATTTAGTGTGCATGTCATTCTCTCCCTGGTCGAAATTCAATGAGTGTAATGTTTTGCCTTTTTGCCTTCCTGTTCCTCCCCTCCCCTGCAACCACCTACCCTTGCCTCCTCTACATGAGACAGTTCACCCCATTGTCTCTCCTCATTCCCCCTCACCACATTACTCTCTCACCTCTTAACCTCACCTTTTAAGTATCATCCCTTCCTATGAAATTTGACCTGTGCCCTCTATCTATGTATACCTGAAAACATGTATACACACATTCACATATGTATTCATATGCCCATATACCTTTCTGCAACTATGTTCATACTGAGAAAAGTTTCATCAGTTACAGTTATTGTTTTTCCCCATAGGAATGTAAATAGTTCAATTTTGATAAGTTCATAGTGATTTCTTTTCCCTGTTTACCTTCTCAAGCATCTCTTGCTTCTTGTATCTGAATGTCAAATTTTCTATTCAACTCTGGTTTCTTCCTCAAGAATGGTTGAAAGTCCTCTAGTCCACTGAATGACCATCTTTTCCCCTGAAACATGATACTCAGTTTTGCTGGGTAGGTGATTCTTGGTTTTAATTCCAGGTCCTTTGCCCTCTGGAATATCATATTCCATTGCCTTCGATCCCTCAGTGTAGAAGCTGCCAGGTCCTGTGCTATTCTGATTGTGTTTCCACAATATTGAAATTGTTTCTTCCTTGATGCTTGTAGTATTTTCTCCTTCATCTGGGAGTTCTGGAACCTGGGTATAATATTCCTAGGAGTTTTCTTTTTGGGATCTTTTTCAGGAGGTGGTCTGTGGATTCTTTCAACCTCTATTTTGCCCTCTGGTTCTAAAACATTTGGGCAATTTTCCTTGAGAATTTCTTGAAGGATAGTTTCTAGATTCTTTCTTTGATCATGGTTTTCAGGTAGTCCAATAATTTTTAGATTGTCTCCCCTGGATCTCTTTTCCAGGTCAGTGGTTTTTCCCATGAGACATTTCACATTGCCTTCTATTCTTTCATTTGTTTGGATCAGCTTAATAGCATCTTGATTTCTCATAAAGTCACTAGCTTCCATTTGCTCCAGTCTAATTCTGAAGGAATGATTCTCCTCAGTGAGCTTTGGAGATTCTTTTTCCATCTGGCAAATTCGGCTTTTTAAGGCATTCTTCTCCTCATTGCCTTTTTGAGCCTCTTTTGCCATTTGAGTTAGACTATTTTTAAGACTTATTTTCCTCAGTCAGGCTGTTGACTCTTATGTCATACTTTTCTTGCATCTTTCTCATTTCTCTTCCCAATTTTCCCCTCACTTCTCTTATCTACTTCTTAAGGTCCTCTATGGCCTGTAGCCAGCTCGTAGTTTCATTTGGGGCTTTTGGTGCAGGAGTTCTGACCTCAAAGTCCTCCTGTTCCATACTTTGATCCTCTTTGCCCCCCAAATAGGAGTCTAATGTTGCATTTTTCTGTTTATTTTGTTTCCTTTGCCTAGGCATGTTGCCACTCAATTACTTGACTTTTGGGCTTGTTGTCACAGTAGGACTTTGCCACCAGCCAGGGGAACTTCCATCCCAAACGTTGGGGTTTTCTCAACTTCTGGAGGTATTAGTTGAGTGGCCTCTGTGAAGCCTCCACACACTCTGGCAAGCTGGTCACACATCCCAAGACCTCCACCCCAGTGCACAATCCAGATCCAAGAAGGGAAAAGCAAGATCGCTTACCCCCCATACTGATCTCTGCATCTCCCTACAGTTTGCAGGCCAAGAGCTGATGTTGCAACATGGCAACATGGCGCAAACTGTGCTGGCTCCTCAGCAGTTTCTCACTCCCAAGGGAAAATTCTGAGGCATTCTCCCAACCAGTCCCAAAGTCCATAGGGCACTAACCTCTCACTTTGTCTTAGGCATCTATGTGTTGATAATTCTGGAAAAGCCATAGCAACTGGCGTTCTGGGGTTCCTCCAGCCAGCTGCTGGTCCTGCTGCCTTGGGGATAAAACCTCTGACTCACGAGATCCTGGGCTTGGCTCCCAAAGCACTGTGCTGACTGCTTCCTGCTGGGCTGCTGGGCTGTCCTCAGCGGGAGGTTAGCTTCTCTGTGTCATTCTGTGGGTGCTAGAGCTCCAGAGGTTGTTCAGAGTTCCCCTTTTACATAATTTTGAAGTGGTATCGGCTGGAGCTCTGTGGAAGTGCTGTTTCTACTCTGCCATCTTCTGACTTGTTTCTTAATAGTTTTCTTTAGGCCTATGTTCTAACTCCAGTGTGGTATCAGCTTTGTAGAGGGGCCAGAGAACTCCAGTCTCTCTTTTTCCCTATGATCACTTCTAATTAGTTTTTAAAAAATCTGCTTGATTTCTTTTTTTCTTTTTTTGCATTTTGGAGGGCAGTTGGGGTTAAGTAACTTGCCCAAGGTCACATGGCTAGGTTTTTGTGTGCATTAAGTGTCTGAGGCCAGATCCGAACTCAGGTCCTTCTGACTCCAGGGCCGAAGCTCTACTCACTGCGCCACCTAGCCGCCCCTGCTTGATTTCTTTATGTAAACTAAAGTTAGAGTGCAATGACCAACTGTTTTACATGAGTCCTGAAAGTGTAGGATTTTTATATTTTATTTTTACTTAGGGATAATAAGGAGCAAGGAGAAACTTAGAGTGATTAACCAGATGATAGCATTAGAGAATGACCTATTGGTACTATAGTGATCCATTGAGTCCTGAATTTGACATTGATTTTTTTGAGTTACTTAGCCTCTTTAGGTATGGGTTGCTTTGTCTGAAAAGTAAAAGCAGAAAAATACATTACCTCTCGAACAGCAACAAATAGTGAGAAAAAATGAGACCTATTTGTGAAAGGTACTTAGCAAATTGGAAATATGTACAGACTTGTGTAGGAGACTTTTCTGTTCAATATATTTTTCCTTTTGCATGATGAATTGGTTGAAATATTTTCACTGCTATCTCTGCCTTCTACCCACATTGCCAGAAATCCCTGATCCTTGAAAAGCCTACATTTGATCTTATCATCACCTTAAGCTATTGTCTTCTCTTTTACAGACAAAATCCTGGAAAGAGTTTACTAAGCTCATTAGCTCCCACTCATTTCTCACCTTTTAGCAATCTGATTTCTGTCCTATAGCTCAACTGGAACTGCACCTTTCAAAGTGATGATTTCTTTCCTGACAAATCTGATGAATTTTAAAAATTCTTTTCCCTTCTTATCCTCCCTGCCACATTTGATACTCTTGATAACCTCCATCTAGAGACTTTCTTCTCCTTGTTTTTTTTTTATACACTTAAATGTAATGAAAGGGGATGGAATAATCATTTATTATGCACCTATGTGTCATGTAATATGTTAAGTGCTTTACAAATACCTCATTTGATCTCTCTCCTGGTTAATTTCTTACATGTCTGGCTGTTACTTCTCAGTTTCTTTGGTTGGATCTTCATTATTGTCCCACAATCCATATATGTGGGTGTATCCTAGGGTGTCTTGGGTTGTACTTTATTTTTCTTTAGCTGGCACATCTATGCTATATATAGGCAGTCTCTCTTCTAAACCAGGTCTCCTGCATCACAGACTTGCCTATTGGACATCCCTAATTGTCAACATCTCTTGCATACATCTCAAACTCAACATATTCCAAATAATTCATTATCATTCCTCTCAAGACTTCTCCTCTTCCAAACTTCTAGTCACTCAGGCTTTCAACCTTGGTATCTTCCTTGACTCTTCTTTCTTCCTTCACATTCAATCAGTTGACAAAGTCTTGTTGATTCTACCTCCATAATAGATCTCACTTTGTCCATTTTCTTCACTTCCACACCAACCAGCATTATTTAGACTATATTCTCCTTTTTGTTTTATTGTAGTAGCTTCCTAATTGGTGTTCCAATCTCTAGGCTTTCTCCTCTCTAGTATGCTTTAGAGCTTTAAAGGAGTCAGTCCAGTGCTCTCATTTTACAAATGAGAAAACTGAGGCACTAGAGATATAGTTTGAAATTTTATTTCATTTTTAGACACAAAATTTTTGAGTCTCAATTTTCTTTGTAAAATGGGAAGAAGAATGCTTATTCAGGGTTTTTGTGAGGAAAGTGTTTTGTGAATCTCAAGGCATAATTAAATGTGAGATGATATTTTAATTTTTCTTTGAATCATATTCTATTTTTCCCCAATCACATATCAAGAAAAATTTCAACATTCATTTTAACAAGATTTTGAGTTTTGAATTATTCTCCCTCCTTCTCTCCCTTTTCTCTTCTAAAAATGTTAGCCAGTTTTAATATAGTGCTGTCATGTAAAATATTTCCATGTTCTTCACACTTGTGGAAGAAAAAACAGATCAAAAGGAAAAAACACAAGAAAGCATAAAGCAAGGGAAAAATATTCTTCAGTCTGCAGTTAGAGTCTATCAGTTCTTTATCTGGATATGGATAGCAATTTCCTTCCTGAGTTCTTTGTACTTGTCTTGGATCATTGTGTTGCTGACAAGAGCTCATTGGTTCATAGTTGATCATCACATGACATTGCTGATACTGTGTATTTATACTGTATTTTCCCAGTTCTCATTTCACTTTGCATCAATTTGTACAAGTCTTTCCAAGTTTTTCTGAAATCTAGTATTCTATTACATTAATATTCCACAGCTTGTTCACTCATTCCCCAACTGATAGGCATACCCTCAATTTCCACTATTTTGTTACCACGAATAGGGCTGCTATAAATATTTTTGCGTATGTAGTCCTTTTCATTTTGTAATGATCTCTTTGGGATACAGATCTAGTAGCTTAGTTGCCCTTTTGGCATAGTTCCAAATTGCTCACCAGAAGGGTTGGATCATTTCACAACTCCACCAACAGTGCATTAGTTTCCCAATTTTCCAAAATCCTCTTCAAAATTTATCCTTTTTCCTTTCTTGTCATATTAGCCAATCTGATTGTTATGAGGTGTTTTAATTTGCATTTCTCTAATCAAGAGTGATTTAGAGCACTTCTTCATATGTTTATAGATAGCTTCTTTCATCTGAAAACTTCCCGTTTATATCATTTGACCATTTATTATTTAGGGACTGTCTTGCATTCTTAAAAATTTGACTCTGTTCTCTATATATTTGAGAAATGAGGCTTTTATCAGAGACACTTGCATTGATACAGCATTTCTCCACTTTCTGCTTTCCTTCTAATCTTGGTTGTATTGGTTTTATTTGTACAAAAGATTTTAAATTCATATGATCAAAATTTTCTGTTCTACATTTCATAATACTTTGTACCTCTTGTTTGGTCATGAATTTTTCCTCTCCCTTGGGCAAGTGGAGAGGAAGGCAAATTCCTTTCCCAATAGATGTGACAGGTAGACTATTCCTTGCTTTTCTGATATGATTGCTTCATTGTCTATGGTAACTTTTAGTAGGATGTAGTTTCCTTCCTCATCTCTTTTAATTGTCTGTTTTTTGCTTTTAATTTGTCAGAGATCAGGTTTCCTACCCCTGCTTTTTTTTAACCCCTTACTCCGTGTCTCTTTGCTTCAAATGTCTTTCTTATATGCAGCATATTGTAGGATTCTGGTTTTTGATCAACTCTGCTATCCACTTTTCTTTTATGGGAGAATTCATCCCATTCCTAGTTATGATTACTATCTGTGTACTTCCCTCCATTTTTTTCTTCTTCCTTTTTGTCCTCTCCTTTCACCCTTTCCCACATTATCAGTGTTTTACTTCTGTCTACCACCTCCCCTGATCTGACTTCCCTTGTGGTAGTCCCTTTTACTTAATCTCCCTGCCTCCTAGTTTCCTGTTGGGTAAGATAGATTTATATATTAAACTTTTTGTGTGTATGATTCCCTCTTTGAGACAATACTTAGGACAGTAAGGTTCAAGCAATGTCCATTGCCTCCCCTACCATCTTCACTTCCACCATAATAGGTCTTTTGTGCTTCTTCATGGAAGATAATTTACCTCATTCTACCTCTTTCTTCCTTCTGTAGCCATTGTACTCCTCATTCTCATCTCTTAATTTTTTTATGGCATTCATCTTATACCCACACTGTCTGTCTATATATATTCCTTCTTTCTGTACTGTTAGTGAGTTTAGAGTTACCAGTATCATCTTCCCAGATAGGGATATAAACAGAGTTCTGTTGAATACCTCTATTGAATCCCTTATGTTTTCTTTACATAAACGTGTGTTTTTGCCTGTTTTTGCTTCTCTTAGGTCATGTTATTGGAGGTCAGCTTTTTGGTTTAGTTCTGTTCTTCTTCTGAAGGCTGGAAATTCTTGTATTTTGTTGAGTGATCATTTTTTCCCCTTGATGTATTCTGCATGATTTTTCCAGGTAAGTGATTCTTGGTTGTCTCTTTTGCCCTCCGGAATATCGAGTTCCATGACTTCCAGTCTTTTAATGTTGCAGTTGCCAGGACCTGTGTGATACTGATTGTGATGCCTCAATATTCAAATTGTTTCTTTCTGACCACTTGTAGTAATTTTTTCTTGATTTGATAGTTTTAAAATTTGACTATAATGTTCTTTAGGGTTTCTGTTTTGGGATCTCTTTCCTGATGTGATAGGTGGATTCTTTCAGTGCCTATTTTCCCCTCTGGCTCTAGAATATCAGGGAAGTTTTCCTTGATAATCCCTCCTCTCCTCCCTCTCCTCTCCTCTCCTCCCCCTCCTCTCCTCTCCTCTCCTCTCCTCTCCTCTCCTCTCCTCTCCTCTCCTCTCCTCTCCTCTCCTCTCCTCTCCTCTCCTCTCCTCCTCTCTCCACTTGCCCAAGGTCACATGGCTACGTTTTTGTTTGTGTGTGCATTGAGTGTCTGAGGCCGGATCCAAATTCAGGTCCTTCTGACTCCAGGGCCAACACTACTTACTGTGCCACCTAGCCACCCTTCCTTTATAATTTCTTGAAAGATGCTGTCCGAGTCCTCCTTTTGATTCTGACTTTTAGGTAGTGCATTGATTCTAATATTTGTCTCTCCTGCCTGTTTTCCAGGTCAGTTGTTTTTCTCATAGGTATTTTACATTTTCTTCCATTTTTTCATTCTTTTGAATTTAATTGATTTGTGATGTCTCATAGTGTCTTTAGCTTCCACTTGCCCAATTCTAATTTTTATGGTGTTGTTTTCCTCATTTCTTTTCCAGTTGACCAGCTGTATTCTTTCAATAATTGTTTTTTTTTAGTGGATTTTTGTATCTCCTTTTCCATTTGTCCAGTTCTACATTTTAAGCAGTTTTCTAAGCTATTGACTCTTTTTTCATAATTCTCTTGCATCACTCTCATCTCTTTTCCCATTTTTCTTCTACTTCTCTTATATGATTTTTAAGTTTCTTTTTTTAGCTCTTCTATGATCTCTTGCTGGGCATGCAACCACTTCCCATTTTTCTTTGAGTTTTTTTGCCCATGAGTGTTTTGACATTGTTTTCCTTTTCTGAGTTTGTGTATTGGTCTTTCTTCCCTGTCACCATAATAACTTTCTGTGGTCAGATCCATTTTTTTGTCATTTTCTGGCCTTTTTCCTTTTTAAAAAATTTCTGTTCTGCTCCCAGGGTGGAAGGGACTCTTTCTCAAGCTTCTTGTGCTAGTAGCTGTAGGTCCTAGGTATTTACCTGGTGTTGTGCTGATGTTACCTGGAGGCCTGTACAGGGGACCCTTGTATTTGGTGCTGTGCTGAAGGGGTGAAGCAAGTGATTGGAGGCCATAGGGCAGATGGAAATTTACCTGGTGCTGAGCTGGAGTCCTGATGGTGATCCCTTGCATGTGCTGAGGCCCAGTTAGGTGTTTCTGTGTTTCCCTGCAGCTACACTGAAGCAATGTAGAATGGTGGTCTGGCCTCTGGATGTTGTCTGTTTGCCCAGGGCTATGTTGAAACATGGCTAAGGTTGGTGCTGGCTAGTTGCTGCCTGTTTACTTAGGCATCTGTGTGGTTGGCATTTACCTGTTTGCTTGGGGCTACACTGAGGCACATGGTGGCTCTTGGAGCTCAAGTTTGCTAGGTCCCCTGGTTATGCTAAGGCATGTGGGGTGTCCTGGTGTTGGTGTTTTCCTGCTTACTCTGCCATCTTGTTTCCTAGAAGTTGATCTTGAGATGATATTTTAAAGATTGAATTTAAGCAAGTATTGTATTGCTCCTACAACTCTTGTTTTACTAAATATTAGGAAATTAGGTTACATACAACAATAAGCATTGATTTTTGCCAGAATTTTTGTATTTTTATCATTGATCTAACCTTCCAATTTATTTATCCACTATGCTAGTTTAAGCAACCCAGTCTATGAAAATCCATTTTTTAATAAATAGCTGAAGAGAGGGTGGCTAGCTGGCACAGTGAATAGGGCACCAGCCCTGGAGTCAGGAGGATCTGAATTCAAATCTGGCCTCAGACACTTAACATAAAAACTAGCTGTGTGATCTTGGGCAAGTCACTTAACCCCAATTGCCCTCCAAAAAAAAAAGCAAAAGAAAACCAACCAGTTAAGTAGGAGATAGCACTTTGCAAAATAATTTGCTATAGAGTACTGTTAAATAACTAACTCTTCTACATTAGAAGAAATATTTGATTTATAATTATTATTTACATATAACTTTTCAGGAATTCAGCTGCTGCATAAAGTAAGATGTATCTATAAAGGAATTTTTATTTTTTTGGTTCTGACTTCTGATTTAACTTATATTGGGAACTTCAGGTGAGGGAGTTACCTCTACCAATGCTGATTGGCAATTTATCTTTCATTTGTATAGTTGCATGTGATCTTAAGAGGTTAAATGACTTGTCCACAGTCAGTATGTGTCAGAAGTAGGATTTGAATGGAGGTGTGGTTTGAGCAACAACCCTATCCCATAGTTGCATGCAAGTTAGATTAGTTTTTCCTTACAAAGTATTGAAACCATTCTGGAGACTTGATTGACCTAAGCTTAGGCTTTAATTCATTTCCTGATAGCCTCAGTACAAAATCAGTCTTGAGAAGCTATACCTTTTCTAGATTATTTCTAGATCAAAATCTAGACGTTTTCTGATGGCTGGTGATAGATAGCTCAGACAAAGAATCTTCCTTCAGGAAGAACAGGAAGGCAAAAGGGAATGGGAAAACCTTACTCTCACTGAATTTAGCTCAGGGAGGGAATGACATACACACTAAATAGGGTATCTCACCCTATAGGAGAGAAGTGGGGAAGGGGATGAGAGAGGGGGGATAATGGAAGGGAGGACAGCCTGGGAGGGAGGGAAGTTGGAAGCACCCACTTTTGAAAAGGGACAAGACCAAAGTAGAGAATAGAACAAATGGGAGGTGGGATAGGAGGGAGGGAAATATAATCAGTCTTTTACAGTATATCTACTATGGTAATGTTTTGCATTAGCTACACATGTACAACCTATATTGAATTGCTTATCTTCCCAGGAAGGGTGGGTGACAAGGGAGGAAGGTAATGAATCTGGAATTCAAAGTTTTAAAACCAAATGTTTAAAATCTATCTATCTATCTATCTATCTATCTATCTATCTATCTATCTATCTTATCTATCTGTCTATCTATCTATATGTACTATTATTAATGCTATTTACATGTAATTAGGAAATATGATATACAGGCACTGGGGCATAGAGATCCCCATGCCCTGCTGGAAAAGTCAAAGGGGATATGGGGGAAGATATGGGAGAGAACAGATTGGAGGAGGAAATATTCTGTGGGACCACTATTTTGGGGATGTGGGTAGGGGAAAAACGGGGAGAAAGTTTGTAACTCAAAATCTGACGGAAATGAATGATGTAAACCAGAAGTTAATAAAGCATTTGGAAAAAAAAGAAGCTTCCTTCAGCAAAATAAAATAAAGGTATTCTCAGTGTTTATCCTTTTTGAATATCCTTTTCTGGCTAAGTTTAAGTAAATTCTTTGTATTCAATGTGAATTTCTAACATTGTCTCATTTTATTCCAATATCAAACCTAAATGACCAGTGGATTGTCCAGGGTTAGGTCAAGCGCAGAACAATTGGCTTAGTTGTGCAAGATAAGCCATGATAATTTTGGTGAAGTGGAGTATGTGCAGTATAAAAAAAGATGAGCCTCGATTGGCCCTCATACTTTCGGTAGTACTTTTGGTTAGGCCTATAGAGATGGTAGTTGCTTACAGTCAGGTGTTTCTCTAGTCGTGGAAGATTAGAGAGTACTGCCTATGACCATTCAGCAAGGAGAGACAGATATGAATATAATCTCTGTTCCTGCAAATTGTATTTTGACGAACTCTCTTTTAGGACTACTACCTATTGTTCCTGGGTCTCCTAAGTTGATAATTTAATTTTCTTCTAAAATCTGCTGGGGATTTTCTGAAAATTCAGATTACTTTCCAAGTAGCTGGAAGGGTTTGAATTTTAGGAAATTGGAAGAGATTTTCTCCTCCATCAGAAAAGAACAAATTCATAAATTTTCCAGGGTGGATAGCCTTTGTATTGATTCATCATCACCCCAATTCTTCAGAGGTGACTTACTGAAAGAATGCTCCTCCCAGCACTGAGGAAGTCATATTTGTGTGTGAAAGGTAGGAGTAGGGCTGTATGGTTTTGAGTGGATTTTTTGAAATAATATAGTTGAACAAGTAATCCCTAATATTTTAATTGCATGTGAATCTAGGAAGTGGAAGGGCAATGACAATCTGGCTTGTATCACCAAACCCTAGATTAAGAGGGGAGACTTGGTCCCCAAAAGTAACTTTGTCTACATTGTTCTTACCAAGTACAGGAGAGTGGGGGCAGTAGAAGAGGCCCACAGTGACCTGTGTGTAGGGGGGAAGAATCTGCCATAGCAGTGGCAGAAAAATAGCATTAAAGCCAATGGCAACACTGTGTCCCAGGATAGGGCAGAAGACTATAGGCCCTAGTAGTGGTGGATGTCCTTCTCTGGCATGGAGGTAGCCTTTAGTCCTGGTACAGTGGGTAGCAGTTACAAATGCAGGTTCAAAGGGCAATAGGCAGAGGCATGAGCTCTAAGAGCAGTAGATAGTAGATGAGCTGCCAGGGGCAGTGGCATCTCAGTTGTAGAGGAATGGGCACTCGCAGGTACAGTGGCAAGAAGCAGATCCACGGTAGCTCATTGCTTGCTGTAATGTAAAACTGGTAATCCCTCCACAATACCACCTGTAAAACTTATAGGGATCATTGTACAACTAGCTCTTCCTCTGGGAGGGTTTGGAGGACCAAAGGGTGGTATTGTTGTGATGGGCTTGCTTCCTAGCCACTAAAGGGAAAGGGAAAGTGGCCTTTAATGGCTTCTCTTAGGGCAAAGATTTTGTATTCCCTCTTCATTCTTTTCTCCTCTTAACCTAGTTGTGTTTTTTTTATATATATTTTTTTTTTGGTGGGGGGAGGGCAGTTGGGGTTAAGTGACTTGCCCAGGTCACATGGCTAGTTAAGTGTTAAGTGTCTAAGGTCAAATTTGAACTCAGGTCCTCCTGACTCCAAGGCCAGTGCTTTATTCACTGCACCACCTAGCTGCTCCGGTTAGTTTTGTCTTAAAATGTATTAACACCATTCTTGAGACTTGGCTGACTCAAGGGACTAAAAACTTAAGACTGTTCACTTCCTCATTGCTAAAGTTTGATTGGTATATAATAATAAGAGTTAGTGTTTATATAGTATCTGCTATGTGCTAGGCCTTGTGCAAAGTGCTTTATCTCATTTGACCAAGATGGGTAATTCAGGCAAGAGAGACTGGTTGGTCTGAATCAAGGCAAGCCCAGAATATCTTATATTCGAACTATCCAAAATAGAACTCATAGTTACTCTCAAACTAAAACTTTGGCATCCTTTGGAACTCTCTATTACTTTCAAGGACACCACCAGCCTATTAATCACCCAGGCTTCCAAGCTCAGGACCATCCTTGTCTTTTTCAGATTCATCCCACATATACGATCTTTTGCTAAGTGCTATTGTTTTTTACCCATAGATTTCTAAGTTCTTTTCCCTTCTCTTAACTCACCTAGCTACTACCCTGTTTCAGGTCCTCACCTCATGCATGGAGCATTGCAATAGCCTTCTGGTTGGTTTGTCAGTCTCAAGCCTCTTCCCACTCCAGTCTGTCATCTGCTCAGCTGACAATGTAATCTTCTTAAAGTGAAGCTCTTTCCAAGTCACCCATTCTCTTCACACTCAGTAAACTATGGTGATTTCCTGCTACCTGCAGGATCAAATACAAAGTCTTCTGTCTGGCTTTTTAAACCCTTCACAACCTGTCCGTTCCTATCTTTAGAATCTTCCTAAATTTTACTCTTTTCTGCAGACTCTGCAATCCAGTGATTTAATCCTATGTTGTTTCTTGAATAAAGCATTCCATTTCTTGAGTCTGTGCCTTTTTTACCTGCGATCCCCAATGACTGTAATGCGCTCTCTCTCCTTGAATCTACCACATGGCTTCTGCCAATACTAAGCTTAAATCCTACCTTCTGCAAAAAACCTTTCCTAGCGTCTCTTCTGTTCCCTTTTGTCCCCCACTACCAGGGCTGTCTCTAAGATGACTTCCAGTTTAACATGTATATATCTTGTTTGTACATAGTGGTTTGCATGTTGTCTTCCCATTAGGATGTGAGGCCTTGAGGGACTCATTTTTTCCTTTTTTTTTTGTATCTCTTGTGTTTAGCAGTGTTTTTTGCATAGTAAAGGGCTTAATAAATGTTATTTAAAAATAGTATTTCTCCAGGAAAAAATGTAGTATTTTAAAAAAATATTTAATTTTTGGGGGGGGCCTTACATGGGAATTTTAAGCTGTTTTCCTTCCCTCCCAACCCCTCCCAAGAGGCTAACTTTTTTTTTCTTGCCTTTTTTTTTTTTGGAGGGGGAAGTCAGGGCAAATGGTGTTAAGTGACTTGTCCAAGGTCACACGGCTAGTAAGTGTTAAGTGTCTGAGGCTGGATTTGAACTCAAGTTCCTCTGATGCTCTTTATTTACTGTGCCACCTAGCTGCCCCAAGAGAAGGCCAACATTTGGCACAGATTGTGTGTGTGTGTGTGTGTGTGTGTGTGTGTGTGTGTGTGTATGTATGAAACCATAAAATAGATAGCTCCATATATCAGTTCTTTCTCTGGAGGTAGATAGCATCTTCCTTCATAAGTCCTTTGTAGTTGATTTGAATATTTATATAACACAGAATAGCTTAGTCATCAACATTTACTCTTGGGACAATATTGCTGTTACTGTAGACAATGTTCTGCTCATTTCATCCTTCATTATTTCATGAAAGTCTTTTGATGTTTTCCTAAAATCAACCTGTGCCTGCTCACTAGACTTCCACATGGTACCCTCAAAAGTGTGGGAGACAATTGAGCCACTAGTTTGGGGTCAGGGAATTCCTAGATGAACTATTCATGCTGCCCCAGCTGTCATTTGCCTCTAAAACCCTAATGTATTCCCTCACTGGTGCCAGTGTCCAATTAAGCCAGAGCACTCCATCATTTTCTTACAGCATAGAAGTATTTCATCACAATCATATACCACAACTTGTTTAGCCATTCCCCAGTTGATGGGAATCCCCTCAATTTTCAGTTCTTTGATACAACAAATAAAGCTGTTATATTTTAGAATCTTTTCCTTTTTCTTTTCGGAATTGTGGGAAATAGACCTTACAGTGGTATTGCTGGGTCAAAGAGTGTACATGGTTTTATAACTCTTTGGGCATAATTCCAGATTGCTCTCCAAAAAAATGTACTGCTATGAATATTTTTGCACATATAGGTCATTTTCCTCTGTCTTTGGTACCTTTGGAGTATAAACCTAATTGTGTTATCACCAGGTCAAAGGGGAGGCACAATTTAGTCACTTTGTGGACATTGTCCTAGATTACTTTTCAGAATGGTTTAATCGATTCATAACTCTACCCACACTGAGTTAGTGTTTCACTCCTCTCACTTCATCTCCAACCATCATGATTTCCCTTTTTTATACATTTTATAATTTTGCCAATCTGATGAATGTAAGGAAAACCTTCAAAATTGTTTTAATTTGCACTTCTCTTATTAGTAGTGATTTAGAACATGAAAAAATGTGATTGTTGATATCGTGCTGATTTTTCCAACTTCTTGCTCATATCTTTGACTATTTGTCATTTAAGGAATGGATTATGTTTTTTGTTTTGTTTATGTGCCAATTTCCTATGTATCTTGAATACCAGATTTTTTATCAGATAAATTGACTGCAAAGATTCTTCCTCCCCCCATATCTGTTTTATTTCTTATTCCTTGTTGATTTTGTTTGTGTAAAAACTTTTCCATTATATGTAATCAAAATTAACCATTTCATTTCCTGTGATCCTCTGTGTCTGTTGTTTGGTTAAGAGCTCTTTCCCTGTGTTTTGCATGACTTCACATGTATCATGGGTATCATATTGCTTGCCACCTCAATGAATGAGAGAGGAGATGAAGGGAGAAGAGAACTTGAAACTGAAAATTAAACATTTAAAAATTTAAATTTAATTTAATAAATTTAATAAAAATTAAATTTAAACATTAAAAAATTTTAAAAAGAACATTAAAAAAACTCTTTCCTTATCTATTTATTTGGTTGTAAAATCAACATTTGAAATCCTAAAAATTACCAAGTTATGAGAAATTGCATGATTAAAAATCACAAGACTTATGTGGAAAACAGCGTTGGGGACAATAAGCAAAAGCTTATTTAAAATTTAAAAAGACACGTTAAATTGTTAAGAGATGCATAAATAGTATAATAAATAGTGTGGTGTCCTTGATCTCTGGCTGCTGTTCTGCCTGCACCCTGGTTGGAGAGGTGGGAAGTTGGAGTATGTGTGGGTATGGATCAGCAGCTCCTACTGTACTAGAAAATATCTTACCTTGACAAAGATATGAAGGTGGAAGTGGGCATCTGAACTTGGTCCCAGGAAAACCACTGCAGCTGCAACTGAAGAAACCTCCATCATTGGGATCTAGGAGACCTTTGTCTTATAAGAGTTGTCTTGGGGATCCTCAACCCAGAAACCCAATGTTCTTCCCATTTTCATGGAGGGAGGTGTGCTGTAACCATCTCCAGCTGGGCTTTTCCCTGGGCAGGTAACTTGGGAGTGGGGAGGTAAAAGGGGTGGGGCTGTGGTTGTTCTTGTGTATTGTTCTGGAGGTGGAGTGGGAATCACTGTCTTCTCTTCTTTTGTGTGCCTGTCTCTCCAGGTCTCCATCTCTCACTCCCCTTAGTGTTATAGTTCTTCCCTCCCCTTGCCCTCTAGTAGTAGCTTTCATCATGTTCTGGTTTGAAGAAGGTGACCACAGCAGTGCTTTTCCCCAGATGTAGGAAGGTATCTTCCCACAAGCCTCACCCCATACTCAAGGTACACTCTACCTCTCCAACTCATCTAATGTGGTCACCTCCCTGCCACCCTGGCATAGTTCTCAATGAGGAACATGCTCAAAAGCAAGTGCATATGTGTTATGCCTCAAACTATATCCTTGGAACAAATTTAGGCTTTCAAAGCAAGTATTGATCAAATTCAAAGCAGAATTGATCAAATCTCCTTCACTGCTCCTTTATTATGCATCTATTTTAGATCTAGGTTACATATGTATTTATAGCTCATTTCCCACTGCATTAATTAAACGATCAGCCCTTACTCTAGTAGTTGGTGATTATAGTACTGTTGTGCATAGTAGTTGGTAATCTGGAACACTAAGCCATCATTTTTTTATAGTTCTGGATCTTGTATATCTAATCTATTTTGCTGAGCAATTGTTGTTTTTAAATCAAGACTAAATATTTGATCCCTTCCTATTTGCTAATTGCTGTGTAGAATAATTTAACATCTGGTAAATCCCCTTCCCATTTTTTTGTTATTTTCTGATATTTTTCATTTGTACTTTATAAATTTCATTATTTTTCCATAAGCTAATCATGACATTGAATCTATAAATTAAGTAATATGTTCATTATTTGCATGGTCTAAACACAAGCAATTGATATTTTTCTAATTAATTTTTTTTATAGAATTCCTTGTACTTGTAGTCATATAATTTCTGTGTCTGTCAAGGGAGGTGAACACCCAGAAAGTTTTATATATTCTGTCATTATTTTGAATATAATTTATTTTTCTATCATTTTCTGTTGGATATTGTTGGTAGTATACAGAAAGGCTCATGATTTTTATGAATTGACTTTGTATATTATTATGTTGTTGAAATTGTTTTTGCAATTAATTTTTAGTTCAGTTTATAGGATTTTCACTGAGTAGCTAGGTGAACAAATACATAGAGTGTTGTGCCTAAAGTCAGGATGAATTCAAATCTGGCCTCAGACACTTACAAGTTGTGCGATCTTGGAGAAGTCACTTAACCATGTTTGCCTCAGTTTTTTCATTTGTAAAATGAGTTGTAGAAGGTAATGGCAAACTACACTATTATCTTTGACAAGAAAACTCCAGAGCAGATCACAAAAAGTTAGACATGACTGAAATGACATTAACAGCAAAATGTAGATTCTTGTTATTAGATAGATACTATTTGCCAAGTGCATTACCAAGGCAATATTCATAGTAATAACTGCGACTATGAATATGTCAGCATAGTTCTGAATCAGAAAATATAACAGACTTCACACATAGAAGACAGAAGTAAGACATTTATTCAGATACCAGAAAGTGAAATCCCAATACCAGAAAACCAAATTCATCATAGCAACAAAGAAATCCATACACAATAACATGAGAGTGAACAACACCATCCCAAAACCTTCCCACAAACAAACACTAACAAGCCTAGCTGTCTCCTTGCCTGTATCCTCTTTCCTCCCTCTCTTCTAACTGCTCTGACTCCCAGCTTCCTCTGGGCTCTGCTCTATACTGCCTGCTTCACCCATTCAGCAAACTCCTCCTACCACAGGCTCCACGTGATTACATCAAGCCTGTTAGGGAGTCAGGGAAGATGTTCAAATTCCCATTATCATTATATTTGGCCCCAAGATCTTTAATGTCGCTCACATAGGTCAATAGGACTTTAGGACTACATGGTGTTAATAGAACTTTACAACAATAAAGCAGAGATAACAGAAAATAAGCACATAAAACAATATCTTAGGGTGGGGCTTGAACACAAGTACCACATCATTACCCCCTTGAAAGAATGGAGCCCAGAATCTTGGGGTAAGGGGCAAAGATCACTTTTTCCATAACTATGTCTTGCTGAAATTAGATGTAGAACTGTCCCTGTCCCAAAAGGTCCAAATCGAGTGGTCAGTTCTTTAGCTGGCATCTGGAACTTGGTTGACACCAGGTCCAGGGGTAAGCCATCACAGTTGTGGACAGGGGGTGACATTTGGCTTAAGCAATCAGGCATCTGCAGGTGGAGGGTATTAAGCTTGCAGAAAACAAGTCTAGCAAGCAAGTTTAATAGAAATAAAAGCCAAAAAGAAACCACAAACAAGGTAGATATAGGTTCAACCATGCTTCTGGAGTCCATCAAGCCACTCTCATAGCTTCTTCGTTGTTGTTTACCATTTTCTAATTTTCAATTTTGTGGTCATCATTCTGACTAGAGATATACTTTCTTTAACCTGAGCTGGAGCCTGGCTATTCTCCCTGTAGATGTGACAAACTTGAATATAATGTTTCAGGAAGATTTGTGTGGGCAGTTCTTACTTCCCTGTTCAGTCTAATATTAAGCCCCCTTTCTTGGTACATTTTATGTAGTTCATTAGTTGGAATACCATCTATTCTTCCAAAATCTACTCCTGCTCTCAATAGAACAGTAAACAATTCTTTTCTTGTCAATCTGTTCTGACTTTGAATCTGCTGGCCACTTACTCTTTTCTCTTGAGAAAATGTATCTTTTACCCCTTCCCCTAAATCAGTTAACAGAAATCTTATTCAGCACCTCCAAAAGAGAGTACCCTATTTCCCCAATTAGCAGAATCAGAATTAAGTGCTTATAAGTAGGAGGAGCCATCTTCACTATGATATTTCTATGAGAAACTGCTAAGGGAGTATCATAATAAGCCTCGGCATCTTCAGTCACTTTTGCTGTCTTTATCACCTCCTCCTTTAACTTTCTCATATAGTATCCAAGCAAATAGCAGGGTCTGTTTCCACTAGGCCCACATAGACTCAGTGGGATACATTTTGTTGCATCCCTCAGCAACTGAAGCTAACAGATTAGTTCCATTGTTATTTCCTTGCATGTGGTAATCCCTAAAAACTTACTGTACAAAAAGGTTCTAATATCCTATGAATTTCAAGCAGTCCACACTATCTACTGATATTCCTCCAGCCCCTTCATCACTGATTTTTCACAATTCAAGACACTAAGGATTCTCCCATCCTTTGGGTGAATCGACTTAATATTATCAATGACCTCCTACTGAGTAAAATCCTCAGTTATCTCCCTGAAGACTCTGTTTCCTACCTGGTTTGCCTGCTTTCTTCTTAGTATGTGGTAAACTTCTGCCTGAGAAGCCTTATCTAGCATTATTTCATTTTCCTCCCACACATTCTCCTGGCAGTCATGAGGGCAAGTAGGCCCGCCTATGCAAGGGCTGCATGCACATTCCTTTTATTATTTTTTTCTTCTTTTTCTGAGCCAAACCCACAACAAACCTCTCTTCTGCTACCTGACTAGCTTGCTCTTCTAAAGGAGAGCCTGAATGCTAGGCACAGAAAAATTCCCATGCAAATCAGTTAACTCCCTTTCCATTTGAACTTTCTCTTCCAGCAACTTGTCTCTGTTTTTACACATAAGGTGATAACTTGTTAGGAAGACCCAGCCTCTCCTACACAACCCTGCCAGTTCTTTCCCCGGTTCTATTGGTATTCTTTGCAAACATCTTTACAGGTCTCTAGGTTTTCCCTTTTGTAGACTTGATTCCCACCTTTACCGGAGTCCTGTGCTTTTAGCCTATTCTCTAGCTATGGAGGAATAAGGTAAATCCTCCCATCCTGGGATATCCATTTCTTCTTTTAAAGTCCTTCTGCCTCCAAAAAGAGATCTGATACCTTGTGAACCTGTTTGTGATGCCAAACGTATCTCGAAGGCAATATTCACACCCCTGACGGTGACTATTATGGAAAGAGGATAAATCACTTGTCAAGGGTAATACAACTAGTAAGTATCTGAGGCTGGATTTAAACTCAGATTTTTCTGACTCAACCCCCAGTGCTCTTTCTAAGGGCAAAATTAAAATTAGTAATTGAGCATGACTGCATATGTTACTATTACCTACAAGACTTCATATTCAATTATTTGATTACAAATTAAGTTGAATATTAATAACATTTTAGTGAAATAAACTACAACCTGTGAATATATAGCAATATCTCATATATATGTATATATATACTTAGTTTCAATATTGACCTTTTTTATTTGAACAAATATTTGCAATATTTACCTTAATATCCAGTAAACCCAGTCTTAAATTAGGTTCTGCCTCAAGTTATTTCATTTTTTTTTTGCTTAAAACATGAATGAAGTGAAAATGCTTACTCATACAAATGTAGTAGAAAACAATAGGAGAATTTTACAAGTTCTCTTGCTGAGAGATGGAAAAAAAATTTTAGCCCCAAATTCATACAATTATCATTTTTGAGTGATCTTTGTAGCTCAAAAATCTATCGATACTTTAATCAATTTTTTAAAGCCAGAAATGTAAAAGATACCTCAAATGGGTTGTATATCTATTGGAATTTATGGGATATTTTTGGAAAATATTTATTGAAAATTACTTCTTGGGGTGGCTAGGTGGTGAGATTAAATCTGGCCTCAGACACTTAACACTTATTAGCCATGTGACCTTGGGCAAGTCATTTAACCCCAATTCCTCTTCCTTCTCCCCTCCAAAAAGCAAAAAAACTCAGTCATTTCTATAAATTTCAAATTATCACTAATGTCTTTCTTGACATATTTATCTAAAGATAAATTAAAGTTTATATTGGAAATCATATAGTGTCACAAAACATTCTGTGTTGTTTTCAGTTTTGTGGTTACAAATTTTAACTTCTTAATTATGCCTTTTACTTTGTCTTGTATATTAAATTTTCTTGTATTTGCACCTGTAATGATGTTGACTTTGTTAATTTTTTAAAAAGATGTTTGCTAAATATGCTAACCTTTGTAGCCATGTCATTTCAATTGTATGCTTAGGTGAAAAGGATGGTCAGTGAAGAAGACAACTAACATTTCTTAATTTATTTAGATGAGTAATAACTCTATTACGTGTTGGAAATCTATCTAATTTCTGCTTGTATTGGAAGTGTACCTTGCTTGCTAACTACATTTCTTTTTTTTTTTAAACAAATGCTTTATTAACTTCTGTTTTACATCATTCATTTCCGCCAGATTTTGAGTTACAATCATTTTCCCCCCATTATTCCCCTACCCAACCTCCCAGAATAGTAGTCCCACAAGATATCGCTTCCTCCAATCTGCTCTCTCCCATACCTTCTCCCATACCCCCATCGACTTTTCCATTAGAGGAAGGTGAATCTTTGTGTCCCAATGCCTGCACATCTTATCTCCCTATTACAAGCGAAAGAGTATTACTAATAGTATTTATATATATTTGAAACATTTAATGTTACGACCTCAAATTTCAGATCCATTTCCTTCCTCCCTTGTCACCCATTCCTTCTTGAGAGATAAGCAATTCAGTATATGTTGTACATGTCTAGCTATGCAAAACATTATCATAGTAGATATATTGTACAAGGCTGCTTATAATTCCCTCCCACTCATCCCACCACCCACCTGGTCCATTCCCTACATAATCCTGTCCCTCTTCTATAGTGGGTACTTCCAACCTCCCCTCACCCCAAGGATGCCCTCCCATCCATCATCCCTCCTCTCATCCCCCTTCCCCCTATCCTGCTGCAGGTTGAGATATCCCATTTAGTATGTATGTCATTTTCTCCCTGAACCAAATTCAATGGGAATGTGGTTTTGTCTTTTTAGCCTTCCTTATTCTCCCCCTCCTTTGCAACCACTTCCCCTTGCTTCTTCTACATGGGATAGTTTACCCTACCCTGTCTCTCCCCATCTCCTCTTCCCACTTTCCTCTCTCACCTCATAATTTCATCCCTTGAGTATTCTCCCTTCCCAACAAATTCAACCTATGCCCTCTATCCATATAACTGTAACCATATACACACACATTCACATATTTATTCATATGACCACACCCCCTTCTTCCATTATTTCCATAGTGAGAAAGATATCATCAGTCACAGTTACTGCTTTTCCATATAGGAATGTAAATAGTTCAACTTTGATAAGTTCCTTGTGATTTCTTTTCCCTGATTACCTTCTCAGGCATCTCTTCCTTCTTGTGTCTGGATGTCAAATTTTCTATTCAACTCTGGTTTTTTCCTCAAGAATGCTTGAAAGTCCTCTATTCCACTGAATGACCATATTTTCCCCTGAAACAAAATACTCAGTTTTGCTGGGTAGGTGACCCTTGGGTTCATTCCCAGTTCTTTTGCCCTCTGGAATATCATATTCCATGCCCTTCGATCCCTCAGTGTAGAAGCTGCCAGGTCCTGGGCTATTCTGATTGTGTTTCCACAATATTGAAATTGTTTCTTCCTGGCTGCTTGTAGTATTTTCTCCTTGATCTGGGGATTCTGGAACCTGGCTATAATATTCCTGGGAGTTTTCTTTTTGGGATCTTTTTCAGGAGGTGATCTGTGGATTCTTTCAACCTCTATTTTGCCCTCTGGATCTAAAACATCAGGGCAGTTTTCCTTGAGAATTTCTTGAAGGGTGATTTCTAGGTTCTTTCCTTGATCATGGCTTTCAGGTAGTCCAATAATTTTTACATTGTCTCTCCTGGATCTATTCTCCAGGTCAGTGGTTTTTCCCATGAGATATTTCACATTGCCTTCTAATCTTTCATTTGTTTGGATCTGCTTAACAGCATCTTGATTTCTCATAAAGTCACTAGCTTCCATTTGCTCCAGTCTAACTCTGAAGGAATGAATCTCCTCAGTGAACTTTTGAGATTCTTTTTCCATCTGGCAAATTCGACTTTTTAAGGCATTCTTCTCCTCATTGCCCTTTTGGGCCTCCTTTGTCATTTGAGCTAGTCTATTTTTTAAGGTGTTGTTTTCCTCAGTCAGGCTGTTGACCCTCATTTCATACTTTTCCTGCATCCTTCTCATTTCTCTTTCTAATTTTTCCTCCACTTCTCTTATTTGATTTTTAAAGTCCTTCTTAAGGTCCTCTATGGCCTGCAACCCGTTCATGTTTTCCCCTGGGGCTTTTGGAGTAGGACTTCTGACCTCACAGTCCTTTTCCCGCTCTATGCCCCCAAAATAGGAGTCTAGGGTTGCATTTTTCTGTTTCCTTTGCCTTGGCATGTTGCCACTTAATTGCTTGACTTTTGGGCTTGTTGCCACACTATGGCTTTAAGGCCAGCTAGAGGAATTTTCGTCCCGAACGTGTGGGGGGCAACTTCCGTTTCTGGCAAGCTGTAAACCCACCCACAACTTCCACCCTAGATCACAATCCAGATCCAGGGAGGTTAAAGCAAGAGCGATTACCCCCCAAGACTGATCGCTGGATCTCCCCACGATTTGTAGGCTGGGAGCCGGAACTGCCTCTGAAAACTACAAAATGGCGTGTCTCCTCAGCAGCTTCTAGCCCCCAGGGGAGGGAGCTGACGCATTCCCCAAATACAGGCCCCAAAGTCCATAGGACACTAACCTCTTACTTTGTCCTAGGCATGTCTATGTTGATAATTCTGGAATCGCCACATGTCCTGGTGTTCTGGGGTTCCTCCAGCTGGCTGCTGGCCCTGCCGCCCTGGAGCTAAAACCTCGGCTCATGCGGACCTGGGTTCGGCTCGGCTCGGCTCCTGCGCTCTGCGCGCTGCAGGCTCCCAGACCGCTGCGCTGGTCCTTCCTGCAGGGCTGCTGGGCTGTCCTCAGCAGGAGGTTAGCTTCTCTGTGTCGTTCTGTGGGTGCTGGGGCTCCAGAAGTTGTTCACAGTCCTTTTTTACATAGTTTTGGGGGAATCTGGAGGCAGAGAGGCTTGGAAGAGCTGTTTCTACTCCGCCATCTTGGCTCCGCCCTAACTACTTTTCTTAATAAAATAGTAAATAATTGAAAGCTAGGGGGTTTTGATTTGATAAAATTAATGATTTTGACAGTATCATCTATTATACTTTTAAGTTGAAGCCTTCTTTTTGCAATCAAAACTTATTTGTATATGCTGCAGGGTCCACACTATAATTGTTTTCATTTTTTAATATGTAAAAACAGTGTCCCTAGATTTCTCAATATTGATTTTGCTTCATTTGTGCAAATTTCACAAGTGGATCAATTGTTTGGATTTCCTTCAAAGTATGAATTAGATTTAAAATGTCTTTCCCAGTTGTATGTCCTATTACAGATGATGAAACTGGAATGTACTCTTCCATTTTACCATCCATCACACAGATATCTGATGAATACAATTAGGACTACTAGGTTACCAAAAAAATAAAAACAAAAAAACCCCAAAACAAAGCAGTTGTCTCATCTAATTGCCATGTATAAATGTGACTTTATTTGAACTCATGATTCAACATTACTGGACATATTACGTATCTGATGAGACAGAGTATTAGCAGAAATATTTGTCATTTCTAATCTCTTGCTGGAATCATCTCCAAACATATGCTTAACAATTGCTTATGTACGTGGAAAAATAAACTTTTCTACAAAAGTTTGAATTTCTTCATTTTTTGATTAGTTGGTACATATGAATTTCAGTCACTCTTCTACTTTCTTGTCTATTCACAAAAATAAATTAGTAAGTATTGCATATTTTCAAATTTTATTCTTTCCACTTAAAAAATCAAGAGGCTTACCAACAGTTTTCATGTTTTGATTGTCAAGATAAAAAAGATGAAAAGTTAAGATAAAAGTGATTTTAAGCTGTTATTTGTAAGAATAGTTCCACAAATTACACATTATGGTTGTGGATATTCATTATCTCCAAGAAGTGAAAAGCCAAATTTGTATCATAATTATATTTTCTCTATTGTATGCCCATCATAATACAAGTATATTGAACATCTTTGTAAATTATTTCAGATTGTGACCTGTGAAATGATTTTAATAATTTTATGATTGCCCTATGTTGAATCTTAATGAATATTTAGAAATTCCTCATTACCACATTTTCATCTTTTTTTTCTATCCAGTGATTCACTGGGGCTTATACCATTTTAAAAAATGAAATATTTTTTCCAAAAATTTTATTTTTATAGTCAATATGTTTTACAATACAGTACCAGTGCAATTGATGCAAATGTGTATTCCTCCAAGCAACTTTGTTATTTTAACAGTAGTCAGATATAGGGGCATTCCTTGGAGCTAAACAGTACCATTTTTATCAAACTATATAGGCTCTGGAAGATATGGCTACTTAGCCATTCTATAAAAATTATAGCTATCATATAAAATATTTATTTTTCTTTTGGCAAGTGAAGGGAACTGATATTAAATGACAAATGTTCATTTGCACATATTGCTTAAAATTTATTTGCATATATCTGTTCATTTTATCTAAAAAATTACATATAGATTAACCTTTATAAAGAAAGATATTCTTCCCATACGACTTTCTCTTTTACCACTGTCATACCAGCTACACTCTTATAGAAAATCTGTTGAACAAGTGTTGCCAAGCAGTTCATTTGAAAAGCTACCAGATGGAAGAATAGTAATATAAGCAAAGGATAAGTTTAAATACAAATAAAATCTTAATACTACAATGAGAGGCAATATAATGTTTGTTTCTATAGAATACTTGTTGTAGTTTCAAGATGGTTTGTGATGCATGCTTAAGTGCTTGTGATTTTAAGACAGACTAATATTTGTGCTGCAAAAATGCAAACATGTATAATACCTTAATCACATGATTTATGCCTGGAAATTATTACATAGTAATAGAGAGTATTAGGGATCTCCTCTGGTGCATTGTACAGATTGCAAAAGAGGTTGTGCGTATGCATCCAACGTCTCCCTTGAGAATTTATTTGTGTTTGGAAGCTGAATTCCTGTGAAAGTTTGGAAACAATTTGAGGACAGTTTGAGAAACTGTTAATATGCTATGCTTAGTCAGAGTTTGATGTAGTGTGCATGAACACCAAACTTATTGTTCACGTGATCATGACAGATTATTGCAAAAATAATGAGTGCCCACAGACACACATATGTGTGCGTGTATACAAAACATAACTGGACAATTATTATTTACTAATTAAGGTTCCATTAAAGAATTTTTAGCATGAATCCTTTGGAGCAATATTGCAAACCCCCCAAGGAGTTTGAGAACCCTTGAATGGGGACCACTTATCAATAGGTTTATTTCTTAGCTTTCTTTTTTGTTTTAGCTACTAGTTACATATTTGCCTCTTAAGAATGGTTTGATAAGTATCTTTATCTATTTTTTCATTTATTTTTGCAATTTTTATTTTCATATTTGCATTATTACAAAGTTTATATTTATGTTATTTTGCATATTACTGAAAAGGAATTGTTCTTTGAATACTTGATGGCATTCAATTTTAAATCCATCTTGTTCTGTTTTTCTCCCCTTTTAAAGTTCCTTTATGGTTACTTTAATTTCACTGAGAGAGGGTTATTTAATTTAAATTAACTATTTCCAGTGCTTATTTGGGTTTTTAATTTTTTTTTTCAGTTTTATATATTTTTAGTTATAAACACATTTAATTGATCTGTTCTTTCTTTTCTTCCACTTCTCTTATTTGATTTTTAAAGTCCTTCTTAAGGTCCTCTATGGCCTGCAACCCGTTCATGTTTTCCCCTGGGGCTTTTGGAGCAAGACTTCTGACCTCACAGTCCTTTTCCCGCTCTATGCCCCCAAAATAGGAGTCTAGGGTTGCATTTTTCTGTTTCCTTTGCCTTGGCATATTGCCACTTAATTGCTTGACTTTTGGGCTTGTTGCCACACTATGGCTTTAAGGCCAGCTAGAGGAATTTTCGTCCCGAACATGTGGGGGGCAACTTCCGTTTCTGGCAAGCTATAAGCCCACCCACAACTTCTACCCTAGATCACAATCCAGATCCAGGGAGGTTAAAGCAAGAGCGATTATCCCCCCAAGACTGATCACTGGATCTCCCCACGATTTGTAGGCTGGGAGCCTGAGCTGCCTCTGAAAACTACAAAATGGCGTGTCTCCTCAGTGGCTTCTAGCCCCCAGGGGAGGCTAGAAGCATTCCCCAAATACAGGTCCCAAAGTCCATAGGACACTAACCTCTTACTTTGTCCTAGGCATGTCTATGTTGATAATTCTGGAGTCGCCACAGCTCCTGGTGTTCTGGGGTTCCTCCAGCCGGCTGCTGGCCCTGCTGCCCTGGGGCTAAAACCTCGGCTCACGCGGACCTGGGCTCGGCTAGGCTCCTGCTCTCTGAGCTCTGCGCTCTGCGCGCTGCCAGGTCCCAGACCTCTGCGCTGGTCCTTCCTGCAGGGCTGCTGGGCTGTCCTCAGTGGAAGGTTAGCTTCTCTGTGTTGTTCTGTGGGTGCTGGGCATCCAGAAGTTGTTCAGAGTCCCCTTTTACATAGTTTGGGGGGAATCTGGGGGCAGAGAGGCTTGGATGAGCTGTTTCTACTCCGCCATCTTGGCTCTTCCCTGAAGCATTTAATTTTAAAACTTTGAATCCCAGATCCATTCCTTTTGTCCCTTGTCACCCACTCCTGCTGGTAAGATAGGCAATTCAGTATAGCCTTGGGGCTAAAACCACAGATCAAGCAGGCAGGGGCTTGGCTCCTAGAGTGCTGCACTGGCTGCTCCCAGAGCGCTGTGCTGGCCACTCCCTGCAGGGCTGCTGGGCTGTTCTCAGTGTGAAGTTAGCTTCTCTGTGTCGTTCTATGGGTGCTGGAGCTCCAGAAGTTGTTCAGAGTCCCCTTTTACATGATTTTGAAGTGGTGTGGGAGAGAGCACCTTGGAAGTGATGTTTCTACTTCTACATCTTGGCTCTGCCCCCTACCACTTAATTTTAAATACATTAAAATAATATCCTTTCTTGCTAATAACTCTCTTCTGAGCTTCAGTTCTAAATTTTTTTATTTGTCCACAGGACATCTTCAACTCAATGTCTCATAGATATCTCGAAACTCAACATGTCCAAAATGCAAGTCATTGTTTTCCCCTTCTACAAACTTCTTTTAAGATCCCTATCATTCTTTCATCCGCAGTTTCCTATGGTTGGCAATTTTGGAATTCTCCTTGGCTCCTCCCTGCCCTTCACTTCCCATATCCAATAATTCTTGTTAGCTTTTTTTCTCTCCAGCATTTATCCCCTTCTCTTTATCCACATTTCTTTCCATCCCAATTCAGAACCTCTCACCTGCACTACTATAATAACCTCCTAATTTGTTTTTCATCTTCTAGGCTGCTTTCTGCCTCATAAAGTTACCAAAAATATCTTCTTAAAGTATGGATCTGACCTCCCACTCCCTGACTGAAGAGTCTTTGGTAGCTTTCTATTGTCCCTAGAGTATAATACAAATTAAATTTGGCACTTAAAGCTTTCATATTCTGAATTTGACCTACCTTTTTAGACTTATTTCACACTATTTCCTTCAGATACTCCATTTTCTAGCTAAATTTGTCAACTTGCTATCTTCTGGGTAGAGGTATGGCTGGGGATGGTATTCAAATCAGTTCTATTCCGATGCAATTTCTGCGTCTTAAGTATCTGGACAAATCATTATTTACTTAAGCAACTAAACAAACATTTTCTGCTAAGACAAACTTCCTAACCTTTGTATCAGGTCCAAAAAAACCCCAAACCCACCGCAACCACCCCTAAACCCCTCAAAACCAAAGGCAACCTTCACATGCTTCTTGGAGAGGTTCTTTCCTTATAAATGGTAGTTCATTTGAGATGCCCAGATCATCAGCCTTGGGGTGGGGGTAATTGCTTGTTAGCTGTTACCAGTTATGCTGTATTAAAGTAAATTTATGTCATACTGTGCTTACATTTCCCCAAATTTGGCATTTCATCCCATTCTTGCAATGCACTTGGTGTTCGTTCACTTTTGTCTTTTAGAATAATTGACTTCCTTCAAGGTGCTATGCACCTTCCTTACTCAGGTATAATGTCTTAATAAAGCATTTCTTGCCCCTTCCACCACCTCATTTTTAGTGCTTTTTCACTCCTTAAATTGCTTTCTATTTAGCAATGTAAACATAGTAGCTTTCCAATAGAATATAGGCAGTTTGAGCTCAGGACTATTATTTTTGTTGTCTTTGTATACACAATATCCAATGCATAGAGTAGATACTTAATAAATGCTTATTGAAATGAATTTAATTATTCTCTCCCTTTACAGTTAAATTTAATACACCAAATGATATACTTTGCTTTGAAAATGACACCCCAAAATAGAGTAGTGAGGATAGATTTTATAGTTTTAAATAAGAAATGCATTAAAATGTGTTTTGTCCTCTGTGGGTCTATTATCACACCTTTTTTTTTTTCTGACTAAAGAGAATTTGAATCCTGGCATAAGTGCTCCTCAGAGGCAATATCAGCAGCAAACCAAATGACCTTATTGGATTATTGTGATAAAAGTGATTTGTTGGCAAGAAATATTCTGTATAAAAGTCAGTTATAGCCATAATATCATTATGATGATAGTTAGGGCGTAGGTGGAAGTGGGGTGGGAGAGGTCAGTCTTTTGTGATCTTATCCACCCTGGATCCATGACATTGGTTTTTGCCATACCTCCATGATGTGCTGTGTTGCTTCCTCTCCAGAAAGCCATTTTTTTCCTGAAAAAATTGTTTTTGTGGGAAGAAAGTAGAGAAATTGGGGTTAAGTGACTTGCCCAAGGTGACATAGCTCATTTTTGTGTTAAGTGTCTGAGGCTGGATTTGAACTCAGGTTTGCCTGAATTCAGGGCCAGTGCTTTATTCACTTTGCCACCTAGCTGCCCTGCTTTGAAATATTTTTTAAAATATTTTTTTTGTCTAATTACATGTAAAAACAATTTTAACTTTTTTTTTTTGAGTTTTGAGTTCCACATTCCACCCCACCTTCCTCACCTTTCTCCTCTCTGAGATGGTAAGCAATCTGATTTAGGTTGCATGTGTGAAATCATGTAAATTTTTTCCATATTAGTCATTTTGTTAAAGAAACTTGAACTCCCCCCAAAAGAAGGCGAAATATAGTATGCTTCAATTATATTCAGATGACATCAGTTTTTTCTCTAGAGGTAGACAGCATTTTTCATTATGAGGCCTTTGGAATTGTCTTGGATATTACTGCGAATAGCTACGTCATTCATAGTACTTTATCATATAATATTGCTGTTACTATTAACAGTGTTCTAGTTCTGCTCACTTCACCTTTTTTTTTCTTTTTTACAGGGGGGAAGGCAGGGCAATTGGGGTTAAGTGACTTGCTCAAAGTCACATGGCTATTAGGTGTTAGGTGTCTGAGGCCGGATTTGAATTCGGGTCCTTGTGACTAGGGCTGGTGCTCTATTCATTGTGCTACCTCACTGCCTCTGCTCACTTTACTTTGTATCAATTAGTTTGAGTTCACATTTTCCTGAAATCTGTCTGCTTATCATTTTTTATAACAGAATAATATTTTATTGTAATCATAGACCACAACTTGTTCAGCCATTACACAACTGATGGGCTTCCCCTCAATTTCCAAGTCTTAGGCATCATAAAAAAAGCCGCTTTAAATATTTTTGTACAAATAGATCTTTTCTTCTTTTATCTTTTTGGGAGACAGACTTAATAGTAGTATTGTTGAATTAAAGAGCATGCACAATTTTATAGCCCTTTGGGCATTCTTCTCCAGAATGGTTGGATCACTTCATAGCTCCACCAGTGGTGCATTAGTGTCCCAGTTTTCCCAGCCTTCTCCAACATATATCATTTTCCTTTTTTTGTCAGGTTAGTCAATCTGATGGGTGTGAAGTGGTACCTCAGAGTTGTTCTACTTTACATTTCTCTAATCATTAGTGATTTAGAGCACTTTTTTCATATGACTCATAGATAGCTTTGATTTCTTCATCTGAAAACTGCCTGTTCATATCCTTTAAACATTTATCAATTGAGGAATGGTTTGTATTCTTATAAATTTGACTCAGTTAACATGTATTTGAGAAAAAGGCTTTTATCAAAGATACTACAAAATATTATTTCCCAGTTTTTGGCTTTTCTTTTAATTTTGGTTGCATTGGTTTTATTTATGAAAAACCTATTAAATTTTATATAATCAAAATGATCCCTTTTACTTTTCCTAGTGTTCTCTACGCCTTGCTTGGTCCTAAATTCTTCCCTTACCCATGGATCTGATAGGTCAACTATTTCTTGCTCTCCTAATTTGCCTATGACATCAACCCATTTATGTGTAATTTGTGTACTCATTTTGACCTTATCTTGGTATATGCTATAAGATGTTGGTCTCTGCCATACTATTTCCCAGGTTTTCCAGCAGTTTTTGTCAAATAATGAGTTTTTATCCCCAAAGCTAAGATCTTTGGGTTTATCAAACCCTGGATTACTATGGTTATTTAATATTGTGTATTGTGTAGATAATCTACTCCCATAATACACCACTATGTTCTTTAACCAAAACTAGATTGTGGTGACAATTAATGCTTTATAATGCAGTTTGAGATCTGGTATAACTAGACCATCTTCAAATTTTTTTCATTGATTCCCTTGATAGTCTTGATGTTTTTTCCTTTCAGATGAATTTTGTTACTGTTTTTTCTAGCTTTATAATCTCTTGGTTTTGTGATTGGTATATAACTGAATAAATAGATTTATTTAGTTAGAATTTTCATTTTTACTGTATTGTCTTGGCCTGCCCATGAGCAAGTGATAGTTTCCCAATTGTTTAGATCTGACTTTATTTGTGTAAGAAGTGTTTTGTATAGGGTGCCGACTTTTTCCTCTGAACTAAGTGAATCACACACACACACACACACACACACATTTAATTAGAGATTGTTGACCCCGTTAAAGTTGTTTTACTTTAGTAAAGCAGATCAAAGAACTTGTGCTAGCAACAATCCTGGGTATGTTAGGGTGCTTGCTGTAACAATCCTGCAAGGTTGTAAGGTTGTAATCCTGTAAGGTTGTAAATTATTTCAAGTAGTTTTTTAATTGATTCTCTAGGTTTCTCTAAGTGTACCACCATATCATCTGAAAAGAGTGATAGTTTTGTTTCTTCAATGCCTATTTTAATTCCTTCAATTTCTCTTTTTTATCTCATTGATATATCTAGTATTTCTAGTACCATATTGAATAATAGTGGTAATGATAGACATTCTTGCTTCACCCCTGTTTGTATTGGGAAGGTTTCTCTTTTATCCTCATTACACATAATGCTTGCTTCTGATTTTATATTAATACTACTTATCATTTTAAGGTAAGCTCCATTTATTTCAGTGTCCTCTAGTGTAGCATTTTGTCAAATACTTTTTCTGCATCTCTTAAGATAATTAGATGATTTCTATTGTTTTTGTTATTGATATAGTCAATTATGCTGATAGTTATCCTAATATTGACACCACGTTTCTGGTATAAGTCCCACCTTGTCATAATGTATGATCATTGTGATAGATATATTACTCTAATATCCTTGCTCATATTTTATTTAAAATTTTTGTATCAACATTCGTTAGGGAAATTGGTCCATAGTTTTCTTTTTCTATTTTCACTCTTTCTGATTTCTTCCCTGAGACTTCCAACTCAACTAAGACCTTGGAAATGAATGTTGGCACTTCATGTCAGCTTTCACTGGTCCTTGGACCCAATTGTTATCAATTTTACCCCACTCCTTTTGAGCACTTTTGGTTACTTTTCTTTACAAAAGTATTGGGAATTATTTAATTTGAAAATTGAAAGAGATTTCAGGGGTCTGCAAGACTAACCCACGCATTAAATGAATCCCAGCAAAATACACCTGATCATTGGCTCCCTGCTTAAAGATGTCTAAGAAGAAGCGACTTGTCATCTTTTCAGACAAGCCATTCCACTTTTGGACAGATGTTATTATTAGGAAATTTTTTCTTACCTCAACCCTAAATTCAGCTTTTTAAAACAGTTGTTACTGGCTTTTCTCTCAGTTCAAACAAAACAAGTCTAATACTTACTCTTCCACATGATTGCCCTTCAAATACTAGAACACTACTATTCTACTGTCCATCCTCCTTCTCTTCTCTAGAGTAATTATGCCTGATTCTTTTCACTAATCATTAGATGATGCAGACTTAAAGACCATTCCTCTATCTTGTCTCATTTATATTTTCCAGCTTATCAGTATTCTTTTTAAATGGTAGCACCCAGAACTTAACATTATTCTGACATAATATATTGGTACTACCACTTTCTAGTTGCTGGTTGCTATGACTTTTAATATGATTCAAGATAACATTAGCTTTTTTTGTTGCTACTGCTAACTCATTGACCTGCAGTCCACTAAAATAACAAAATCTTTTTCAGAATAATTTTTTGCTTATATATGCCTCCGCTTAATTTAAATTTATAAAGTTGGGTTTTTTAATATGCAAGTATAAGACTTCACATTTATCCCTACTGAATTTCATCTTCATTGATTTGGCTGAATACTCTAGCCCAGAAATCAGCAAACTCTTGCCCTTCTGGACAAATCTAGGCCATTTCCCTTTTTTTTTTTTTTGGTAAACCTTAGAGTTAAGAATCATTTTTACTTTTGTAGTAATGTCTATCATATTTAAAATACAAAAGTCATTCTTAGCTTAACAGGCCATGTAAAAAATAGGTAGTAGGCCAAATCTGTACCTGTTGTTTACCATCCCCCCTGCTATAGACAGTTAAGATCTGTGTGGAACCCAGTTCTGCAGTCTAACGTTTTAGCTCTTACTCCCAGTTTTGCATCATCTATAGAGTTGGTAAATATGTTCTCAAGGCCTTGATAAAAATATTAAAAAGCACAAGTCTAAGCACCTATCCCTTTGGTATTCTACTGGAGGTGTCCTGGAAGGACTTTGATTTATGGGAAAATCTTACCACTAACAATTACTCTTTTGAGTGGTTATCTAGTCAGTTCTGAATCCATATAATGGTATTATCTTCTAGTATTTATCTCTCCATCCTCTCAAGAATAGTACGAGGTATTTTCTCATAAGCTTTACTAAAATAGATAAGCTATTTCTATTTCATCTACTAGTAATCTTATCAGAAAAAGAAATGAAGTTAGTTTGGCATGACTTGCTCTTAACGACATATTGGCTCTTTGTAATCATTACTTTTGTTTCTAAATGTTTGTCAGCTATCTCCCTGATGATTGTGATAGAGTTTTTCCAGGAATAAAAGTCATGCTCACTGGTCTATAGTTCATAGATTCTGTTTTCTTTCTTTTTTAAAAAATCAAAACATGTGCCCTTTGTTAATCTCTCCTGTTTTCCATAGTATTTTTAGATATCACTTATAGTGAATTAGAAATTATGAGTGCCAATTCTTTCAGGTCTTGAATACGTAGTTACTTTGAGTCAGGTGACCTGTATTTACCAAGGCTAGCTAGGTGCTTTCTTTTATCTCCCTACGTATTTTGATTATCAACCCTGTTAGTAATTTTTGTTCCGTCATTTCAAGAATAAAGATTATTCTCCCTTGTAAAGGAAACAGAAAATAAGAACTGAGCAATTCTGCCTTCTCTCTATTGTCAGTTTTCATTGTCTTATCTATTGAAAACAAAGATTGATGCCCTCTTTCTCCCACTATCACTAAAAAAGCCACTTTTGTTTTTCTTAGCTACTCTTGAGAGCCTCAGCTTATTCTGTTTGAGCATTCTTGATAACCCTTTTACAGGACTGTTTTCTTGTTCTTATCTGGACTTGCTTCAAACTTCCATAGACTTCTTTTGAAAGCCTAAGCTGATCAGAGTTCTCTGTGCATCCTGATTTCTTCATACCAATCCTATTTTTTTCTCATTGGAATTGCTTCCCTTTGTGCCTGTAGAATTTTATTCTTGAGTATCTTCCATCTCTCCAGGGACTTTCTCTGAAGTGTTTTATTCCATGAGATCTTTTAAATATTAATTTTTTTTCATTCAACAGAAATCATCTTTCTCCTCCACCCAGTGCCCTTGTCCCCAGTTAAAAACTGAAGAAAAACAAAACCCATTGCAAACAAGTATAGTGAAGCAAAACAGCTGTTGGCCATGTCATTCAGTTCTGCATTTCTGAATTCTTCTCTTTATCAGAGGTGAGTTTGGTAGCGTGATTAATCTTTAGTCCTCTAGAATCTTGGCTGATCATTACACTGATCATAATTTCTAATTCTTACAAAGTTATCTGTCTTTATCACATCATTATTGTATAGATTCTTCTCTTCCTTCTCCTTCCCCTCTTCTTCCTCCTCCTTCATCTTCCTACACTTTGCTTCAGTCCATGCAAGTCTTTCTAGGTTTTTCAGAAACCGTACTCTTCATCATTTCGTACAGTATAGTAGTATTCCAGCATATTTATAAAGCAAAACTTGTTCAACTTTTACTCAACTTTTGATCATCTCCGCAAATTTCTATTCTTTGCCACCTGAAAAGAGCTATAACTATTTTTTACATCATTAGTTAGTTTTGATTAAAATAAATACTTCTTTAATTTATCATCCCTCTGATTCGACCTTCTTCCATATACCTTCTCTCTTTTCCCTTTAATTCCCAATTCAGTGCAATGGATTTCTGAACCCAGCCCTGTCTGTGTATACACACATATATTTATGTATATGTGTGTCTCTCTGTGTGTAGGTATATGTTCTTTCCTTCTTTGACCAAGTTCAGATGAAAGTGAGGTTCACTTCCTCTTTGTTGGTAGGGATGTCTACTTGTGTTCCCTGATTATGTGACATAATTTTCCTTGACCCTCCTTTCCCTTCACCCTCAATGTATTCTTCCCATCTCTTTCCATTTTTCTCATGAGGTAATCAAGATGCTGCCACTTCGAGGTCTTGTTTAAATAGAATTCCTCTTTGACCCCTAATGATGATTTGGGTTCAGAGTGGACATGGTTATCATTTCCCCTTATTAGAATATAAAAAGTTTGTCATTTATTAAGTCCTTTATCATTGTTCCTTTGTTTTTACCTTTTTATGTTTCATTAGGAGTACTTGAAAATCCTCTATTTCACTAACAGTCCCCAATCCTATAGAATTCTGTTCAGTTTCACGTGATACATTTTCTTGGTTTTCTTTTCCTTTCTGGAATATGATATTCCAAGTTCTCCATTCCTTTAATACTGGGGACTGCTAAATCATATGTGATTTTGACTGTGGCTCTTTGGTACTTGAATTCTTTCTTTGGATATTTACACTATTTTTAATTTGATCTGGAAGCTCTGGACTTTGGTTATAGTGTTTCTACAAGATTTTATTTATTTATTTTTTTAAAGAGGGGATCAATGGGTTCTCACTAGTTCTATTTTGTCCTCTAGTTGTAACAAATATAGGCAATTTTTTTTCAAGATTTCTTGAAATGTATCTAGGCTTTTTGTTGTTGTTCATGGTGTTCAGGTAGTCTGATTTTTCTTAAATTTTTCCTTCTTGATTTATTTTTTTAGGTCAGTTGTGTTTACTGTGAGGTAACTAACATATGCTATTTTTTCAGACTTTTGACTTTGTTTTAGTATCTAATATAATATTTAATATTGTCTTGTGGAGTCATTGGCTTCTATTTAGTTCATTCTAATTTTCAGGGAGTTCATTCTTTGCCTTTTTAGTTGTTCTTTCCATGGATCTGACTTCTTTTCCAATTATTTTCTTCTACCACTCATTTTTTTCTTCTACAATTACTTATTACAATTAAATACCATTATCATTTAATTGACAAAAGCATTCTTTATATAATTAAAAAAACACTTGCTTTATCTCTTACAGTAATTCTAGTTGAATTTGTGCCCAAACTGTGTATTTCTTTGAGGTTTTTACTTGTAGATGATTTGGAATCATTCTTTTCTCTTGGTTTTTGAACATTTTGAACATACTGAACATCCCTATCACCGTAATGGCTTTTATGGAAGGATTTTTTTCCCTCTTTCTTCTAGCGTAATTATTTCCTGACTATATTCTGTACACTCTGGAGGAAAGATTTGGGTTAATTCTATTTCTGTTTTATTGGGATTTTGAGTATTTTATTACTGGATCTCAAGCATAATTCAGACTGGATACCTGTAGGCTTTCAGTGCCCTCAAAGTACTCTGATCTACAGCAGAGTCTGATTATTATTACACATTCCCCTCCCCACTCTCCAAACTTGTCTGAAGTCTACAAGTTCCAGATATCAGTTTGGGTCTGAGCAACCTTACACTACTGATGGTCTTAGCTACTATCACCCAGCTGAGAAGCTGTAATGGTAATGGGATTTGAAGATCTTCCATTCCCCTTGTATTGACAGGCTGGCAGGTACTTAGCACTTACTTTCGGGTTCATAATTGTGCCAGGTGTTGAGACCCAGAACTTGTGAATCCCCCAGTGAGATGCACTTGATGCCATGGCAGGAGGGGGTGGAGCAGGAAGGAGAAGGAACTGAGTAGGGGCCAAGCTGGAGCCAGCATGGTGACAAGAAGTGGCTGAGTGGAATCTGGTGGAGGCACAAGCAGCAGTGAGGACAGAGACAGGGGCAGTGGAGATACAGGTGGCAGCAGCAGCACAAACTTCTTCTGAGAGCCAGCCAGAACTTCTGCTGAGGGTTTCTGCTGAGAACTGCTGGGAATGGAAACTGCTGGGAGGGAATGCTGGGAAACATGCATGGAGGCTGACCAGCTATCTGGAGTGAGGAGAGAAGGGTTTTTGCCTGACGGAGACTTTTGTTTTAAAGGCTTCAGAATGTAGGTGTTCAGTGCATTAACTATGTGTACCAACTTAGTGGCTACTATAATGATTTTTACTTTCTGGTTTTGGGACTTGGCTTTCTGGTATTTGAGTAAATGCTTTTGCTCTGTCCCCAATGTGGAGAGCCTGTTACATTTTGTGATTCATAACTACACCAGCATATTTATAGTCACTGTAGGCGTTGTGAATATTGCAGTGTTGTTACAGAAACTTTGGTGGTTCAGTGACATAACAGCAGGCTTTCCCACCTTGCTTATTCTTCTCTAGGCTTTAGACTGGGATAGAATTTCAACCTGAGAATCTGCTTTATTTCTGGTGTCAGAGTCACAATGCTGCTCTTTGCTTCTGAACTTGTTCTTCTCAGCTTTGGACCTGTAGCTGCTCCCTACCATGGAATATAACCTCTCAGAACAAGTTCTATTCAGCACTCTGCTTTGGATCTGTAACTGTGAGTGGGAGAGTAAAAGACAAAGCTTCCAGTTGGCACCCTGTGGTTCCCTCATGTGTCTGGGACTCCATTTTTCTCTGAGATACAGCCACTATCAGAGTGCCAAGTGGGCAACCATTCCTGGTCCACAGTATCTGCAGATCTCTCTGTCTCTTTATGTTAACCTAGGCAGTTGTGCCTTTTTCTTGGATTTTCTCATCCAGATTTGGTTGGGTGCATTTTCTAGATCTGTTTGGAGGAGTTCACTGTATTGCTTTTTACTACTCTGTTCTTGGCTTCTTCTCTGCTCTATAAAGATGGGTAACCCATCTTTTCTCAGAATTCTTAAAACTTTGTTTTCCTAATGATAAATGCTGGAGAAGATGTGGGAAAATTGGAACACTAATGCATTGTTGGTGGAATTATGAACTTATCCAACCATTCTGGAGAACAATTTAGAACTATGCCCAAAGGGATATAAAAATGTGCATACCCTTTGACCCATCAATGCCACTTCTATGACTGTATCCCAAAGAGATCATGCAAGTGGGAGGACCTTTATGTACAAAAATATTTCTAGCAGCCTTTTTGCGGTGGCAAAGAATTGGAAATCAAGGGGATGCCCTTCAATTAGGGAATGACTAACCAAGTTGTGGTGTATGAATGTAATGGAATACTACTATGCCTATAACAAATGAGAAGCAGATGGACTTCATAATAACTTGGAGAGACTTACATAAACTGATGCCGAATAAGGGGAGCAATGCCATTGTATACAAGAGAACTTTGCACACAGAGAACATTGTACACAATTCCAGACACATTATATTTGTGATGACTGACTTTGATAGACTGGACTCTTCTCAGCAATGTAGGGTTATAAAACAACTCCAAAGACTCATGATGAAAAAGGCTTTCCATATCCAGATAAAGAATTATGGAGTCTGAATGCAGATTGAAACAAACCACTTGCTCTCTCTCTTTTTTGTTTTGTTTTCTTTGTTTCTTCTTTCTTGTTGTTCATTCAATTGATTATAATTCTTCTTTACAACGTGACTAATTTTTAATGTGAAGGTATTTGTAGCACCTGTATTGAATTGCATATTGCCGTGTTAGGGTGAGGGGGGAGGAGAGGGAAAGGGAGAAAATTTGGAACTCAAAAACTTGTGGATCTGAATTTTGTAAACTAAAAGTAAATAAGTTAAAAAAAATTGTTTTCCTAAAGTCTAGGTTTCATGCCATACTATGCCAGATGTCCAATTGTATATAAAAAACTGGGATAAAGTCAAGGAGTTAATTCTACCAAGTGTTCTCATCATTTCCAATCTAGCTACCAATTCATTCCTGTTAGTAAGAATCAGATCCAGAATAGAATTGCCCCCTGTTGGTTCCTTCCTTTTTTGAAGAATGAAATTATCACTTAAGCAAGTTAAGAAGTTATTATTTTTTGTACTTTTGGCAGAAAGAAAGCTTTAGCAGATGTTTATATAATTAAACTTTCCCGTCGATATTACACTGGCCTCTGTGCCATTCCTGCGATCCATTTCCCAAAATCCTCATCCATTTCCTTTTTTCTTTTCTGTCATATAATCAAATTGCAAAGATAATGTGTTTCATCCTGTTTTGACCTTCACTGAAATATTCTCTGCTATGCTTCTTCTTTCTTGGATCTTGGATTTCCTCACATAACTGTATCTTCTTAATATACAATACTAACCTTTTAAACTTCCTGTTTCTTTTTAAGAAAGGCTACTCGTGGGTTTTGTCCCACTAAGATTCATTGATAATTGTGAGGTCAAATTTTGCCTTACTTCATTAGTTCTTGTTTGTTACCTAAATACTAGGCATTTATGTATAGAGACTTGTGGACATAGAGATTAGCTTCTTTATTTGATTTTTGTGTTGTGTGAATTTCTGGATGTCCCAACTATTATTATTGGTATTCCTTCTTGGTGTTTGCTCTCTATTGTATATAACTTGGGAGTATATCTACCTCCCCCATCTTTTTTGAGTTTTTGATAACATTTATAAGATATTGAAAAATACAATCTTGACAATTTTTATTAAAGGTACTCTGTCTCTGGGCAACAGTCTGTGAAGCCTGATTTGTGATTTGTGAACAAAAATGTCAAGCCCATTTCACATGTCTCTTTCTTAGCCAGTTGTTTACTTCCAAAATTATTATTTTTTTCCAAGTGCTTTATTAACTTCTGGTTTGTATCATTTATTTCCACCAGATTTTGAGTTACGAATTTTCTCCCCATTTTTCCCCTATCCACCTTCCCAAAATAGCGGTCCTACAGGATATCCTCTCCCCCAATCTGCTCTCTCCCATATCTTCCCCCATACCTCCTTCAACTTTTCCAGTAGGGCATGGTGGATCTCTATGCCCCAGTATCTGTATATCTTATTTCCCAATTACATATAAGATAGTATTAATAATAGTATATATATTTTTAAACATTTGGTTTTAAAACTTTGAATTCCAGATTCCTTCCCTTCTTCCCTTGTCACCCACCCTTACTGGGAAGATAAGCAATTCAATATAGGTTGTATATGTGTAGCTAATGCAAAACATTACTATAGTAGATACATTGTAAAAGACTGATTATATTTCCCTCCCTCCTATCCTACCTCCCACATGTTCTATTCTCAACTTTGGTCCTATCCCTTTTCAAAAGTGGGTGCTTCCCACTTCCTTCCCCCCACCCGGCCTTCCCTCCCTTCCATCATCCCTTCTCTCATCCCCTTCCTCCTAATCTCCTGTATGGTGAGATACCCTATTTAGTGTGTATGCCATTCCCTCCCTGAGCCAAATTCAATGAGAGTAAGGTTGACCCATTCCCTTTTGCCTTCCTGTTCTTCCCCTCCATTGTAACCATTTTCTCTTGTCTTTGCTATATGAGATAATTTACTCCATTCTGTCTCTCCCCATCTCCTCTCATTATATTCCTCTCTCACCTCTTAATTTCACCTTTTAAGTATCATCCCTTCCTATTAAATTGGCCCTGTGTCCTCTATGTATACCTGTAAATATATATACATATTCACATATGTATTCATACACCCATATACCCTCCAATATAGACTATATGTGTATGTGTGTGTGTGTGTGTGTGTGTGTATCTATTCCCTTCAACTATTTTCATACTGAGAAAACTTTCATTAGTTACAATTATCATTTTTCCATGTAGGAATGTAAATAGTTCAACTTTGATAAGTTCCTTATGACTTCTTTTCCCTGTTTACCTTTTCATGCTTCTCTGTATTTGAATGTCAAATTTTCTATTCAACTTTGTTTTTTCTTCAAGAATACTTGAAAGTCCTCTATTCCACTGAATGACCATATTTTCCCCTGAAACATGATACTCAGTTTTGCTGGGTAGGTGATTCTTGGTTTTAATCCCCGCTTCTTTGACCTCCAGGATATCATATTCTAGGCCTTTTGATCCCTCTTTGTAGAAGCTGCCAGATCCTGTGTTATCCTGATTGTGTTTCCACAATATTTAAATTGTTTCTTCCTGAGTGCTTGTAATATTCTCTCCTTGATCTGGGAATTTCAGAACCTGGCCATAATATTCCTAGTAGTTTTCTTTTTGGGATCTTTTTCAGGAGGTGATTGGTGGATTCTTTGAACCTCTATTTTGCCTTCTGATACTAAAACTTCAGGGCAGTTTTCCTTGAAAATTTCTTGGAGGATGATTTCTAGGTTCTTTCTTTGATCATGGCTTTCAGGTAGTCCAATAATTTTTAAATTTATCTCTCCTGGATCTATTTTCCAGGTCAGTGTTTCTTCCCATGAGATATTTCACATTACCTTCTATTCTTTCATTTGTTTGGATCTGTTTAACAGGATCTTGATTTCTCATAAAGTCACTAGCTTCCATTTGCTCCAATCTAAATCTGAGGGAATGATTCTCCTCAGTGAGCTTTTGAGTTTCCTTTTTCATTTGTCAAATTCGGCTTTTTAAGGCATTCTTCTCCTCATTGCCTTTTCTGAGCCTCTTTTTCCATTTGAGTTAGTCTATTTTTTTTTTCTTTTTGGAGGGCAATTGGGGTTATCTAACTTGCCCAAGGTCACATGGCTAGGTTTTTTGTTTTGTTTTGTTTGTGTGTGCAAAGGATCCCAACTCAGGTCCTTCTGACTCCAGGGCCAATGTTCTACTCACTGCGCCACCTACTCCCCCCTGAGTTAGTCTATTTTTAAAGGTGTTTTCTTCCTCAGTCAGGTTGTTGACTCTCATTTTATAATTTTCTTGCATCATTCTCATTTCTCTTCCCAATTTTCCCTCCACTTCTCTTATCTGCTTCTTAAGGTCCTCTGTGACTTGTAACCAGCTCGTATTTTCATTTGGAGCTTTTGGTGCAGGAGTTCTGACTTCACTGTCTTCCTCCTGTTCCATGCTTTGATCCTTTCTGTCCCCCAAATGGGAGTCTAATGTTAGATTCTTCTGTTTTGCTTCCTTTGCCTGGTCATGTTGCCACTCAGTTACTTGAATTTTGGGCTTTTTGCCACAGTAGGACTCTATTACCATACAAGGGAGCTTCTGTCCCAAATGCTGGGGTTTTCTCAGCTGCAGGAGGTATTAGTTGGGTGCCCTCTCTGAATAGCCTCCACTCACCCTGGGAAGCTGGTCACACCCCATCACCTCCACCCTAGACTGCAATCCAGATCCAAGAAGGCTAAAGCAAGAGCTATTACCCTTCAGGCTGGTTGCTTGGCCCCCCTACAGTCTATAGGCCAGGAACTGAAACTGTCTTGTGGCGGGGCCTTCCCCATAGCCCTCAGTGGCTTCTCCCTCCAGGGGATATAAGCTGACATAATCCTAGCTAGTGAGTCCCAAAGTCCACAGTGCACTGACCTCTCACTTTGTCCTTGTCATCTATGTGCTGATAATTCTGGAAATCACCACACCTTATTTGGAGTCCCTACAGCTGGTGGTTGGTCAGGCCCACCCTGGGGCTAAAACCTCTAGCTCACAAGGGCCTGGGCTTGGCTCCCAGAGTGCTGTGCTAGCTACTCCCTGCTCGTCTGCTAGGCTGTCCTCAGCAGGAGGTGAGCTTCTCTGTGTTATTATGTGGGTTCTGTAGTTCCAAAGTTTGTTCAGAGTCCTCTTTTACATGAATTGGGGAAGGTGGAAACTGGAGCCCCAGGGAAGTCCTGTTTGCCATCTTGACTCTGCCCCTGTTTACTTCCAAAATTATTTTTTCTCTTTTCCATTCCTTACTTGCATTGCGAAAAAATGAGAAATAACCTGTACCCATATGCTCTTTAAATTTTTACTGAAGACTTCATAATTATTGGCAATAGTCTTTAGGTTACTTCTTCAATAGTCATTTATTCATGTGCAGATGATCAGAAATAAATCACTTATTTTAATAAGTTTCCTGAGCTTGATTATGTCTTGTACATATTCATGCCCCATGAGAAGACACTGTTATCAGGTTGAGGAATAACTGCTTAAGGATCCGTCCCAAGGAAATCACTGTCTTCTCATCTTTTTTGACCTTCACTTATTTGATTTCTCCTAGTGAGATAGAGGTTTTATGTAATCTAAATTAAATATGAATATCTAGCTTGTGATATTTAAATAGTTTAAAAGAGGTGCTTTCATTCATTTTACTAGTCTCTTTTTCAAGAGGATTGAGACATCTGCTCCCTATCATAGAAATAAGATTTGTTTTTACAGATTTTTAATATTTTGGCTATGGCCAAAACTTGTTCCACTAATTATCAGTATCACCATTGACTTGGTTGGGTGGTTAGTTGTGGTCTTTTGATCTTTAAGAGGACGAAAGTGATGCCAGTGTACTGGAGTCAAGGTTCAGTGTGTCTGTGGCTGATTAGATTAATACAAACTTGGAAGGCTCTACCACAGGGCAGACACAATCGGCCATGTGAACATTTGGAGGGGAAATGTCTTTAACTTTGTGCATCTCACCTTTCTTTCTGAGCTACTGTAATTTTGCTTTGCTCATAGAGCACAGCACTTTCTTTGATGAGGGCATGCTGTACTAGGCAATCCTGTGCCAGTGTCTCCCATATCATGAAGTTGATTCCAAAATTCTTCAGAGAGACCTTGAAAGTATCTTTGCATCACTTTTTCTGACTACCATATGAGCACCTGCTATGTATGAGTTCTCTATAAAATAATCTTTCAGGCATTTGAGCAATATGGTCAACCCATCGGAGTTGCTCTCTCTGCAGTAGACTTTGAATGCTTGAGAGTTTAGCTAAAGAAAGGACCTCACCTTATCTTGCCAGGTGATCTTCAGAGTCTTCCCAAGATAATTCAAATGGAAGCAACTCACTTTTCTGGCATGGTGCTGGTATGTTGCTGTGAAACCAAGCACAAGCAGCTTTCCAGAGGACTGCTACTGTGGATAGCTTTAAGGTTCTGATCACATAGTATAGTGAACTTTATTTATTCAGCAATAAACTAAAGCAAAACATTCACAGAAACCAAAGTAAAATGTTCACAGTGATATAACATAACAACTCATTAGTAAAGTGGCCACATAGTTTTATACAAAAGATATAATTAGGATACTAAGTACAAAGGTCTCCCACCTCTAGGTCGTATTGTCTTAATTTTGTCAGTCAGAAAGTCTTCTTTCATCTTGATTGGAGTCTAGCTTCCAACCATCCTTAACTCAAATCATCCTTAAAAGGTACAAGATACAAAGTACAAAGTCCTCCTAACCCTACACAGTGCCCCCACTATTACCTCAGTACTTTCTGCTTGTGAAATCAACACAAGTCAATAGATAGGGTGCTTCTGTCTGACAAAGTAACACAATTCAACAGATAGAATCCTTCTATCTGAAAAAGTTAACACAGTCAACAGATATAATTTTTCTATCTGAAAAGTAACATAATCAACAGATTCTGTCTGGCAAAGTAACACAATTCAACAGACAGTGTCTCTGTCTGAGAAAGTAGCAAGCACAAATCAACACAGAAAGAACAAACAGAGTGCTGGATACCATGAGTGTTCTCAGTTCTGCTCTGTTCCAGTTTGCGCTCTTGATTTTATATGGTGGTTTTCTTTCCTGTTCCACCCTTCCTGTTGTGTCAGCAAGTTCCTCCCACCTTCAGATTACAGGTGGGGCTCAAAGGCAATTGAAGAACTGAAACAAGGTGCTAAATATTTGAATAACTGAAAGAAAGTGCTAAGTACTTCTTCACTTGCAAGTTGTCCAGGTTTCATAGGTCAGTGTAACAGTTCTGTAGACCTTCAGTTTGGTAGTCATACTTCTGTCCCACACTTTTCTTTTGGAGTTTCCCAAACACCACCCTAACGCTGGCAGTGCATATATCAACCTAATCATCTTTGTGGAAAGTATACTGCCAAGATAAGTGAAATTATCCACAGTATTCAAAATTCCTACATTTGCTGTAACCAGTGGTTCCACATATGAAGTACAGGTGTGGTGTTTTGTTAGTGGAGAAACTGTTTTCTTGGTGTTTATTTTTGGGCCAAAATTTTCTCCAAAAGCAGGAGGGAATTAATCCATATTTTGTTGTGTCTCAGCTTCAGAGGCTGCATTGAGTGCATAATCATCTTTAAACAAAAATTCATACATCAACACTCCCTCCACTTTAGTCTTGCCTTGTAGCCTTTTCAAATTAAATAATTTACTGTCATGGTGGTATTGACCTTGATGCTGTGTTTATTCTTGTTGAAAGCATCTGATAACATTGCTGAAAATATGCTAAAAAGCATGGAAGCAAGCACACAGCCTTGTTTTTACTCCATTCATTATTGGGAAAACTCGAGAGCATAGTCCATTATCTAGAACACAGGCAAGCATGTTCCCATGAAAATGACATACAATAATAATTACCTTATCTGAATAACCAGATTTTGACATAATTTTCCTCAAGCCCTTGCAACTATATCAAAAGCCTATGTCAGGAGGCGGCTAGGTGGCGCAGTGAATAGAGCACTGGCCCTGGAGTCAGAAGGACCTGAGTTCGGATCCGGCCTCAGACACTTAACGCACACCCAAACAAAAACCTAGCTGTGTGATCTTGGGCAAGTTACTTAACCCAAATTGCCCTCCAAAAACAAACAAACAAACAAAAAGCCCATGTCAGATTGATGAACATTGTGTACAGACCTCTATTTTGCTTTTGGTATTTCTCCTGAAGTTTTTGGGTAGTAAACACCATTTTGACCCTTCCTTGGCCCTTTTAGAAACCATGCTGACTCTCAAGTAGATGACTAATTTCCAGGTGAAAGCCTATTAAGGAGGAATCTTGCAAGAATTTTGCCTTCAGTGCCTAAGAGCTAGACCACTCTGTGATTGTCACAGGACACTTCTTTTACTGACAATGGAAGTGTCCTTGAACTCCTGGATTATAACCTTCTCTTGCCATATAACCTTGAAAATTTCATTCAGCTTTTCTATGAGCATTGGACCCCCACCATGTAAATCTCAGCTAGACTAGAATCAGCAGGTGCTTTGCCATAGGAGAGGAATCTAAGGGCATTCAAAGCCTCCTCTTTAGTTGGAAATTTGTCTAGAGAAGGATTGATAATGGTTTCAGCATCAATTGATGATGGTCTGTTGGGAATACTATAGAATGTTCAGCCCATTTCCCCAGTATCATGTTCTTATCAGGAATCAGTATAGCTCTATAAGCACTGAATATTTGAGATATACAATAGTCTTTGGCCTGAAAATAGCCTTCAGGGCATCATAAAAGTGTTTTGGATTGTTACTATCAGCGTAAAACTGAATTTCTTCTTCTGTCATAGTGCGTCAAGAATCATACATGTAAGCTTTGCTTGCAATTTACTTTTCATAGAGTTAAATGCTGCCTTCTTAGAGATGAATAAACTGTCCTTCTGGAAAACCCTGTGGAGTTTTTGTCTTTCATTGTCATTCATTTGTCTTTCATTTGTCTTTCATTGTCTTTCATTTGTCTTTCAGCTTCTGAATTTCTTCATCATTTTATCAAACCAATATTGATGTTCTGGCCCAGATGAGTAAATAGAGTGCTGTATACCTAAACTCTGAAAGCTAACCACTACTTTTATGCTCCACTGTTGCCAGTTGTGTGTTGGTTCAGCTTTCTCTCCAAATTAGCAACAAACGTTCACACTCAGAGAAGCACTCTCAGCTGTTGACATTAAGGCTTCTGGTAGTAGTCTTGCCTTAGAGCCATTGCTTTAGTTGAATGTGAATATTTAGCTCAGAGAGGAAAAGTCTGTGAGTCTCCAATAGTCAGTCCAGTGCTCTGCAGCTACACATTTTCCTTTGTCACTCTCACATCCTGTCTCTTCTCCTTACAATGACATAATCTATTAAATGCTAATGTTTATTCCCAGGATGCTTCCACAAAGTTTTATTATGTGTAGGCAAATGGAAGACAGTGTTTATGAGAATGGTGTGAGATACACTAGTCAGTAGTAAGTGACCATTGCTATTGCTGTTTCCAACTCCATTCCTCCCAAGGACTCCCTGCCACTTCTGATAGTCTGTGCTTACTCTAGCATTGAAGTCATCCAGAATTTAAACTTGTCCTCTTATGGCAAATTGATGATGAGGGTCTCTGTGTCTTGATAAAATTTTCTTTGACCTCATCAGGATTTGCTGTGGTGGGAGCATATGTACTGATGATGGCTGTGTGCCTCTTTCCTGCAAGTGGCAATCACATTGTCATGAGTCTGTGGCTCACTCCTTTTGGTAAGCACACAAGCTTGTTGATGAGATTAGTTTTGATTGTGAAAACCATGCCAACTTCACAGCATTCCCCTTCACTGCAGCCACTCCAGAAAAGCATGTATCCAGCTCCAACCTAGGTAAGCTGGTCTTCATTTGCCAACCTTATTTCACTCATGCCTGCTGTTTGGATATGATACCTGCTGAGTTCTCTCACAACAAGATCTGCTCATCTTTCAGATGTACTTGATTTTGTGTTGTCCATAAGCACGTATACATTTCATTTACTAATGGTGAGTGGAACCATCTTTGCAAAAGTTTTTGTATTTTTTTGTGTTTTGACCATAGCAGGTGGGATCCCCATCAGCTGTGGTAAGCAGACCATGGCTGGGTGAAGCAGACAATTTTTAAGACACTTTTTCTAGTCCCTTCCTTACACCAGTAGGTGAGCTGTGCCATCTTTAAAAATGGCTGTTCAGACACTCAGGGAGCTTCCAAATCCTACTACTGCTTCCAGTGAGACAACATCCTTTGGCCTGAAGCATCCTGTGTGCAGAGGTGTGACTACAACTCCCATTGTATCTTTACCTACTGCTTTTGTTACTTGCATGTTGCTAAAGGACTTGAGATAGGCAAAAATGGTAAAATAACAGTGATGTCTTTTAATTGATTCTTTTATGTATTGGATTTAAATGAGACAGTTACATGGAGTTGTTAGCTTCGCTCTCTTTTCCTGAGTCATCAAAGTCCTTTGATAAGACAAAGTGGAGATGACTGGTGATGGCTTGGGATGCAGTGGATGACCTTCAGTGTCTAACCAAACTCTAAGTATATCACAGTGCCCACTTCAGCCGCCTTCATGGGCTTTGGAACAAATTGTTCTCATACACCTATGCCATCAGAAGAAGTCTTTATATGCTTGGGGTAGATACCCCCCTAACTCACCAAAGGTTTCAAGACCCCTCAGTTACCCTTAGCCTGGTTTATCCCATATGCCTAAATGGTTTGCTGGGGTGCATACTGTAGATTCTTGGAGCCACAGGCCAGATTTGGATGAATCAGGAGGATATCAAAGGTGGAAAGGAAACCTGATACTAGAGATACTCCTCTTTCCTGAACATACCTTATACCCCTGCTGTCTAAGCTGGACCTTGATAACTCTGCTAATAGTGTACAAAACTTTTCTGTTTTTCTGGCATCTGGTAGAGATGTTGCCCTTTTGGAATCATCTTCAAGTCTTCAGAGTTGTCTTGACACCATGATGAAGCAGTGGAGTTGGACATGTACTTTATAATTTTAGATGAATTGACTTTATTTTATATGTGCTCAATTCTCAAAAATATCAAGAGAATGATTTGTGTTGCTTAGGTATTATATTCATAATCAGAGTCTAGATAGTAGGGAGCTGAGATGTGGAAGGAGTTGCCTTGGGAGCTACACTTCCCTCCCTTTTGTTTTTCAGCTTTATTATTAACCTCTTCACATTCTATGATCCTGTCAAACTGGTATTTCTGTTTCTTATGCAGTACTTGGAACTCTATATCCCATCCCTAGGCCATTGAATTGGCTACCCACCCATGTTTGGAATGTGTTCCCTTCTCTTCTCTACCTCATAATCTCTTCTTTTAGCAGACTAGTGTAATCAGCAAACAAACAAAATAAAAATAAAAAGAATCACTTCACCAAAAGCAATTATCATGACAGGGATTCTCAAGACCTAAATCCAGAAGAAAATTAACAGGAAAATTATGCTGTGACAGAGTTAGAAATGACCTATATACTTTTGTACTAGATCTTTCCCTTACAGGTTTCCCTTTTAGGTTTTTCCCTCATCTTTGGCAAATTATTTGGAGAAAAGGATAGTGTTTTTACAGGGCAAATTTTCCAAGGTTCCCCAGCAATTCTGCTAAAGAAGCAGATTATGCAACAAAGAGTCAGATTTGGAAAATTGCAAAATAATCAACTTAATAGGTTGCTCTCCACAATTTAGTCCCCAGTCCTTTAAAAATTAAAAGATTATTGTGTCCTATTTCATAAAGGTAAATAAATACTAGGATAGATAGGAATATGAATATTAAATATAATATTCCCCTTTGGTGTCAAAGGAAAATTTAATCTTGAGGGGAAAACCCAATACAATAATTATTGGCAATTTGACTTTCCTAAGATTTAAGGGCTAATGGATGAATAAATGTGGAGATTTCTGGCTACTTCCAAAATACTGGGGAAACTTAATAATGGTGTTTCTGCTCTAACACTGAGAAAAAGAGAGAAATCTTTGTTCTTTATGGAAGCTTGCATGATAATGACATTCTTCCTCTTCCTTCCCCCAACAGTCACATCCCTCATCAATTCTCAAATGGTAAAGCTACCAAAATGTCTTTTCCATCATGTTTGGAGAGAACTGGAGTGCTCATGAGAGCACTATCCCTTCTTTGGCAAGACTTCTTTATTTTATGTCATTTTCACTTCCTGGTACAATCAAATACTCAGCAACTGTGAAAGCTATAGCAAACAACATTCTCACTCCATAGCTTTGATTGCAAATCAGCACCACAAACTTAAGAAAGTCCTTGAAATGGGCTAAACAGAGAAAACATTACCAGAATATTTCTGTAGATTTTTCAGCCCTCTGATTATGTATGCTAAATTCCATTATCTGTGTAAATAACTTTTTATTTCCATCTCTTCTACCCCCATCCCCCCAATCTCCTGCATGATAAATAGTAAGATTACTGCTCTTCATGTGCCAACACCTGGGAATAATCAAGCAAAAATAACAGAGAGAGACTGCAGAACATCTGTTGTAGACATTAACTTTACATGGTTTGACAGACTGCCACTACCAGCTGTTAGATTTAGGTGCCTTTTTTTCTACTAGAAGTGACTGCTTTCCTGCTTTCCTTCTTTTGGCTTCAGTAGGTCACATGAGGTGTCTTATAGAGATTGTATAAAAGCACTTTTGACAATGATTACTGAAATTGACTGACTTTCTATTATGATAATTTCTTCTAGTTATTGTTAGGCAGTTCAGGTAATTAAAAGAACCATAAAAATGTTAAATTAGGAATTTTCTGGAATATTTCTGTACATAGTACAATTTGAATTACTTCTGAATATAACATTTAATTCTCTAGATTATTACTATGAGTTGTTTTGTTTTGTTTTTAAACTAAAGTTTGGAACTGAATTTAATACACCCATCCACAAATACTTTCTTATACAACCATCCTAAGAAGATCCTCCTTCTCCTATTCATTTAATTGTTAATTACCTTACTATTAAAAGGATTGTGGATGACTATTTTGATAACTCTCAGTGTTTTATAAATAATTAAGTGCTATGCTATTGTAATATGAAAGGTACCTGTGCTAGGTACTGGGGAGCCAGAGAGAAAAAATGTTTCTGCTTTCAAAGAATTTACCTTCTAATAGGATGGCTGAGGGGTGGGGTTGGGAGAAGATAGACATTGTTAAGAGTGAGCATTTCTGAGCTGTCCTGACTGTGGAGAATCTGTTAATCTTTATTGGTATGGTGGAGGTGGTGGCAAGCAAGTGTCTAGGCCTAATTTAAATGTCACTGTTTTCATGAAATCTGGCTTTTTCTCTCTCTCTATTCTCCCAACTGTATTTTGCATGTCTCTAATGTAGTTATCTGTGTATATTTCATAGTTGCCTGTTAGAATAGAGGCAGAAAACATGATTTATCTAAACTTTGTGCCTCTCCATCTGAGAACTGAATTGAATATATTATCTCTTAATGTGAAATTCCTTAGAAGAAGCAGTCCTGACACATACAAATGTGCATATGATCTCAATATTCTCTTTTTTTCCCCCTGAGCTTTGCTACAAACAGTGAACAAATCCTTTCAGTTTCAGATCTTATTCTAGCAGCTCTTTGACTTTTCAAGAGCCAAGAATTAAATTATTTTGTATACTTCATTGTAGAACTTTTTCTAACTACACTGCAAAGTAGAATAGACTAGACAGAAGTTCCATCTTTTGGTATGGGTAAACACACACACACACACACACACACACACACACACACATTTTTGGTCTTCAAACATTGCCAGATCTTCCCAATACTTAAAAAAAAAAGACAAAAGCCCAACAATTTTAATTTAGATTTTCAAACTATTATCCTAAATCTCTTTCCTGTCTCAGCAAACTTCTTTTATATATATTTTGTTTTTTTCCATTTACATGTAGAAATAATTTTTAACATACTTTTCAAAAATTTTGAGTTCCAAATTCTCTTTCCCTCCTTTTTCTCCCTGCTCCTTGAAGAAGGTGGTTTGTTATCGTCTATACATGTTCAGCAAATTTCTTGAAAAAGCTATCTCTGTATTCTGCCTGTACTTTCTCCCCTATCATTCACTCCTCTAGAGCTTCAAGGGACTTTGAAGATCATCTAGTCCAAACCTTTCATTTTATAGATGAGGGAAATAAGGTGAGAGGACCTGCCCAAGGTAACCTAGGTAATATGTGTAAAAGCTGAATGTGAACCCAGGTTCTCTGATTCCAAATCCAGTTTTCCTAACTTCTCCTTTGGTGTAGTATCCTATGATCTCTGGAAACTACTTGATAGCTTGGCATTAAAAGAATTAGATTTTCTGATTTATAGAGTGCTGTTTTATGTCTCTTTTCCAAAATTCTCTTCTGATGACATTGTTTTATAAAGTGATGCTGGTCACTCAAAGCTTATGCCAGATGAGTACAGTTTCTGGAATGTCTTACCAAATTGGAAAGACTTCAGTTACAGGCCATGATATAGTGTGACTGTCATTTGAGGATTACCCTAGGCAACTTCAGACAGAGCATCAATAATCAGTAAATGAATCAGTGCTTATTAAGCTCCTCTTTTGTGACAGACACTATACTAACAGTTGGGAATACAGAGCTCTCAAAAGAAGTCATCCTTGCCTTCAAAGAGCTTATATTCTGTCTTGGAAAACAATACATACATATATAAATATATACAAAATACATATTAAATTTTTTAAAAATACAAGAAAAATTTTTAAGAGGAAGGGCACTAGAAGACAGATATCAGGAAAAGTTTCACATAGCAAATAACACTTCAACTGAGTGTTTAAGGAAACTAGAGACTTTAAGAGACAGAATGGCAGAGGGAGTGGCTTTTTGGAATGGGAGAACACCAGTATAAAGGCAGAGGGGAGAGTAGTTAATTATTAAATCAATCAAGTATATATTAATCCCTACTATGTGCTAGCTAGAGATTAAAAAAATGGAAACATTCCTACTCTCAAGAAATTTATATTCTGTTGGAGGAGACAGCATGTGCCTCTATAAATAAATAAATAATGACAAATTAAAACATCAGTAACGATAACAGCTAGCATTTATTTAGGAAAAAGAGGAGCTAAGAGGCAGAAAGAGGAAGTAGAACATTCTAAACATGGGGAGAGGTTCTGCAAAAATATGGATACTAGAGATGGAGTGTTTAAGGAACAAATTAGCAAAGTAATTGAATCCTAGAGTCTATGGAGGGGAGTAAAGTTTAAGAATATTGGCAAAGTAAGATGGAACAAATTTATAAAGAAATTTAAATTCCAAATAATACTTTACATTTGATACTAAAGACAATTGGGTGCCACTGGAGTTTATGGAATAGGAAGATCTATGCTTTTAGGTGAATCACATTAATAGCTAAGAGGAAGTCTGACAAGAGTAGTGAGAAAATTGAGAGTCAGGAAAACTAATTAGAAGGCTCTTACGATAATCTAGGTGAGAGGTGATGAGGGTATTGAGTAGAAAAAAGGAGATGGATGTGAGAGCTGTTGTAAAGTTGAAATGATAAGAATTGGCAACTGTGGCCTGAGGGTGAGTGAGAAGTTGAGAATTACAGAAAGGTTACATGTGGGGCTGATTAGAAGGATGGGAAAACCCTCAACAGTATTAGAGAAATTCAGAAGGGAGAGAGTTTGGGGGAAGGATGAGTTCTGTTTTGATTATATTGAGTTTGAGATGCTTTTAGGACATTCATTTGGAGATTGGCAGTTGATGTGGGACTGTAGCTCAGGAGAGAAGATAGGGCTAGGTATATAGATTTGGGAATCATATGCATGAAGATGATAATTTAATCCTTGGGAAATGAAGAGGTTAACAAATAAGGTAGTGTAGAGAGAAAGAGAAGCAGAAGTAGACCCATGTCAGAGCTTTGAATGATGCCTATATTACTGAAGAAACAACAAAAAGGAGACATCACTATCACAAAGTTAACCAATCAACAATCACTTATTAAGCACTATGTACCACACTTTGAGATAAGTGCTTGGGTTAATAGACAAAAGTGAGGCAGTTACTGCCTTCTAAGAACTTACATCCTGATAGAAGAAATAATTAGTAATTATTACTACATAATATAATATGTATAATGATATAATAATAATTAGTACATGTCATGTAGTTTTTGGAAAGAAGGTAATAGGACCTGGGGGTGGAGTGAGGTGAAGAAAGGCTTCATGTAGAAAGTAGCACTTGAACTGAGTCTTGAAGGAAACCAGGCAGAGAAAGGTGGAGAGATGAAGAGGTGTTCAGGAAATGGAAATATAAAGGTACACAGATGAAAGATGAAGTATTGTGTATGTGGAACAGTGAGTAAGCCAGTAATAGTTCAGATTACACAGTTCAAGGAAGGCGTTATATGTAGGAAAGAGTATCATAAAGGTGGAAAGAGGCCAGGTTATAAAGAAATCTAAATTGTATAGGACTTAATATTTGATCCTAGAGTTAGTTAAGAACCACTAAAATTTATTGAGTAGGAAAATAGTCAGATTTGAGTTGTAGGAAAACAATTTTTGTGACTTTCCCCACTAGAGTGGGGAAAGGCTTGAGATAGGAAGGCAAATTGGGAAGAAATTTCAGTAGTACAAAAGAGAAGTGACAAGGGCCCAAACTATTGGGATGGCTATGTGAGTGAAGAGAGGGGGATAAGTTGAAGAGATATTGTGGCGGGGTTAGTGAATACAAGGAATAGAAGATGGCATTGATGTAAATCTGAAGGAAAGGAAGATTGGTGGTGCTTTTAACAGTAATAAGTGTAGAAGAAGGGATAATTTTTTGGAAAAGATAATTGTTCTGCTTTGGACATTTAGAGTTTGAGATGCCTACAGACATTATTTGGAAATGTCTAATTGGTAGTGATGATGTAGAACTAGAACTTAGGAAAGGAAGCTGGAACTTGATTTATAGGTGGATGTATGGGTCTATTGTGAATTCTTCTTGGATATGTTTAATCTTTATGGGAGTTAATTTAAAGAAATTAGATAGACTTCCAGGTCATGTAAAAAACAATCCAGAGGACTAGAACAATTTTCTTATCCACACAATCTCTTAAAATCTCCAAAACAGAAATTAGACAAGAAAGATAAAGGAACTTCGGTTGTCTCCATGGTCCAGGACACACAGAATCCTAAAAAAAAGTAACAAAAAACCAAACCAAAACAAAACAAAAAGCCCTTGAACTGACACTCATTGATACTGAGCTTACTACACAAAGCCTGAGAAAAAGAGTACAGTATCATCTAGCAGGGACTGATCACCCAAAGGTCACTTGGGACAGAGACCTAGGCTGATGATCTGTGAATAGCCTAATGTTGGAGGAGGCTGATACTCTATGCGATCCAGCCCCCAAGGTAACCACAGTTAGAAGGGAAGGAATTACAAAATGAGCAATAGGGGAAAATAAGGGGGAAGGCAACTAAAAGTACCAAAGATTTCAGGAAGAAAACACACTTCTTGAAGATAAACTGATAAATCAACAAGAAAAACAGTGGCAACTAAAGGAAATATGGCCTCCAGATTGAATAAATAAGTTTAGTTTGCAGTAGCAAAACAACAACAACAGCAAAAAACTAGCCAGCCCTAGATGACACAGAGGACCCTGTGGAATTTGAGGAAAATTTGAAACAACAGCACTCTGTTCCTTAATGGTTTATAAGAGATGTGAAAATAATTGAGAGCATATGGCCTGCACAACAAAAATAATTGGAATTTATACAATGGTCTTCACAGAAAAAATAGCTTGAATCTGCAGTGGCAAGCCTGACCAAAGAAGCAAAAGGGAAAGTAATAGATTAAGAATAGAAATACAGTGAAGTGAGGAACTATCCAGAAGTAACACTAAAGGAGAATATGCTGTCCATGTAAGCAAAAGGTATGGATGTTGAAGAAAGATACAAAGAGATATTCTAAGGATGCTAGGTATCCCAGAAGAACATGGACAGGACAAAAACTCCATAACACCATAAAGCAGGAGATAACAGAAAATAACTGCCCAGAAATTCTGAACATAGAAACTTAAATAACAACCAAAGTCATTCATAGGTCACCTCTAGGGGAAAAAATGCAGGAAGTTCCAAGACATACAGTAATTCAATTTAATAGATCAATTGAGAAACACCAAGTTTTGCAAGCAATCAAGAAAGACCATCAAACACAAAGGAAAGAAAATATGAATAATGAAAGAGTATTTTGCATCTACCAGAAAACATAGTAGGGAACAGTGTTCTGCAGATAGTAGAACTCAGAATACAGAACACAGCGACCTACCCTGCACATATGAGTGTAACCATAACTGAATATATATGAAAAAAAAAGTATGTTCAATAATAAAAACGTGTTGGAAACATTTTTAGAACAATAACCAGGACTAAAGATATTTTTTGCTTCTTGAGCATGCCAAACAGAAAATCAAGAGGAATTAACAAATGGAGCAGGCAAGGACAGCAATACAAGAGAATGACTGCAGAGATACCAGAAAGACACATCTTTTTGAATGTACTCAAGGAGCCAGGGGTGAAGGGAGAAATCTGGTAGAAGAAACAGTGAAGAGAAGGACAAGGGCATTATGGACAGAACTGGTGACATCTTGCCTGCAGGTGAATCTTTTTTTTTTTTTTGGTAGAACTACATTGATACATGGGATGGTACATGAAAAGAATGGAAGGGGAGCAGGGGAATAGAGTATAGTATGCGACATGCCAGGGTAAAATCAAGAGTTAACAATTTGGGGAAGGTGATTTCTTTGGTTTTAGAAAGAGAAAAGCCTACAGAAGAGTGGATGAGGAGAGAAGGGGAATTATTGAAAAGTGGAGAAAGAAGGCTTCACTTTGGTGGTGGGAGGATTTCCATTGATGAATACTTCAGTGGGTGAAGAGATGGTCTTTGAAGCGGGGTAGGGACTTTATGCCAGGTGTGGCCTGGGTGATTTGGTGCTAGCAAAGTAGACATGTCACACTTTGAGAGGTGAGAGAATTGGAATCCTTGAGGGCAACTGGTAAAGAGTTGGAGAATGTGGATTGAGGGACATTTGGGAACAAACATGAGAAAAAAGGTAACTAGTGGATAGTATAGATCAATGGTGAGCTACATCATCAGGACTGTGGTGAGGAGGGGCCCTATCATGGGGAAGTGCCCTCTTTGACACCTACAATAATTGACATTATTTTGGAACTTGAGGCATAACTGAAAAGAGAAATCCCTGAGGCAAACTCTAAAAGACTGTGACCTTGAGAGGAGATTTTAGAATGGTTACCTTGGAATCTGGCTTTGATTGTATTAGGAATACAGAGAAAAGAGAGATACCAGATAATTATAAATAGCATGAATCAGAATATGAAGGTCTAGATTAGATAGAAAGTATTTATAGATAATAAAGAGAGTAAGAATAAAACTTTTTGGGAAAGCATAGAAAAATAAAATTTAGAAAACTACTGAACCGTACTAGTCAGAGGTGATGAGGAAAAGAGGAAATCTGACTTAATTGAGAGGAAGAATGGTAGGAAGGATTATGTAATTAGATAAAAGAGGGAAAAGGAACTAATAGGAAAAACTCAAAAGGGAAAATGGTAACAAATTATAGGAAGGGATCAGGAGTGAGGGAAAGAGAGACAGTGGGAATGGGGGCAGCCTAAAAAAAAAAAAGATTAAAGTAAAGTGATGTCAGAAAAGGGAGGAAAATTCATAAATTGAACAAATATACATGAGACACAGAGGAAAGTGAAAATCTATTTAATAACTTTAAATATAAATGGATTATTTGGTTGTTACCTGTCATTCTAGAAGAAGACTAAATTGACTCAGTATATAGGAGTTAAGGTACAGTGTGTCCAACTATGGCTGATCAGACCAATATGAGCTTGGAGGCTCTAGCATGAGTGGGATACAAATGGGCCATATGAACATTTGGAGCAGAGATGTCTCTAAATTTGTGCATCTCATCATTCTTTGGAGCTGTTCTTCAGTTCTGCTTTGTTCAGAGTCTGGCGTTTGCTTTGATGAGAGCACAGTATGCTGAGCAGTCCTTTGCCAGTGTTGCTTATGTTGTGTGATCAATTCCAGAGTTCTTCAGAGAAACCTCAAGAGTATCCGTACATTACTTTTTCTGACCACTGTGTGAGCATCTGCTGTGTATTTGAACAACATGGCCAGCCCATGAGAGTTGTACTCTCTGCAGTAGAGTTTGAATGTTTGGCAGTTTAGCTCATGAAAGGACTTCAGTATTCAGTAGCTCATCTTACCAGGTGGTTTTCAGAATCTTCCTAAGACAATTCAAATGGAAGTGATTCACTTTTCTGGCAGGGTGCTGGTATACTGTCGAGGTTTCATAGGTGTACAGTAATGAGGTCAGCACAACAGCTCTGTAGACCTTCAGTTTGGTAGTCAGTCTAATACCTCTTCTCTCCAACACTTTGTTTTGGAGCCTCCCAAGCAATGAGTTAGCTCAGGCAATGCATGTGTCAACCTCATCATCTATGTATACTTCCCTGGAAAGTGTACTGCCAATGTAAGTGAACTTATCTACAGGATTCAAAGATCCATTTGCTGCAACTGATGATTCTGCATATAGATGGTGCGGTGATGGCTGTGTTAATTGGTTTTTGTTGTTGTTGCTTGTTTGTTTTTGTTGCTATACTATAATCTTTATTTTTAACTTTGTTTCATTCTAGAACAATGTTAATGGATATGTGTGGGGGAATACTTAAGATAACTTTGTTAGGTGACCCAGAGTCTTGTTTTCAGCTCTGGGAATGACAGTTCAAGAACACTAACAAGATATATTATCCAAGTGGTTAAGGTCTTCAGTTTGGTGTTAACCTTGGTGGTGTTAGGCAAAAATTAGAATAAGCAGAAGACAAACAATCCATACTTTGTTGCTTCTCAGCTTCAGAGGCTGCATTGAGCATGCAATCATCAGCAAACAAAAAAATCATACTCTGACTCTCCCTCCACTTTAGTCTTGGCTAGTAAACCTTTTCAAGTTAAATAATTTGCCAACAATGTGGTAGCTGGCCTTGATGCCATTTCCATCCCTTTTGAAGGCTTCTGACAATATTCCTGAACAGTATGAATGGATTGAACAATTTGATAAAAGGAAAAAGACTGGATAAAACAAAATTTTACAATCTGTTGCTTACAAGGAAAAACATTTGAAGAACAGAACTTTACACAGAATAAAACTGCTAGTCCAGGAAAAAATTACTCTGCATCAAGGGAATCTGAAAGAATAGGAGTTTCTTTCATGTTATCTGACAAAAGAAAAACTTATTCAAAAAGTTAAAATGTGTAAACAACAAAATAATTGTTCTTGTTGATACTTTGTTCTGGAAAAGGACCAGTGACATCAGGAGGATGATGCCTTGACTTGTGTGTGACTTAGATTTAAGTGAGGCAGAGGTAGTAAAAGTTACCATTTCCTCCAGTCATCAAAGTCCAGTGGCAAAACAAAAGTCAAGATTGCTGATGATGGCCCAGCCTGTGATGCAGTGAGTGACTTCGGCCTTTCTATATTAATGTCTTTCCTAGGTCTCGGTTTGTCCAAGACAATGCTCATTCAATCACAAAACAAAATCAGATGTTCACAGCACAGTCTGACAATACAAAAATAAACATTCAGAAATTTTAAAAATGAATAAACAATTTAAGAACTGAAAGTAATCATAGACAACAGGTAATGAACTTATTAATTCCAAATGCCTATTCATAGAGGAGACATTTTCCAAGCCTCACAAAGACATGGATCATAGTACAATGTGACAGGAGACTTTAGTTTCTCTCTCTCAGTTTTGGATAAGTCTAACAGAAAGATCAACAGAAGGAAAATTTTATTTAAATAAAGTGCTAGAGAAACTAGAATTACAAGAATTATGGTAGCTTCTAAATGGAATAGCAGAAGAATATGTATTTCTCAGTGCCACATGTAACTTTTACAAAATTTTATCATGTACTGGGCCACAAAATTATTACAAACTAATGGAAAGGAGTTTGAGTGTAGAGGAAAATATAGAGTTGCGGGGCGGCTAGGTGGCGCTGTGAGTAAGAACACCGGCCCAGAGTCTGGAGGACCTGGGATAGGATCCGGCCTCAGATACTTAACACCCACACAAAAATAACTGGCCATGTAACCTTGGGCAAGTTACTTAACCCCAATTGCTTAAAAAAAAAAGAAAATAAAGACTCACCAAGGGAAGGAAGATGGGTAAGGGAGGACATTGTAGCCAGTACAGGAGTAATAGCCTGGGTAAAAAACTGAGGAGTGGAGCTACTGGAGGTCACATCCAGGTTGCAGAACAAGATTTGGGGGATTGAGGTAAATAAAACAAAGCAATGACAACAAGATTGTGATCAGATAATGGTATTTCAGAGTTTATGAAAATGGAAGTAGAATACTTGTAAATTCAAGAATATGTTTGATCAAGGGTATGAACATCTCTGTTCATAGCAGTGCTGAGATCATGGAATAGGTCATGGGAAATGAGTAATCATACCTGAGAAGTTATGGTATTTAAGTTGAAGATAAAAAGTAAAATTGAGAGAGGTTCATAATTACAAAGCAGGAGGTTCATATGGCCCAGTGGAAGGTATGGGAGGCTCAGGAGTGGGATATTGACAAAATTGTCATGCATTTAAATTGTATGAGTAAACACTGAACTACTCTGTATGGACCCTAGGGATTTGTCCAATATGTACACTGAACAGATGGAGCAAAAGGGTTGGACTTCAGAAATTGGTCCTTAGAGGGGCCTTTTGAGCAGTTGTAGCTAGTTCTAAATATAAACCAAAGAGAAATCAATTAATATTTTATGTTCTTGACATTTTGTGAATAGCCAGTGAAATAGTTTTTCTAGTTTGGAATTATGCTTTATACAAGTTTCAGTGCTTAATAAAACTCTCTCCCTCCCCGCTTCTTTATGTATGTGTATATGTATGTATATGTATATATATATATGCACACATATACATATATGTATAGATATATAAACACAAAATAAGGCACTATACATATGTATATATATACATATAAATGTGTTTGTATATACACATATAAATGTATATGTATAAAATATCCTTAATGATATATTCTAATTAATAAGCAAGCTGTAATATGCAAAAATCACAAATGATTTAGCCCTCAGTGTTATATACATGTTCTTGATGTTATTGCTATTGTTAAAATTATTTCTCTATGCATTAATAATTACCAAACTTTGTAATACTTCTAAAACATGACAAAATATTTTACTTTTAGCCTGATAAATTTGTTCAGTTTAATATATGACCAAATTACCTTCAGGGATAAAATTCTTCAGGAATGTGACTACTAGGTTTGACATTCAAAATTAATGTAATTAATTTAAAAAAATACACTGTCAAGTAGGTTGTAGATTCACTTCTCCACAGTGTAGTTTGCTGATTGCAAACCTGTATACATATTAGCTCTGTACCACAGCATCAGGAAACAAAATAGATTCTCAAAAGCAGTAACTTTTTTGTAAAGTAATAAAATTCAGGAGGAAATTAAAAAGAAATCCCTTTTAACAATAAGTACAATATTGATAAAATATCAGAGAGTCAACCTACCAAGGAATTCTCATGTATTGTATAGATATGATAAAAAAATTAACAAATAATAATACAAGTACTTGGATTTTTAGTTCTTATGGGTCTGGGGGTAGTCCTGAGAGGTGGCATGTTGCTTTTCTAATGCTATAGTTCATGAGTCAGCACTGGAGTGTTTCCCACCATGAATATCTGATATCATATAGTCAGCCAAACAGTTTTTTTTTTTTAAAAAGGGCTATTTACTAAGGAGATATTGTCAGAAAAGTTCTTACAAAATATGCCCCCCTAAGTCTGTGACTTTCTCTCCCCCCCAGTACATACAGAGTCCATATGAAAATGAGCACAAGGTTAGAGAGCACATGGCAAAGGGGTAACTTACAGCTCTTTCTTGCAAGTTTCTTCTCCCCTTTTGGGGATTCTTAAGAGAGAGGTTTCTCCTATCTGTTGTGTATCTAGGTTGAGATTTCTAGGTATCCTTCCCATAGATATCTCAAAGCATTTTACTTACCTCTTTGTGGAGCTATGATTCTGCATTGTTTGTCTTTGTCTTCTGATGCAGAATTGCTACCAATTGCTGCTTTCCTGTGGGAATAGTACTAGGAAACCGATAGGAAGATGGGAAGTCAAAACTCTTCTAGATCCTTCTTTCCATTGATGTTATAGCATCTCTGCCCCATGACAGCTAGCTGTCTGATTGTTCAATTGTTCATCCTCTCCCCCACCTCCCTTACACAGATGTGAGCCAAATAATCATAAAATTTATTTGTGGTCAAGGACCTCAAGGGAATGATGGGGGAAAAAAGGAAGAGTGAATAGGATTTTCAGTTTTAAAATTACATTATAAAAATAATCAAAAGTGTTTGGGACTGGAACAGATTACAAAGGAAGAATCAGATAGAATTGACCTCAACAAGCCTAGTTATCAATAAAGCTGAGAACACAAATTTACTTGAGGAAGAACTTCCTGTTTCAAATAACTGCCATGAAAACTGTAAAGTAGTTTGTAAAGAATTAGGTTTAGGGGCAGCTAGGTGGTGCATTGTAATAGAGCACCAACCCTAGAGTCAGGAGGACCTGAGTTCAAATCAGCTTCTGACACCTAACACTTACTAGTGTGACCTCGTGCAAGTCACTTAACCCCAGTTGCCCTGCCTTCCTCCCAAAAAAAGACAAAAAAGGAAAGAATTAAGTTTAGACCAACATCCGAAAACTTTTACTGAAAATGATAGTAATCTGCATATTAAAGGCACTATTAAAAAACATAAAAGAGTCAGATCAATCACATTTCTTAGCTGTCATTGGTCATTGGGAGGAAAATATTAACTACACAAGGAGTATAGGAAATCATAAAAGATACTACATATCTATCTATCTATCTATCTATCTATCTATCTATCTATCTATCTATCTATCTATATATGGATAAAAACACAAAAGTATGGTAGCATCTTCTCTTAGGGACCTGAAGTTTTAATTCAGAGAGAAAATACACACAGGCAGAATCAGTTGTAGGTCAGATGGTATGGTCCAGTGATCCTTAGGGTGTATCTGCAGCATAAGTCATTGCTATCATCTTTGTTATCCAAAGAGCTATAAGATGATTTATTTCCCTTCTTTTTTTTCAGAGGTAGGAGGTTATGAGTATATTATATACTGTTAGACTTGGTTGGTATATTAATTTGTTTGAATTACTTTCCCTCCCCCCCCATTTCCTCTTTTTTTATTAATTGCTACAAGGAGGGTACTTTGTGGAAAATATGTATTGGGAAATGAAAATGATATAAAAACCAAGGATAGCAGTGAAGCATTTAACAAACTATATCGATATTAATGCCATAGTTGTCACAGTTTGACACCATTGCTCACCTTTTGCCGTGCATAAGACAATTCTTCCTTATATGTGTGATAATTGTCTCCAACTAGTATTGCCAACTTGATTGATTCCCAAATAATAGAGCAACTCTAGTTAAATTTATATCAGACCCAAATTTTAATAAGTTGGTGAATTTGAAATTCTGGAATATCTTATAATCTTTGAATTAAAAAAATAAATTTGTATTGATAATTTTTAATCACTAGAATTTCTCCCATTCTTCTGTACCTCCCTTCCCAGAAAGCTAACTTACAGTGTTTTAAAGAAAAAAAAGAAGAGAGAAAAGTCAGCAAAACTGATCAATTCATTTCAGAATTTCAGAAAAAGTCTGGAAATACATGTAACATACTACATCTGTAGCCTTTGTACCTCTACAAAGGAATAGAGTGGGATATGTATTCTTGTATCACTTCTTTGGGGTCATTCTTATTCTTAACTTTGTACTTTTGATTATTTCATGGTTGCAAATCCATTGTAATAGTTGTTTTCTTGACTCTGCTTATTTCTTCTGCATGAAATCATTTAAGTCTTTCCATTTTTTCCAGTATTCTTCATATTTATTTTTTCTTACAGGATGCTAATATTTCATTGCATAAGTATTCTACAATTAATTGTGCATCTAATTTGTTGATGATTCCTTATTATTGCAGAAAGTGCTGTTACAAATATATTGTTGTATATAGAGACTTTCTTCTTTTCACTCCTTGGAGACCAAGTCTGGCTGTAGAATTTCTGGGTCATATGAAATGGACATTTTAGTTTCTTTCTTTGCATAATTCTAATTGCTTCCCAAAGAGGCTGATTTACAGCTTAACCCATAATGCATCATTTTGCCTTTCCCTTCACAACTCCTCCATCATTGCCTTTTATTTTCTTTTGTCATCTTTAACAGTTTGTTGCATATGAGGTGAAACCTCAAGATTGTTTTGATTTTCATTTCTCATTATTATTGACTTGCAGTGCTTGCTTTGCTTCCTTTGCTTGCTCATGTTGCCACTCAATTACTTGACTTTTGATCCCTTTTCCACAGTAGAACTCTGCTTCCAGAGGGGAGAGTTTTGTCCCAAATCACTGGGGTTTTCACAGCTGCCAGAGCTATTAGTTGGGTGTCCTCTCAAAAGCCTCCACTAACAATGGCACCTGCTTACACACCCCAGGACCTCCACCCACGATCGTGATGCAGATCCAAGCAGGTTAAAGCAAGAGCAATTACTCCTCAGACTGGTCGCTTGGTCCCCCTCCAATCTGCAGGCCAGGAGCTCTGAAACAGCCACATGGCAGTGGCTGCTGCACCTTAGCCACTTCTCCTTCCATAGGCAGAGACAGAAACACATTCCCTGACCCCCTGTTGCCAAAGTCCACACTGAACTCTCACCTTGTCTTTGACATTTATGGGTTAATAATTCTGGAAACCAGCACAGCTCCTGGTGATTCACCCTCCAGAAGTCCCTCCAGCCTTGACTGGTTGAGGCACCCTGAGGCTAAAACCAAGGGCTTATGTGGGGCTTGGCTCTGTTCCCAGCAAGTTGCAATGGACCCTTCCTGTCTGTCTTCTGGGCTGCCTTCAGTGGGAGATTTCTTTCTCTATTACTTTTTGGGTTCTATAGCCCAAAAGTCTTTTTAGGGTCATTTTTATAGGTATTTGAGGTGGTTATGGTGGGGAGCATATGGAGTTTTCTTGCTTCTATGCCACCATCTTGGATCTGACCCCCCTTGATCATTTTCTACCCATTTTCCTTGCCATCTCCTCTCTGGGTTCATGCCTTCCCATCCTTTGTATGTCCATTGTCCCTAGGAATTTTGACTCCCTTTTTCTGGAGGCATACCATTGTCTCACAACTAGCGTGATCTCTAAGCAGAAAGAAGTTGCAGGTTATACTCATTGTATGGTCATTATCTTTTTATAGAATATTATTTCCTACCATGGGAATATTCTTCAGGGGGACACCATCCCATCACAGAATCAAGACTTCCCTGTTTTTTTCTTTTCCTTCCTTTTGACCACTCATCCATCCTCTCATAGGTGCTGTTCTTCCTGAGAAACTACAAGGAACTATGGGAGTTGTTTTCTCTTTATTGTTTATCATTATTAGACTACATCACACATCCCCTCTTTTTTCTTCTCTGCTCTCCCCTTTTGTGTGCCCTCCCCTTTCTTAACTTTAGTCCTACAGAAAATATTGATTCATCTGTAGCAGGGTATTTTCAGGTTTATTCTGTTGACTTTCATAATTGTTCTTCCATCATCTCTTCTGTTTAATTTCATCTTTAACACACATCTCCCTGTGTACTTTTAGGAAGAAATCTCTTAATGGTCTCTCTGTTGTTATCAGTAATCAGTGAGCCTTTATTGAGTGCCTACTATATGCCAGACACTGTGCTAAATCTTAGGGATAGAAAGAAAGGCAAACAATGGCTCCTGCCCTCAAGAAGCTCACAATCTAATAGGAGAGCCAACATGCAAACAGTTACATACAAACAAGCTATATATAAAGGATACACATGAACAGAGAGAAGGCATCAGAATCAAGAGGGACTTGGAAGGGCTTTCTGTAGAAGGTGGGATTTTAGTTTAGATTTGAAGGAAGGTAGCCACAGAAACCAGGAAGTACACATGGGAAAGGTGAGCATTCTAGGCATAAGGGACAGCCAATGAAATTGCCTTGAGTGATTTCATTCCTGAACGATGGGGTTTCTTGTGTGAGGAATAGCAAAGGAGGCCAGAGTCACCAAATTGCAGAGTACTTAGTAGAGGAGGAATGTAAGATCTTTAAAGACTGGAAAGGTAGAAGTGGGGATTGGTTATGGAGGGCTTTGATATACCAAACAGAGGATTTTGCATTTGATCTTGAAGGTGATAGGGTTCCCCTGGAGTTTATTGCATAGTTAGCAATGTAGTTGAGTTGGAGAAAATCACTTTGGAGGATGGACTTGAGTGGGGAGAGTGTGTAGGCGAACTAGCCAGGCAATATTGCCCTAGTCCAGGCATGAGAAGATGAGTACCTACAACTGGGTAGTGGCAGTATCAAGAGAGAAGGGGGTATATTTGAGAGATTTTGCAAAAAATGAAATTAACAGACCTTATCAATAGATTGAATATGTGTGTTTTTTCAAAAGCATTATGAAATAGTTTTTAGGATTACTACTTTTTAGAGATTTTGTTCTGATGCCAGCACTGTGTTTGTTCAGGTTCTACTATGGAATGAAATGAGGCATTTTTAAGTTATCGAACAGTTAACAATTAGGAGATTCACTTAGTCCTAACATAGTGAAGATGCCACAAGAATATAGAGGCACTTAGCTTCTACTGACATCTCCCTTCCCCTCGTTGTCATTGTATAGAAACGAATCTGTAGAGAAGGGCAAGATGTTGTTTAATCTTCAGACATCTACCAAGTCTTGGTAGATGTCTGAAGATTAAACAACAAAGGTCCTGGTCTCCAAATGGATGGCACTTTTTATGTTCTTAGGTGAGTAGAAAGTAAAATAATTATAGATAACCAGTCTTCCCAGAAGCTGTTATCAGGGGAGGAAAAGGTCAGTTGGGTCCTATGGACAGCTTTATCTTATGATTTTATTTTATTTTTTTGCTTTTTGGAGGGCAATTGGGGTTAAGTAACTTGCCCAAGATCACACGGCTAGGTTTTTGTTTATGTGTACATTAAGTGTCTGAGCCCGGATCCGAACTTGGGTCCTTCTGACTCCACTGCCGACGCTCTACTCACTGCGCCACCTAGCCACTCCTATTTTATGATTTTAGGAAAACTAATCCAGATTGGCAGAAAAGGTTTTCCCAGATCATGGGGGGAGGCATAGAAAAATGGTAGATATCCTGCTACATGGTGGCATGGACCTAAGAGTCTTCCAGATGACCTTCTACTATTTCAGTAGTTTCATGGCTTTTACTGGACAATCATCTTGGCGAGGACCAGAGGAAAATTAAAAAAAAAGTAGAGGCACCACTTACTTTTCCCCCCATCCTCAACTATTCAAGAAACATTATAAATAAAAATAAGGAAAGAAAAAGGGAAAAACATGGAGAACAAAAGCCAGAAAACCTAGACTGTTCCTACTCCATTTGGATGGATCTAGTTTCAAATGTCAATTATCTTGTCCCTATACAAGGAAATGACACCTTTTTATAGTTCACAGTGAGTCTCCTAATGTAAGGGGGTAATAATGAACAGCATTCTAGAGCATCAGGACCATAGCACAGATGGCACTTCTGGCATAGTCACCAGTTCTTCATTATGTATCAGGGTCACAGGTGCTCCATCAGCCACCACCACACCATCCATACATGGAATGGAGAAATTTTGAATGCTGTGGATAAGTTCACTTACCTTGGTAATGTACTTTCCAGGATGCACACATTGATAATGAAGTTGATGTACACATTGCTCAAGCTAGTTCACTGTTTGGGAGACTCCGAAGGAAAGCATGGGAGAGAATAGGTATTAGATTACCTACCAAGCTGAAGATTCTGCTACAGAGCTGGATGTCTGCCAGCACCATGCCAGGAAACTGAATTGCTTTAATTTGAATTGTTTTAGGAAGATTCTGAAAATCACCTGGCAGGATAATATATCAGATGCTGAGGTCCTCACTCTAACTAAATTGCCAAGCATTCAAACCCAGCTTCACATGGCCTAGCATTGTTTGAATGCAAAGCATGCACTCACCAAGAAGAGTAATTTATGAAGAACTCACACAGGGTAAGCATTCACATGGTGGTCAGAAGAAGCAATACAAGGACCTTCTCAAGGTCTCTCTTAAGGACTTTGGAATTGATTGTGTGACATGGGAGACACTGGCACAGGACTGCTCAGCATGTGTTCACATCTCAGAGAAGTTGCTTCTCTGTATGAGCAAAGCAGAATTGAAACAACTCAAAGGAAATGCAGGATGCACAGATTTAAAGTATCCACCCCAAATGTTCACACGGACTATTTGTGCCTGACCTGCAGTAGAGCATTCCAAGTGCATATTGGTTTGGTCAGTCACAAACAGACACATTTCTCTAATATAGTGATGTCATTTTGGTGCTCTTTGAGAACAAAGGACAACAACTAGCAAACCAACCAGTAAATAGGTCAAAAGCCTCTTATATGCAACTCGTCTTGTGATGTAAATTGGTACTTAGGTCCTCTCAATGCTGACACCCACTCAGTATTCCCTGGCTCACCCACCAAAGTCTCCTTTCTGGAAAATTATATGAAATCTTTGTCCTCTTTAGAGACCTCTAAGGTAAGGCTGCCCTCTTCTAACAAGAGCTAAAGATTCTCACCTACATTTAGGAAGCCACAATTAATGCCACACTGGCTAGGTGCTCCCTTTTCTTTTCATCAAATTATACATTTCATAGTTTTAATTTTTTTAAACAAATGCTTTATTAACTTCTGTTTTACATCATTCATGTCTGCCAGATTTTGAGTTACAATTATTTCCCCCACCCTGTTTTTTTTTAAACAAATACTTTATTAACTTCTGTTTTACATCATTCATTTCCGCCAGATTTTGAGTTACAATCATTTTCCCCCCATTATTCCCCTACCCACCCTCCCAGAATAGCAGTCCCACAAGATATAGCTTCCTCCAATCTGCTCTCTCCCATATCTTCTCCCATACCACCTTCGACTTTTCCATTAGAGGAAGGTGAATCTTTGTGTCCCAATGCCTGCACATCTTATTTCCCACTTACAAGCAAAAGAGTATTAATAATAGTATTTATATATATTTGAAACATTTAATTTTAAGACCTTGAATTTCAGATCCATTTTCTTCCTCCCTTGTCACCCATTCCCTCTGGGAAGATAAGTAATTCAGTATATGTTGTACATGTCTAGCTATGCAAAACATTACCATAGTAGATATATTGTACAAGGCTGCTTATAATTCCCTCCCACTCATCCCACCACCCACCTGATCCATTCCCTACTTGATCCTCTCCCTCTTCTATAGTGGGTACTTCCAACCTCCCCTCCCCCCAAGGATGCCCTCCCATCCATCATCCCTCCTCTCATCCCCCTTCCCCCTATTCTGCTGCAGGTTGAGATATCCCATTTAGTATGTATGTCATTCTCTCCCTGAACCAAATTCAGTGAGAATGTGGTTTTGCCTTTTTGCCTTCCTATTCTTCCCCTCCCTTGCAACCACTTCCCCTTGCTTCTTCTACATGAGATAGTTTACCCTACCCTATCTCTCCCCATGTCCTCTTGCCACTTTCCTCTCTCACTTCATAATTTCACCCCTTGAGTATCCTCCCTTCCCAACAAATTCAACCTATGCCCTCTATCCATATATAACTGTAAACATATATACACACATTCACATATGTGTTCATATGACCGTACACCCTTCTTCCATTATTTTCATACTGAGAAAGGTTTCATCAGCCACAGTTATTGTTTTTCCATGTAGGAATGTAAATAGTTCAACTTTGATAAGTTCCTTTTGATTTCTTTTCCCTGATTACCTTCTCAGGCAGCTCTTGTTTCTTGCATCTGGATGTCAGATTTTCTCTTCAGCTCTGGTTTTTTCCTCAAGAATGCTTGAAAGTCCTCTATTCCACTGAATGACCATGTTTTTCCCTGAAACAAAATACTCAGTTTTGCTGGCTAGGTGACCCTTGAGTTGATTCCCAGCTCTTTTGCCCTCTGGAATATCATATTCCATGGCCTTTGATTCCTCAGTGAAGAAACTGCCAGGTCCTGTGCTGTTCTGATTGTGTTTCCACAATATTGAAATTGTTTCTTCCTGGCTGCTTGTAGTATTTTCTCCTTGATCTGGGGATTCTGGAACTTGGCTATAATATTCCTGGGAGTTTTCTTTTTGGGATCTTTTTTAAGAGGTGATTGTTGGATTCTTTCAACCTCTATTTTGCCCTCTAGATCTAAAACATCAGGTCAATTTTCCTTGAGAATTTCTTGAAGGGTGATTTCTAGGTTCTTTCTTTGATCATGGCTTTCGGGTAGTCCAATAATTTTTAAATTGTCTCTCCTGGATCTATTTTCCAGGTCAGTGGTTTTTCCCATGAGATATTTCACATTGCCTTCTAATATTTCATTTGTCTGGATCTGCTTAACAGCATCTTGATTTCTCATCAAGTCATTAGCTTCCATTTGCTCCAATCTAACTCTGAAGGAACGAATCTCCTCAGTGTACTTTTGAGATTCTTTTTCCATCTGGCAAATTTGACTTTTTAAGGTATTCTTCTCCTCATTGCCCTTTTGGGCCTCCTTTGCCATTTGAGTTAGTCTATTGTTTAAGGTGTTGCTTTCCTCAGTCAGGCTGTTGACCCTCATTTCATACTTTTCCTGCATCCTTCTCATTTCTCTTTCCAATTTTTCCTCCACTTCTGTTATTTGATTTTTAAAGTCCTTCTTAAGGTCCTCTATGGCCTGCAACCCGCTCATATTTTCCCCTGGGGCTTTTGTAGCAGGACTTCTGACCTTACAGTCCTTTTCCCGCTCTATGTCCCCAAAGTAGGAGTCTAGGATTGCATTTTTCTGTTTAATTTGTTTCCTTTGCCTTGGCATGTTGCCACTTAATTACTTGACTTTTGGGCTTGTTGCCACACTATGGCTCTGCTGCCAGACAGGGGAATTTTCATCCCGAATGTGTGGGGGACAACTTCTGTTTCTGGCAAGCTGGAAACCCACCCACGACCTCCACCCCAGATCACAATCCAGATCCAGTGATGTTAAAGCAAGAGTGATTACCCCCCAAGACTGATCACTGTATCTCTCTACAGTTTGCAGGCCAGGAGCTGGAGCTGCTTCTGAAAACTACAAAATGGCGTGTCTCCTCAGTGGCTTCTAGCTCCCAGGGGAGGAAGCCGACACGTTCCCCAAATACTGGTCCCAAAGTCCATAGGGCACTAACCTCTCACTTTGTCCTAGGCATGTCTATGTTGATAGTTCTGGAATCGCCACAGCTGCTGGTGTTCTGGGGCCCCTCCAGCCGGCTGCTGGCCCGGCCGCCCTGGGGCTAAAACCACGACTCAGGTGGACCTGTGCTCTCCTCCCCATGCACACTGTGCTGCTCCCAGAGCGCTGCTCTGGTCCTTCCTGCAGGGCTGCTGGGCTGTCCTCAGCGGGAGGTTAGCTTCTCTGTGTTTTTCTGTGGGTGCTGGGGCTCCAGAATTTGTTCAGAGTCGCCTTTTACATAGTTTGTAGGTAATCTGCGGGGAGAATGGCTTGGACATGCTGTTTCTACTCTGCCATCTTGCCATTTTACAGTTTTAAAGTGACAGTTTTACTTGTCCCATGTTATGGAAATAGCAAGGGTACCTCCTAGCAATGGTACCCCTTGATACCGCAAGTCCTTCCTGGAAAAAAAACAAACAAACAAACCCAACTTGTATGAACCATGCTAGAGAAAAGAAAGCCTTACAATTGAGAGATACTTGAGCTATTTGTATAGGGTGTATTAAGATTTCCTGAGGGTTCAAAGACTTTGAGGTTAAGACACTTCTGTGCAAGCAAGGCATAAGCAAGTAATGGATAAAGTCACCCAGAACTGTGTCCAAAAGCAGTTCACTAAACCAGTGTTAAAACAGCACTTCTCAGGAGCTCAGGAAGGCACTGGAATTAAGTGGGATCAGGAAAAACTTACCATAGAAGGTGGGATTTTAGCTGGGACTTGATGAAAACCAAGAACAGTAGAGATATGGGGAATAGCCAGTATAAAAGCCCAAGGTCAAGAGATAGAGTATCTTGTTTGAAGAACAGAAAGGAGGCCATTGTCACTGGATTATAGAGTATTTGATCAGGTGGGGGGGTCTAAAGTTTAGGATTAGAAAGGTAAAAGTAAGAGACTAGAAAAAAGGCCATAAAGACTAGAAAGGAGAGAACAGGAGAGGATGTAGGTTCAGTTATGTAGGGCTTTGAATGACAAAGGATTTAATTTTTTTATGATTTTATAAATCTTAAAATTTTATAAATTTTATAAGATTTATAAAATTATAAAGATATATCACTATTAAAAGATTTTGAGTTTGAATTTTCCCCCTCCTTCCCTGTCTCCCCACACAGTTCCAGATAAATTGTACACCTGTTTGAGACCTGATACTACCAAACTCGCTGCTTTCCCACTTTTTTCATTAATGTTCTTAACTTTTTGTAATTCTGGATTTATTTTGCTATTACTTTTTCTGTAACTCTAAAGTAATCCTTTGACTATTTGGCATTTCACAGAATGAGTAAATTAATTTAGGTAATATTGTCATTTTTATTTTGAATCAACCTTCTCAGGACCAAGTAGTATTTTTGAAAATATTTAAATTTATCCTTACTTATATAAAGTATTTTTTACTTGTTTTCATACAGTCCTATGTGTGTCATGACAAGTAGACTCTAAAGTGAAGAAAATGTTGTGTAGTTATTTTAAATTGAATTTCTCTGTCTTCCTTTTGAATTTTTGTTGATGATATACAACAATGCTGTTGATTTATGTGGTGTGCTTATGATTTATATTTATTTATATCCTGAACTTTGCTGAAGGTGTTGTTTCTTACAATTAGTTTTTGTTTAGTTGACTCACTCATATCATCTGCAACAAGTGATCATTTCTTTTCTTTTTTTTGCCTCTGCTTATTCTCTCAGTTTTTTTTCTTATTTTATTGATACAGCTAACATTTCTAGCACTATTTTTGAATGATTGTTGGTTTTAATGGACATCCCTGATTTACCTCTTATCTTATTTGAAAGTAGTTTAACTCCATTACAGATAATGCTTTGTTTTTGTTTCAGATAGATACTCTTTTCATATCATGGAAAGGTCCTATGTTTCCTAGTCTTAAAACAAACAAACAAATAAACAAGAATGGGTATTTTGTCAGAAGCATTTTCTTCATCTAATGATATGATCAAGTGATTTCTGTTGTTTTTACTATAAATTCATGAAATATTTTTAAACTTTTCCTAATAATTGAACTAGTCTTGCATTTTTATATAGTTTTCTGCTTACTCATAATGTATATTCTTTGTGATATGTTTCTGTAGTTTTTTTGGCTATGTTATTTATTTTTTGCATCAATATTTAGGATATTGGTCTATAGTTTTCTTTCTCCGTTTTAAATCTCTCTTGTTTATGTATGAAGAAAATATTTGTATTATAGGAGAACCCTTTATTTTAGGGAGAAACCCTTCTTTTCCTATCTATTAAATAGTTTATGCAATGTTCCGATTAATTTTTCTTTAACTGTTTGATTGAATTTATATGAAATAAATGCATCCATTTGTTCCTGTTGTTTTGTTTGTGTGATTCTTTTTGTTGGAGAGAGAGCAGTTAGTTTATAACTTTTTTGCTTTCTTTTATTGAAAATGGATTGTTTAAGTTTTCTATATCTTGCTCTGTTAATCTGGACATTTTAGAATTTTTTTTTTGGTAAATATTCACCCATTTAATTGTTAGTTTTGTTGCATATAATTGAGCAAAATGGTTTCTAATTTTATTTTTTTCTGAATTGGTTGTGAATTTACCTTTTTATTTTTGATATTATCAATTTGCTTTTTTTCTTTGTCTCTTTTTTATTATCTAATAGTTTATCTCCCCCTTCCAAAAAAAAATACTTCATTTGCATTTTTTGGTTTTCAATTTTCTTAATCTCTTCTTTACTATTCAGTATTTCCATTTTGGTATGTATTTGGAGGTTTGGAAATTTTTTATTTTCCATTTTTTAGTTTCATGTCCTCTTCATAGATCTAATCTTTTTTTCTTTTATTGATCAAAGAGTTTAGAGGTATAATTTTTTTTTCCTTAAGGGGTGTTTGGAAGCATTTCCAAAATTTTTGTTTAAGCTGTCTCATTAACTGAAATGAAATTATTTATTGTTTATAGGTTTTATTAATTTTAATCCACTCATTATGATTCAGTTATCTCATCTTGAATTAAATTTTAATTATTTCTTCTGTGGTCCTTTAATATAATTTTCATTGCATTGTCATCCATTAAACATATTTTAGTATAGTTTTTCTTCATTTGTGAGGTTTTTATATGCTAATGTAAGTTCATGTTTTGTAGAGGTGCTAAACATGACTAGGTAATATGTATAATCATTTTTATTCACATTCTGTAATCTCCAGATGATTATAATTTCTAACTTCTAAGATTTCATTCAGATACTTTATTCTTTTATTTGTTCTGTTTTTTGTTTAGATTTATCTAGGTCTGAGAGGGATACAGTTGAGGCCCCTCACAATTGTAGTTTTACTGTTTGATTTTCCCTGAAATTCATTTAGCTTTTCCTTTTAAGTATTTAGATTCTGTGCCATTTGGTGCACACATTTAATATTGAGATTCATTCATTGTCTGTTATCTTTTAGGAAAATGTAGTTTTCCAGTTTATTTCTTTTTATCAAGTCCATTTTAAATTTAATTTAATTTAAAATTTTTTTACTGTGGCTTTATCTGAGGTAATGGTTGCTACTAGTATTTTTTTTGCTTCTGTTGAAACATACTAGATTGTACTCCATCTTATTTTTAAAATTTCCTATATATCTTTCTGTTTCAAGAGTGTTTATTATAATAACATATTGTTGAATTTTGACTTTTCCTCCATTCTGTTATCCTCTTTTGTTTTATTGGTGAGTTCATCCTATTGATATTTCTAGTTACGATTTTTATTGTATTTCTCTCTATTCTATTGCTTTAATTTTCTTTATCTCTTTTTTCTTGTCTCCTCTTTAAAATATTGTTTTGCTTCTGACCAATCCCTCCCTTAAACTATTCTCTCTTTTATCCTTCTTTTCCTTTATTGTAATCCTTTTCTGTCCTGTTTTCCTGTTGAATAGAATATATTTTTGTACCCAAATGATTGTATGTATTTGTGCATTTTCCCTTTTTTGATTAGTTCAAATGAAAGTGGGGTTCATGTGTCACCTGTTCTTCTCCTCCATCCTCCTTATTCTATATATTTCTACTTACACATCCCAGTTATGTGAGATAATTGTTTCTCACTACTCATTCTCCTCCCCTCTTTTCCCAAAGTATTCTTCTTTCCCAGCTTATTTAAGAGCCTAAAATATGATAAAATCACTTCCAGGCCATCTGGTAGATTCCTGAGGGGATACATGGTTTATCTACCTATATAACAATATAAAAATTTATTTTGCTTAGTCCCTTATTTTTTCTTGCTCATTTTTGTCTTTTTATTTGTCTTTTGATGCCTGTATTAGTATGTTACATTTTCAGTTCAGTTCTTTTCTTTTCATCAGGAATGCTTGAATATCCTCTAGTTCATTAAAGGTCAATTTTTCCCCATGTAGGATACTCAGTTTGGCTGGTTTAATTACTCTTGCTTTTACCTCTAGGTCTTTTGCTTTCTGAAATGCCATATTTATAACTCTCTTCTTCTTTAATATGATGGTTGCTAAATCATGTGTGAATTCTGTTGCTCCTTATAACTTGCATTCTTTCCTTCTGGATTCTTGAAATATTTTTTCCTCTAATCTGGGACCTTGGGATTCTGGTTATAATGCTCCTGGTAGTTTTTATTTGGGACTTTCTTTTAAAAGATGATTGGTGAATTCTTTCAGTTTCTACTTTGTCCTCTGGTTAAGAGGTCTTGGCATTAAAAAATGATTTCTTGAATTACAAAATGTAAGCTCTTTTTTAAAAATGGCTTTCGGGTCACGGTGATTCTTCAGTTGTTTGTCCTTCTTTTCTTTTTTCAGATCAATATATCTGCTGTGAATATTTCTTTTATGATGAATTTAAGAATATGTTTTATTTTATTTATTTATTTATTGCTTATTTATATTTTTGGTTTTTGGAGGGCAATTGGGGTTAAGTGACTTGCCCAAGGTTAGTTACATGGCTAGGTTTTTGTTTGTGTTTCTTAAGTGTCTGAGGCCAGATCAGAACTCATGTCCTTCTGACTCCAGGGCTGGCGCTCTACTCACTGCTCCACTTAGCCACCCCTCTTTTATTTTTTTCAATCTTTTAATCTTTGTTTTAATATTTCTCAATGTCTCATAGAGTCATTAGCTTCTATATGCTTGATTCTAATTTTAAAGGAATTATTTTATTTGATACAGTTTTATACTTCTTGTTCCAAGTTATTAATTCTCTTTTCGTATCTCTCTTCCATAGCTTTCATTCAGTTTTAAAAATAATTTCTGGTAGAACTTGTGTCCAACTTGCATTTTTTCAGTAAAGCTTGGCTTGTAGGTATTTCCAAGTCCTTATTTTCTTCTGTGTTTGTGTCTTGAGCTTACTTTTCTCCACAATAGGTCTTTATTGTGAGCTTCTTTTTTGTTTGTTTGTTTGCTCAATCTTTCATCCTACTTCTTGACTTTTTACTTTTTGTTTGGGTTGATCTCTGAACACTTCTGGAGGTGGTTGTGAGGATTTCTGGCTTGAGCTTCTCTTGATCTTTCTGCTACTTTGAAAGCACAAACTAATGACCTGCAAGCTTTCACTGCTCCCAGAATGATGTGATATTTGGATATGTCTGTTCACTCTCCTCTTGGTCTGAGTTCTATAAACTTCTGATCCAGGTTTGGATTTGTTGACTTGTTCCTGGGAATTTTAATAGACTACTGCTTGACTCAGCCACTGTTATACCACTGGGAAGCTCTTGCAAGTTCAAAGAGATTCAACTAAACTGAATGATCCACTTTAGTGTGGGACTTCTTCCTTGTTGATTCTGTGTCAAGAATGGTGCAGTGAATAGAGCACTGGCCCTGGAGTCAGAAGGACCTGAGTTCCAAATCAGCCTCAGACACTTAACACAAAATCTAGCCACATGACCTTGGGCAAGTCACTTAACCCCAAGTGCCCTTCAAAAAGCAAATATATATATATATATATATATATATGGAAGAATAGCAGACTGCCTGAGAAATGGAATTTAGAGTAGCTAGAGTTTATTGAGTTTACCAGCAAGGCAAAGTCAAAGACTCCCTGAATAAACAGTACACAAAGTTTATATAGATTTCAGGGTACAGGGATGGAGAAAAGCTAATTTAGCAAATCTCTGTTGCTGGGGCTCAAGGCTGATCTGGCAAAATAACTCTTTTACCTAGTTTTGCATTTAGGGGTTTCTACTAGAATGGAGCATAATAGGAAGCAGGATCTAGACTGTTTCTCAGAATAGGTTGTATGAGAGTAAACCATGCCACATCCTAATTTGGGGTCACTTGCATAGCAAGCACTAATGAGAGAGTACAGACATGAATGTATGAACAAAATGGAGTGATTTTCTTTTTTTATTTGCCAAATTCAGTATATTTGTTTTTTTTAATTAAATTTTCTGTTTATTTTTAGTTTATATCATTCATTTCCACAATATTTTGAGTTACAGATTTTCTCCCTGTCTTTCCCCTAACCACCACACCAAAGTGGCAATCCCATTGTATACCCTGTCCACCAAACTGCTCTCTCCTATATCCTCCCTCATTCCCCCTCTGACCTTCTGCTAGGGCAAGATGGATCTCCATATCCCAGTGTCTGTATATTTTATTTCCCAGTTGCATGGAATACACACACACACACACACACACACACACACACACACACACACACACACACACATTTTAAACATTTAATTTTGCAAAGTTGAATTCCAGATTCTTTTCCTTCCTCCCTCATCACCCACCCTTACTGGGAAGATGAGGAGTTCAATATAAGTTGTACATGAGTAACTATGCAAAAAATTTCCATAGTGAATATATTGTGAAAGACTGACTATATTTTCCTCCATCCTATCCTGCATCCTACTTGTTCTTTTTGCTACTTTGACCCTGTCTCTTTTCAAAAGTATGTGCTTCTAATTTCCCTCCCCCCCAATCACCCCTCCCCTCCATCATACCCTCTCATCCCCTTCCCCCAACTCTCCTGTAGAACAAGATACACAATTTAGTGTGTATGTCATTGCTTCACTAAGCCAAATTCAATGAGAATAAGGTTGATCCATTCCCTATTACCTTCCTGTTCTTTTCCTCTATTGTAACAATTATCCCTAGCCTCTTCTATATGAAATAATTTATCCCATTCTATCTCTTCCCATCTCTTCTCATTATATTCCTTTCTCACCTCTAAATTTCATCTTTTAAGTACCATCCCTTCAGATTCAATTGGTCCTGTGCCCTCTGTCTATGAATACCTGTACACATATATACACACACTCACAAATGCATTCATATGCCCATATACCCTTCTAAATAGACATATATACATACATATATATATATGTATATATATACTCACATTTATATTCCCTTCAACTATCCTCATACTGAGAAAAGTTTCATAAGTTACAATTATTGTTTTTCTATGTAGGAATATAAATAGTTCAACTTTGATAAGTTCCTTATGATTTCTTTTCCCTGTTTACCTTCTCATGCTTCTCTTGCTTCTTGTATCTGAATGTAAAATTTTCTATTCAACTCTGGTTTTTTCATCAAGAATGCTTGAAAGTCTTCTATTTCGTTGAATGACCATATTTTCCCTTGAACCATTATACTCAGTTTTGCTGGGTACGTGATTCTTGGTTTTAATCCTAGCTTCTTTGACCTTTAGAATATAATATTCCAAGCCCTGTGATCCCTTAGTGTAGAAGCTGCCAGGTCTTGTCTTATCCTGATTGTGTTTCTACAATATTCAAATTGTTTCTTCTTGGATGCCTGTAATATTTTCTCTTTGATCTGGGAACTCCAGAACCTTGCTATAATATTCGTAGGAATTTTCTTTTTGGGATCTTTTTAAAGAGGTGATTGGTGAATTCCTTCTATTTCCATTTTGCCCTCTGGTTCTAAAATACAAGGGCAATTTTCCTAGAGAATTTCTTGAGGGTTGATTTCTAGGTTCTTTTCTTTTGATCATGGCTTTCCTGTATTCCAATAAATTTTAAATTATCTCTCCTGGCTCTATTTTCCAGGTCAGTGGTTTTTCCAAGGAGATATTTCACATTGCCTTTTATTTTTTCATTTGTTTGGATCTGTTTTATGGTGTCTTAATTTCTCAAAAAGTTAGTAGCTTCCATTTGCTCCAGTTTAATTCTGAAGGAATTATTTTCTTCAGTGAGCTTTTGAAATACTTTTTCCATCTAGTAAATTCAACTTTTTAAGGTGTTCTTCTCCTCATTGGCTTTTTGGGCCTCTTTTGACATTTGAGTTAATCTATTTTTTAAGGTGTTATTTTCTTCAGTCAGGTTGTTGACTCTCTTTTCATGATTTTCTTGTATCATTCTTATTTCTCTTCCCAATTTTTCCTCCACTTCTCTTACTTGATTTTCAAAATCCTTCTTGATTTCAAAATCCTCCATGGCCTATAACATACAGTTTGTGTTTTTCTTGTAAGTTTTTGGTGCAGGAGTTCTCACTTCGTTATTTTCCTGCCATTCCATGTTTTGATCCTTTTTATCCCCAAAAGAGGAATCTAATGTTGAATTGCTGTGCTTGCTTAGCTTTCTTTGCTTTTTCATGTTGCCACTCAATTATTTGACTTTTGAGCTCTTTGCCAAATTAGAACTCTGCTTCCAGAGGGGAGAGCTTTTTCCCAAATCACTGCAGTTTTCACAGCTGCAGGAGCTATTAGGAGGACATCATCTCTGCAGTCCCCACAGGCTCTGGCTCCATGGTCACACACCTCAAGACCACCATCCCAGATCGTGATACAGATCCAGGCAGAGGCATTGCCCTCTGAATGGTCACTTGCCCTCCCCTACAGTCTGCAGGCCAGGGGCTCTGAAGCAACCATGTTGGGGCAACTGCAAGGCTGCCTTGCCTTGGCCACTTCTAGCTCCAAGGGCAGGGGCCAGACCCGCTCCTCTGTTCCCCCCAGTTCCAACAGAGCTCTACGTTGATTCCTCACTTTTATTTTGGCATTTATGGGTTGATAATTCTGTAAACCTCCACAGTTGCTGGTGATCCACTCTCTCCAAGTCCCCTGTAGCTGCTGGTTGGGGTGGCCCTGGGGTTAAAACCAAGGCTCACTTGGGGAGGGGCTCAGCTCCCAGCCCGCTGTGATGAACTTGTCCTGTCTGCCTTCCAGGCTGACTTTGGTGGGAGATTTGTTTCTCTCTGTTACTTTGTGGGTTCTGTAGCTCTTAAATTTGTTTAGAGTCATATTTTATAGGTATTTGAAGTGGTTATGGGGGGAGCCACAGAGTTTTTCTGCTTCTATGCCACCATCCTCAGGAGTGATTCTCAAAATGGGGTAGCTCTGGATCCACATCTGCTATAACTTGTACATTGTGCTATCAGCTAGAAATAAATCTGTGCTCTGCTGCTTTGTTGAGAGACACACTGTTTGCTTCTGGAACAACTTCTTTGTTTTATATGCAGATTAAAGCTTGTTAGAGGCTGCTACTCTTACCATGCCTCTCTCCTTTGGCTCTCTATTCCAGAACTGGGCATTGGGCAACAGAGCTGCCAGATGGGACTTATTCTTGCCCCTTGCACTATCCTGGGGATTCCCTGACATCTCTTCTTGTTCTGGTGCTTCCTACTCTGTGGTTTAGACTCAGTTCTTCTCCTTTAGTCTCTGTGTGCTGGAATGCTCTATGTGACTCACTACTGGTCAGACCCTGAGACTCTTACCTTCAATATTTGAAGGCTCCCTCCCTCTCTGTGTCTCCCAACTTCCCTGGGCTGGAAAAATAATTCACTATGACATTTTCTTGGATTTCTGAATCACATTTCAATCTGGTGCATTTTCTGGATCTTTGTGGAGGAGATTTGGTAGATAAGCCAAGTTGTACTTCTTATTCTGCCATCTCTACCCCACCCTTGATTTGATGACACTACAAACCCACTAAGTACATTTATTTACTTTTTAAAAGATAATAATTTTGACAGGCTAGTGTATTGGGCTTAATCCAATAAGATGTAATTCATTAGGGACGACTGTAAAAAGTCTTGCTCTTAGGTACAAAAAGAATAAAATTCACAAACATAAGATGGGGGAGAAGCATAAATAGTTATCAGTTATCAGAGAAATATCTGGGCAGGATTAATAGACTACAGTCAACATGAGGCAGTAGTATGGTCTGACATGCAAAAAAGCCAATGCAATCTGGGGTTGAATTAAGAGGAACCTATCTGGCACAAATTGGAACATGATATTACTACTTTGCTTTGCTTTCATAATACCTTCTCTGGAGTATTGTATTTACATGGCAGTGAACACCATGTTTTAGTATGAACATTGATAAGCTGGAGGATATCCAGAGAAGAGCAACAGGCTTAGTAAGGGCCCTTGAGTTTGCAATATTTAAGCATCAGTTGAAGTACTGGGCATTTTAAGCCTGGAAAAGAGAAAACTCCAGTGTTGTATGATAGGTACCCTCAAGTATTTAAGGAGATGTTACATGATGTAGGTATTAGATGTGTTCTGTTTGAGCTCAGAAGGCAGAATCAAGAACAATGGGTGAAAAATGAAAAGTAGCAAATTTAGGCTTGATTTCAGGGAATGTTTCTTATTTCTCATTAATTAGAACTGTTCAAAAGTAGAATTTTTTTTTTTTTTGGTAAGAAGGTGGATTCGAGTGTGTAGGTTGGTTCAGTTTACTATTGAGGTCACCTCCAAGTCTCAAATTCCATGAATCTCTGATTCTCAGGAGCCAGTAAGGCATTTTTTTAGTCAATGCTTTATATGTAGCATGCACTTGGTGTTAGGGGAGTTGTTTCAGATTTAACATAGATTCTTTCTTTCTTTCTTTCTTTTTTTTCTTATCAGGCATAGTTCAATTTATTTGTTTACAAAAAAAAAAACAACACAAAAAACACAAAAAAAACCCAACCAAACACATCTATGTGGTTGCCACAGCAGCTGCCTGGGTCTTCTGGATAGACACTCGAGTGTGTCTTCACAAGATGGTCGGTGAATTCCTGATAAGGAGACTTAGTGAACACAGTCTCCTTCCATAGGTCTGGGGTTAGATAGCTGTATGTTTTGGAGATGGCATCAAAGGTAGCTTTAGCGAAGTTGCCCAGAGTGGCAGTACAGTCTCTTGCAGAAGTGTAGCAGTCATCAATTCCAGCCATCATCAGGAGCTTTTTAGGCACAGGAGCTGAGACAATAACCAGTTCCTCTAGGGGTGGGGATCAGGTGCACCAGAACCGACCCACATCGCCCAGTGGCCTTACAGGATACTGTGTGAGGCTTGCCAGATTTGTTCCCCCAGTAGCCACGTCTCAGAAGAACTATGGACAGCTTGGCCAGAATGATAGCACCAAGAATAAATAGCTTTGGCCATGTCCTCAGAGCACTTGACACCCAGACCAAAATGGCAGTTGTAGTCACCAATGGCCACAAAAGCCTTGAACCTGGTACACTGTCCAGCTCTAGTTTGTTTCTGAACAGTCATGATCTTCAAAACCTCATCTTTCAATGAAGATCCCAGGAAGAAATCTATGATCTCAGACTCCTTGATAGGAAGCGAGAAAAGATATATCTCTTCCAAAGACTTGATCTTCATGTCATTGACTAACCGGCCCAGCTTAGTGACAGGAACCCACTCCTTGTCTTCAGCCTTTCCTCCCTGGGCCCCATGGCCGTGGCCATGGCCTCAACCACGGCCCCGGCCTCAGCCTCGGCCCCGGCCCCCACTGCCTAAGCCATCGTGGAAGCCTCCCCAGCCTCCAACCCCAGAGCCCACGGGGCCTCTTGCACCTCCTGCAGCACCGGCGTCGTCTGCCATTTGGTGTTCACCAGAAGTAGAAGCAACATAGATTATTTCTAATTCCTGGATTTTATCCTTCCTTTATAAAAATCTTCCCTTTATTTGGAATAGACTCTTAGCACATCTTTTTTTTCTGCTGAAATTGCTCCCCTTCCTTCAATACTTTCCCTATGTGGTAGAACATAATGTACATCATTTCCCTTAAGTTGAAATCTGTGGGCTTGATTATACAGTTTTGTTTATTCAGTTTTTGTTTACCCTAATCTAGTCCCCAGTTGTTTCTTTTAGCCTTAGAAGGAAATGAGAAAGAGTTTGGGAAACTGACTAGCTTGGGTATGGCTATACTGATGATATGGCACCCTCACCTCTCAAAATACATAAAATTCTTGAAAAACTAAGAGTACAGTGTTCCTCAGACTGAATCTTCCTTGTTATACAGACCTGCTAATCCTTCCTTTCCTAATCACTCTTACAGAGGTCATAGGAGGTAAGGCAAATTATGTCTAACTTATATTTTATGCGCAATTTGAACATGTATCCTTGAGTCATGTCCAACATGAACTTCTTGTCTGGTTGTACCCTGCACCCTAAAACCTCTATCCTTAAATTGGTTTTATATCCTTTATACAATTAAATAACTGACTTGTGTCTTGGAGTTTTAATTCTCCCATATCTTAAAACTGTGAGACAAGTTCGTCTTAAGCTAGAGTAACATAATTGGGATAGCTGGTGAGATGTATGGAAAATAATCACCAACTTGTTAAAATAAATTGCCAGGGGATGGAGACAAAATCTCTGTCACTCAGCTATTTAGGAATGGGCACAGGTGGTGAGCCAGACCTCACTTAAGCCAACATGGTAGTTCAGGTTAGAGAGTGGAATATTATATGCTCCTTGAACATGGGATATTTAAAATAAAAAGGTTAACTTAGCCACAATAGGGGGAGGATATTCAGAGTAAGGAAAGAGTATTCAGTAAAAATCAAACATTGATTTAGCTGGACACAGTTTCCTTTCCTTTATAATGCACATGATGATCTTCTAATTAGAAGCCTCAAGTCAAACTCTTTTGTGTCCTGACTTTTGTATATCTAGGCCATCAGGATGCTAACTATATCAATGGAGTAAGACTTTAGCCCCCTGACACAATTAAGCGTTTCATTTATCTTAAGGAGGAGTTAATCTAGTCAGGGTGGGGTTGGGCACCAGAGCCCCAGGGTTTGGAGTCACTGCAGTCCTTAATATTCATTATTCTATGAGAATAATGCCCAGTAGGATCAAGAGTACATCATATTAAAACCTGAGGGGATTCAGGATTAAATCTCAAAGGAGTTCACTCAGGAAGTTGAAAAAGAAAAATACAGCTTTACACAACCATTCCTTGACTTTTTATTGACATTATAGGAAAACTTACATGAAAGAGAGGTGACAGGGAAAATTAACACTGAAAGCAAATTGGCATGCTGGAAAATATAACCAATCACCTGGAGCTTCTCAGGACTGAGAGGTAAGGTAGGAGGTCAATTCTTGGACCTCTTCATTGTCTGGTTGAGGGTCAGGGGAGTTTTGGAGCCTCAAGTTCTTCCCCTTTAGCTGCTATAGGGGAAAGAGAACACATTTTGAGAGGAGACCCTAGAACTGCCTCATTGATTTGAATACACACTCAGGGTAAGCTCAGAGTGAAAATCAGATTGGCTGGAGGGGCTGTAGAAGAGATTCAGATAGCTTTGGAAGGAGATAAACAAAATGCAGGAAAAACAGCAACCCTAGAATGATGAATGAATAAATTACTAACTGATTCTGTGTCCAGCAGAGCTCCTTTAACCAGTCCAAATAACATTGTTTCATTACATTAATCCACAATTTCCTGTCACAGACAGATTTAGACCACTGGGTCTTGGTTTGAGGGAAAATAATCTACTGCTTAATGGAGTGGGTTATGTAGGGAATAAGTAACCAATTGGTCTTTACAGGAGAATTATCCTTGTTTGCCATTCCCCAAATGGTGCTCAGCTAGAGAGGGTGCCCTATACCAGAAACACTAATCTGTTCTGGGTCTTCATCCCAGCTACTTCCTTCTGAAACGATATTGGATTGATTTCTGGGGCCCCTGCTTCTGGAAAAAGGTATTAGATTTGGAGTTTGTGGAATAGTGTGATAAGCTCAGTTTTGAGAGGAGTGTGGCCTCAATAAAAAAGGAGAATGCACCAAGTATATTAGCCACAGAATTTCAAAAGGAAATGGTTCAGGTCAGAAGAATAGAGGACTTGCCAAGTGGTAAGGCAGCAGGGGAGGAAGATCTCATCTCCTGGGAGGCTTTCTCATTTAGAATGGTTTAACTAAAGATAGTATCATTTTTCTGAAACCTTCTCTCATTCCTCATTACTCTCAGTCAAAACTAGTTTTTGTCTTCATGAATCTCTTACACTATTTTTCTTTATTCTAAGCATTCAAATACTCTTAATTTGATTCATCTTTCTAGTAGATAGTAAATTTCTTGAGAAACTGAGACTATCATTTCTAATCTTTGGAGCCTGAGTCATTAACACAATACATTAAAAACATAATAGGTTTATGCTAAGTTGAATCCCTAAAGCACAAAAATCAAAGTGGAAGCAGACCTAAGATGAAGGAAAAGGAATACAGACAAGATCTATTCCCACCACTCCACCACAGAGATCTAGAAAATATATCAGGTTAAGTCTTGATTGGTAAAAATCAAGGAAAATAAACCAACAGTGAATCATTTTTTAGCCCAAGTTGTCATAGGAAAACACATAGTTCTCTGGACACTAGGGATGGCTCCAACCAAGAATAGAGGATACCAGTAGAGGAAATGAAATAAGGTGAAGGTAGTGTTCCAGGGAGAAAAGAGGTCCCTGACAGACATAGAGTAAACTGACTTTGTGCAGGCTGTAGGAAAAGGTGCTAATTGGTAGGTTTATCTCTCACTAATCAGGTCCAAGTTAAGATTAACTGAGGAGGGAACCTGTACTTGGGGTGGCATTCCAAGATAAGAAATGGTAGTAGACTCCTAGATAGTGTATAGAGTAAGAATCAACTCTAGAAGTAAACAATAGCTTTGGAGTTCTGACACTGTGAGTAGAGCAAGGTCTCAGTTCTAGCATCCACTCAATATGAAAACTTGCAACAGAGTAACTAGGGCAGGAATCTCAGACCAAAGTGGAAATTGAAATTCTGTCATTCTGAACCTGAAATTTGTAGGTGGCTCTTGGTAATTGAGTCCAGAAGAAGTCTACTAGAATTTCATTTGGGGATGGGTCCACAGGTGATTTGCTCAGACCCAAACCCAGGTCAGGAAATTGAATTGCACAGACTAACAGGGCAGTGATCAGACTGCCCTGGATCAGATTACATTGTGAGCAATGAAGCTTTTAGGTCCTCAGCCTGAGTTGTTGCTGAGATTTTGGAATAACAATCAAAATACTCCATGAAAGTAGCAGAACCCAAGAGGGCACAAGCTCAGCCCAGATATTTGCTCCAGAAGTTCTCAGAATCCAGCTATAACATAAAGTCCAAAGTCCGGAAGTAACTGGATAAATGAGTAATAAAAAAGAAATCCCACTGTAGAGAGCTATTGTGATTACAGGGAAGCTAAAGACAGAATCCCAGAAGAAAAGAAGGACTGAAAACCATCTACAAGCAAAGCCTCAAAGAAAAACACAGTTGAGACACAAGTTCAACTAGGAATCCTGGAAGAGACGAATCAAGGATTTTAATAAATGTTAAAGATAAAAGCATTTTTACAAATAAAATGCTAGCACTAGAGAAAAATGGTCAAAGAAATTAGAGCTGTGGAAGAAAGACTTGAAAGACAATTAATAGCTTGGCACAAGTGATGCAAAAGTTTAACCATGAAAATGACAGTGGACCAAATAGAAGTTAATGACTCCATGACGCAATAAGAAATATTAAAACAAAATGACTGATAAAATGGAAGAAACTATAATATATCTCATGTTAAAAATAATTGAGCTGGACACCTAGTGCAAAAAATGTGGATGACTTGAAAGCCATTGGAATAATAGAGGAAGTCTAATGAGAAAGATCCTGGCAATAGTTTGGTTATGTTTTGTTTATCTTAAAAGAATAGAAAAGAATGGGAAAAGGAATAGACTGGCTGGGCGGTGAGGGGAGAAGGGAGACAAAGTATGGAAGAAATTATTTTACATCATTGGGTATTTTAAGCATAAGACTACAAACAAGGAGGAAGAGGTGGGGCAAGCAAATGTCACTTGATCCCTACTAATTTGAGCTAGTCAAAGGATGAGAGAATATGTCATATACAATTGAGAACAGAAATACATGTGCCACTCAACAGGGAAACAGGAGGGAATGGGGAGAAGGCAGGAGGGTGATAAGGGTTAAAGATAGATTAAGAGATATTAATCCAAAGTTCAAAAGACTCTGAGGAGGATGAACTTTTGCAGAGAGATTTAAAAGAAAAGAAAGAAAAAAAATTAGTTGCTGGGTGAGGGAAAGAGAAGAGAAACAGTGAAACAGAAGCAAATTACATTAAATCTGCATTACTGCTACTAATCACATTCCTCTCTTACCCCCCTCTTCTTTATAAAGAGGGGAGTGGGAAACAGAAGGACATGTATAAGGGAAGGGGATAGAGGAAAATAGACAATTAATAACTATTATGAATGTCAATGAGATTAATTCATTCATAAAATGGAAACAAATAGAAGAGATTAGAAAATAGAGTCCAATAATATTTTATTGACAAGGAGCATAGATTAGATAGGAAGATATTTTTGGGTTGTTTCAGTTGTGTCTAACTCTTCATGACTTCATTTTCGGGTTTTCTTGCCAAAGAGACTGGAATGGTTTGCCATTTCCTTCTTTAGATTATTTTTACAGTTGAGGAACTGAGGCAAACTAAGTGACTTGCCCAGGGTCAAACAGCTAGTAATTGTCTGAGGCTGGAGTTAAACACATGTAGATCAGTCTTCCTGATTCCAAGCAGAGTTAAAATAAGAATGCAAAGCAAAATCTGTTATGTTTCAGCTAACGTAGAAAAGAAACATGGAAATTAGTAATCATGGTCTTAGAGAGTCCTACAGCAGAAATAGATTTAATTAAAAGAGAAGCTGTATTTTGTTGATAGATACCATAGATAATGACAGTATAAATATTCTACTTATAAAATTCACCAAATGGTATAACATTTATCTACTTCAAACAAAAGTCAAAGGAATTATAGGAGAAATAATATAGGAATCATAGTGGTTGACCTCAATTTACTCCTCACAGACCTAGATAAATATAACTGAAACATAAAAAAGAAGTCCTAAATGAAATATTAAAAAGTTGGATATATAGATTATTATACAATAATCTGGAGATTATGTTTTCTAGCTTTTCATGAAACTTCATGAATTTGACCATGTATTTGCACATTAAAAAATTCAAGGAATACATGAAAGCACAAATACTAAAAAGCATCTTTTATGGACTTCAATCCAAAAAAAAAAAAGAGCTACTGAATAAATCATTCAAAATTAATTAGACTGAGTTATTTAATCTTAAGGAATAAGTTTGTCCAGGAATAGATTGTACAAATAATAACTTCATTAAAGACAATGACAGCAATGAGACAACATGTCAAAATTTTTGGAATGTAGCCATTGTATTCCTTAGGGGGAAATTTATAAATTTAAAAACATTCATCAGTAAAAGAAAGAGTAGACAAATGAGTCGGGCATGCACCTTAAAAAAACGTCCAAAACTCTAGATAGCCTACACTTTAGAAATTGTGCATTAAACAACATAACATAAAACTTGAAGAACAAAGAAGAGATTAACAAATAAAATACACTGAATTAATAAACTAAAATGTAGTTGTTGGTTTTTTTTTTTAATACAGTAGACAAACCATTAGCTAATTTTGAAAGGAAGGAAAAAAAAAGTTAGCAGTACCAAATAAAGCAATAGTTATTTTTAGGACCACTGAAGAAATAAAATATATTGTAAGAAACTTTCACCCAATTATATGTTATGCTAGTAAAACTAACAAATGAAGTGCATGAATATTTACTATATATATATATATACGTATATGTATATAGAAAATGCCTAGCATAATAAGAAGTGGAGAACAACTCATTCTCAGAAAGAAACACCTAAAAGCCATAAATGATCTATCAAGGGAGTGGGGGGCTCAGGCACATATGGATTACAAGAAAATTTCATAAAACATTATGAATAATTAATTCCATTACTGCCAAAGCTATTTAAAAATGGGAAAACAAGAGGTTTTTATCAGATTTATTGTTATGATAGAAACATGGTTTTATTTCCAGTACTAGGGAGCATAAAAATAAGGAAAGAAAGCTATTTAGTAAGGAGACTACAAGAACATATATCCAGGGATGTGGGACTGGTCCAGTATTAAGGAAATTATGTATGTAAATGAATATATTAATAATAAGAACAATATAAGTCAATAAATTCAGAAAAAAGCTTTTGACAATAAAAAAGCATTCCTTTTATTCAAAAATAAAGAACAGAAATAAATGGATTTTTTTCCCTTTGTATGATAAATAGTATATATTGGAAACCAAGAGCCAGAATTACCTGTGATGGGGATAAAATTTGCCCTTTTCTTTTTATTTTTTTCTCTTTAATTTGTGGAAAGAGAATGGAGGGCTTTCTAAAAGATAAGGAATAAAACCAAAGATATACACAATCACTATTACTTAATGCTAGCTATAGGAATGAGACAAGAAAAAGAAATTGAGGGAATAAAGATGGGTGAAGAGGAAATACAATGATTGATTTTTACAAACAAGATGTTGGTTTGATTCAAGAACCTTAGTCAACTAAAATACTAATTGAAACAGTAGCTTAAGCAAAGTTGCAGGATATAAATATACTAATGTAAATCATAAGCATTTATTTATATTACCAACAAAATCAAGCAGGAAGTGATAGAGAAATTCTATTTAATAACTACAGAAATATAAAATACTTGGCACTCTGTTTGCTAATACACACGAAAGAATGATATGAATAGACCGACAAAACCCTTTGCATATTTTAAGACAGGTTCAGTTAATTGGAGAATACTAATTTTTCATGGATAAGCCAAATTAATTAAATAAAGCAATATAATTAATTATTAATTTGTAATCAATAAAAATACCTACTATCTAAATTAATTTATTCTCAAAGTTCCATACCAGTCAATTTACCAAAGAATTAAAAAATAAGAGCACAGTTTGTTTGGAGGAACAAAACCATGTATTGCAAAGGAAATAATGGGAAAAAATAGAAATGAAGGAAACCTAGCAGTACTATGTCTCAAACTATAAAGTAGTAATTAAAACAATTTTGTGCAGGTTAAGAAAGAGTAGGTTGCTCAATGGAACAATAAACAGAAGCAAATTAACATTGTTGCTTAGTGTTTGATAAATAAATATTGTACTAAAAGATTCCCAAAGCTATTAGAGTAAGAATTCATTATTTGAACAAGACTTGAAAAAATTAGAAAATATGTCTGACAGAAAATAGGTATAGAAAGCATATCAAAGAGTTTTCCAAGATAAGCTTCAAATGAATATGTGACATAAGTATAAAGGGTTACATAAAGATGAGAAAGAATTTAGAGGAACAAGGACAAAATTACCTTTCAGGTCTATGGATAGGTAAAGTAAACATGATTAAGAAAAAGGTAGTCTTACAGGAGATAAAATGGATGATTTTGAGTACATAAATTTAAAAATGTTTTTGCAAAAAGCAAAACCAGGTGACCTAAGATTAAAAGAGAAGCAGGTAAAAAGAAAAAAAAAAGTATTTGCAAGCTGCTCTCATAAAGGTCTCATTATACAAACATACAACACATATGAGACTATATATGCACATATATGGCACTGATTAACATTTATAAGCAATTGAGAAATGGTCAATCAATAAACAATTTTCAGAGGAAGAAATCCTAGTTATCAAAAGCCATATTAAAAAATTCCTCCTAGTCACTGATAATTAGAGAAATACAAATTAAAACAAATATAAGGTTCTACCTCACACTTATCAGATTGGTAAAGTTGACCAAAAAATGACCATGACAAATACTGGACAGCTTGTGGCAACACAGGTACATAAATAAATGTACTGTTAGTTGAACAGTGAACCTTTCCAGTCATTCTGGAAAACCATTTGGAATTGAGACCCCAAAAGTATTAAGCTATGCATCCCCTTTCACCCAAAATACCCCCTTTTAGTTGTATATACCAAAGTGCTTTAAAAAAGTGCCAACAGTTTCTTGTACAAAATATTTACAGCAGCTTTTGCAGGGGAGGATGTGGCAAATAGGGGGCACTCATTGATTGGTAAATGGCTGAACAAGTTATCATTATGTGGATGTAATGGAATATTATTTTACTATATGAAATGATGCAGGAAAAGATTTCAGGGAAACCTGGAAAATCCTACATGAATTGATGCATAATGTAGAGAGCAGTACCAGGAGAATAATTTATACAATAGAAACATTAGAGTAAATGTTTGAAAGGCTTGAGAACTCTGATCAGTACAATCACCAACCATGATTCTAAAGCACTTGGGAAGAAACGTACTACTAACTCTTAACGGAGAAGTGACATACTCTAAATATTGAGACATATTGATTCTGGACATATACAGTAGGGGAATTTGTGTGTAACAGGGATTTTTTTTCTTTTCTTTTCCTTTTTTTCTTCAGTAGGGAGGAGAGGATGATCAAGGGGAAGAAAGCACATTTTTCTTCATTGAAAAAAATTAAATTAAACCCCACCCCCAAAAGGGGAAAGGAAAATGTGTAATTTCTTATTCATCTTAGATAGATATCCCAAACTCAGTATTTCACATAGCCAATCAAAAACTGGTCACATGGACTAGATATGGAATTATTCATGGGATAGTAACTACATCTCTTCTGGTTTTGCAGTGAGAATGAAAATGGGGAGGGAAGAGAGGAAATACCATATAAATTATTACACCTATTGCCAGTCATTGAGTTCTTCCTCCACTGATGCAGATGAAGCAAAAAGCAACAGTATTAAAAGAACACATGAATTTTACACAAGACAAAGCAATTGACCTCAAAGAGAAGAGGGAAAGAGATAATTTAAGGATCTCCAAGAAGAAGACAATACTTCTAAGAACTTGAATTCCATTTGGCAGGAAATGATAGAATTACATGTCCAGAACTTTTAAATGTAGAAAACAAAGTGCTGTTGAATCAGTCTCTCCTGTCATTGCCAGAGGGAAAAAAAACACATTCTTAAAAATTCTAGGCGAGTATTGGTTAAATTTCAAAATTTCAATAACATCAAATGTTGCAAGTATCTAGGAGAAAGACCTTCAGCTATTAAGGGATGCCAATTCAAATAACCTATGATTTCCCAATTGTCTTGGAAATAAAGACAAAAGAATGGAATAGTATATTCCAAAAAGAAAAGAGTTAAAGCTGCTACCAAAAACAATATGTCTTACAAAGCTAAACACAATCATCAAGGGAAAAAATTGGACCTTATCAGAAAAGAAGCATTTGAATCATTCTTGGGAAACCACGACAGATGCAGCAACAGCAATAACAACAAGAGAGGTGAGCTAAATGTTTGACTTGCATATACTTCAAATGAATATGAATGAATGAAAAAAGCATTTTAAGTGCTTACGTATGTGTCAGCTCTGGTTCTTCATCAAGAATACTTGAAAGTACTCTATTCCTTTGAATGACCATATTTTTCCCTGAAGCATTATACTCAGTTTTGCTGGGTAGGTGATTCTTGATTTTAATCCTAGCTCCTTTGACCTCTGGAATATCATATTCCAAGTCCTTCAATCCCTTAATGTAGAAGCTGCTAGATCTTGTGTTATCTTGATTGTGTTTCCACAATACTCACATTGTTTCTTCCCGACAACTTGTATATATGTCAAGCAGTAAGCATCAGGGATGCTTTTTTAAAAATGAGATTTACTTTCAAAAATGTCATATTTTTTAATAGAGGGAGACAGCACATATAGGGAAGTTCTTCTGTGGGACATAAGACAAGGATATAAAAAGATGCAGTGACAGTTTGGATGATAGAGACTTACGGGTAAGCTCGTGGGTATATTAGCAGTACAGATGGTAATGCCCTGGGTTTTGGAGCACTCAGCAAATAGCAAATTTAAAAGCTGATTACTTTGTCAGTCCTAGGTTTCTCTATCAGTTAGTATGCTATTGTTGATGAGGAAGGTGAAGTAATTCATTATGGGCTTTAACTTTTCTATTTTTAAACAGGTTTGAGGTGAAGAATCATGTCTCCATTGTTTTGGAAAAGGATAAGTCTGGGGTGGTGGTGGTGGAATTTATACATATCTGTATCCATGCGCGCGCGCACACACACACACACACACACACACACACACACAAGTAGAATAAGGAAATTATTCACAGGAGGAATTGCTGACTTTAAGGAGACAGGTCATAAAAATTGATACTAAAGAAATAAATGGAGGAACAGAATTATAACTATCACAAAATTAAATTATATATATTTATATATATGTATATATTTTTAAATAACTCAAACTAGAGTGGAATAATGGATTAAAATTAAATCCAACAAGTTGTTGAGTATGAGAAACATGTAAAAATTAAAGATACATACAAAATGAAAAAACCCCACAACAATGTATTGCATGACACTTGTATTTATAAAGGAGTGTAGTACAATGGGGATTATTGGGAAGTCACAGTTATAAAAGTAGCATCAATAAACCATTAAGATTAAAATAAACACAATAGTTTTTGTTAAATAGCAGAAAACATACAAAAGTCCTTGAAATGTTGGTTTATTATTTCTAGTTTTATTTGTTTTCCTTACTCTAGAAAAATATTATTACAACATTGTAAACTCTTAAGTTAAATAAATAGTGTATAGGCACTGTTGTGGATATTCTTTCTACCTTTTCCCTCTTTATTTGTCAAGTCATTATATTAAGTATAAACATCACTGTGAACTTGGATCGACATTAAGCTACATTTACATGAAAACTTTAATCGCTAAATTTAATACCTGGATTTCTAAAGATATTGTAGGGTGTTGTGATAAAGGTAAAGAATCAAGAACAACAGAAGATCACCAAACTAAGACACTTTTATGGTGGATTTGAAAGTAGGAAATCAAGTCCCTTTAATGGGCAGTTGGATGAAAGACTGCCTTCTTAAATTATGAAACTTCTTGACTAAATTAATATCAGTTTATTATTTTATTGAAATGGAAATTGTAGAGAGAGTTCCTACACTCATAAGAAAAAGCTCAAACAGCTAACTCTTTCAGCTACTTAAATCAGAGCTCATTTTATTACATATGCACACATAATTTTTCAACAGATTTGTATATTATGTCTATAAAAGTGCTGAATTCTTAGAAAGTATGCTAGGAAAATATGAATGCATAAGCAAGGCTGAGTTTTACCCATATTTCCCTAATAGCCATCCTTATTTCCATATGGGATTTATGATGCTTGGTTGAAAAGTTTCGCCTTGTATATATTGTCTGGCTATGTAACATGTTGACTTTTTCCCTTTAAAAAAATGATAGCTATTTGTTAAGATTAAATAATGTGACAATTAGCATCATTCTCTGAGATTTAAGACAGATTTTAGCTGGTGTACCAATGAGTACTTAGTGTTTATCCACAACAGGCATTGTATATGGGCATTGTTACAGTAAAAATTCCAGAGAGGCAGTGTGGCAAATGGGCATTAGAAGTGGCCTCGAGTCAGGAAGATCTGATTTGAAGGTTGGCTTTAGATCTTCACTGCTTGTGTCGTTCTGGGCAAGTCACTTAAGTTCCTAGTATCTCAAACAACTCTCTAAGATTATAAATTACAGAAGAATAAATGAACTGAATTGGAAGAGGGACTTTCCTTACTAAGAGTTCCTTATTCTAATAAAATCACAGGTCTGGTTAAAATTTAAAAAAAAAAAAGATGTTCCCAGTCTTTTGGTGGTTACTTTGTTTTCCACCTGAAATCTGTTGTAGTGTGCAGTCTGTGTGTGCATGTGCCTGTGTGTGTGTGTGCATGTGCATATGTATGTGTGTGCATGTGCGTGTGTGCACACGCCAGCATTCATGTCTGTGTGGTGATTGTAAAGTTTTCCAACTGGCTAGATAAGAAGAGGATGTTATGACTGACAGCCAGTACTTCCCTTTTATTAAGTGTCTCCTGTGTACTAAACAGCGTGCTAGTGATTTTCCCAACTCCTCACTGACAGTTCTATTTAGAAGACACTAGGAAAATAGAAAAGACCTCAGATCAAAATGTCCGTAAGCTGTAGGGAAGGTGAACAGGGATATTTCATTTACTACATGGCTTCAGTTTATTGGGATTTGCTGTTTGATCAAATGAGCAAAATAGAATTTGTGAGAAATCCCTACAAAATAATTTTTAATATTCTTTGTCATGCCTACATAGTCTACTAATAATTAGCATCTACCTAGGGGGTGATGTTTAAAAATATGAATATTCAATTCAAGAACTTTAGAGCTAAATATGATTATAGAGGTGCATATTTCTGCAGCTGAGGTAATTTAGTTGTGAATACGTGCATGAATGTATTTTGTCACTTTGAAAATAAACATACTCTGAGTATTTTTTATTGTTTTACCTGCCCAGATGTATGGTGTTCATTGGAGCTTCTTGTGGTGAGGCACAGGGAAATGTATTGTAGCTGTTTTTTTTTTTTTTAACAAGATTTTCCTTTAAAAGATGTGGAGGTGGGGACATTTTTTATTTTGCGATGCTTATTTTCATGCAGTTATGAGTTGTGTAGAGCTATTTGATGAATGCTGAGAAGCTAGTCTGTATAATTCAGGCAAAACTGAAAACTTAAACTTGCTGAACCTTTTTTAGCACAAAGAATATTATATTTTTACCTTTAATCATATATTATGTTCTAGCATCATTAAGGACATTCAGATTATTTTTGAAGTGCCAGTGGGAGTTTTGAATAGTGATCTTTTCCAGAGGTAATACAGTTATAAAGTTATTTTTGCTTGTAATGAACTCCCCACCCAGCTCCATTGCAGTAAGCATGTCTGTTTTTCAGGTTGACCCCCTGTTTACAGTGCCAGCACCACCTCCACCAATTTCCAGTAGCATCACGCCTCAGATTCTGCCTTCCTACTTTTCTTCATCTTCATCCAATATTGCAGCCCCAGTTGAACAGCTTTTGGTACGAACTCGTTCGGTGGGTGTTAATACATGTGAAGTTGGAGTAATAACTGAGCCCGAATGTCTGGGACCCTGTGAACCTGGGACTAGTGTGAATCTGGAAGGGATTGTGTGGCATGAAACCGATGAAGGTAACTTTCTTTTTAATTTCTATTACCTTCTTTTCTTTGCTGTATTTATATTTATCTGTAAGAGAATTTATTGTTTGTACTGAGAGGAAAGATAAGTGACTTCTTACATCAGTTGTGGTTTTTTTTAATAGGTAAATCTTTATTTTTTCATTGACTATTTTTGTTAGTCAAAATTCTGTGCCTAAAGAACTAAATTGAAGTAGAAGCCTGAATTTACCCTTCTCCATTAGCAACTGCTTCTTTAGATAAGAGGAGATGACTTCACACTCATTCATTCAGATAAACATGGCAGAATTTGGTAGATTTTTTAAAAGGAGTACCTGTATTCACAATCTATAGTGAAAGGGGTCATGAATCAGCATGAGCCACAGAAGTATCATGGATATGGTTGTTTTATGCACAAAGGTAACGGAACCAAAGAATAATAGGTTCATTTGGAAAGAGTCTTGGCCTTGGAATCAGGCATGCATTCAAATCCTACTTCAGCTGCTTGCTAGCTATGTGACAATGGGTCAATCATATAACATATCAGAACCTCAGTTTCTTTATCTGTAGAGTGGGGATAATACTTTCACTATTTTCTTCACCAGATGCTTGTGATAAAGAGCTTTTAAGCCTTAAAATACTATGTGCTTATATTTTTTGCTTTTTGGACCATTACCATTGTTCCCTTACACAGCCACACACTGCTTTCCTAATTTTAGTTAATAATCTTTCAAAAAGAAACTTAAATGGAAATCTCTAGGGGAACTGGAAGGGAAGAGAGGTGTGGATGAGTGAAATTTAAATGAACAGAACAGAAATTTAAATAGTGCCTGTCCATGAAGCTAATTCATTTGAAAAAAGGGGAGTGGGATGGGCAATATTTGTAGACAAATACATAATAAAGGGCATATTATTGATTCCTGGTAGGTGATGCAGTGGATTGAGTGTCTGACCTGGAGTCTGGAAGACTCATCTTAAAGAATTCAAATCTAGCCTCAAAGGCTTACTGGTTTTGTGTTCCTGAGCAAGTCCCTTTGCCTCAGTCATCTCATCCATAAAATGAGCTAGAGAAAAAAATGCAAATCATTATACTATCTTTGCCAAGAAAACCCCAAATGGGATTACAAAGAGTCAGACACTCTTTAAACAACAACAAAAAAAATCTGAACAACCAACACTGAAGAATCCAGATAATTAGCAAAAGAATGAAAAAGATGAAAAGGAAAGAAAAATAAGAATATAATTTTAAAAAATTAGCAGCTTTTATTTTTTTGTCCTAAAACAAGCATGAGATTTTTTTAGCCTCTTGGATACATGTGAGAGGGAATTCAGGAAGAAAAGGTAAGATCAAGAGTCTTTAGGACTAGCAAGGGTATGAAAAATTAATAACATTTCTTACAAGGATTAAGGCTTATTAAATTATGGAAATAATTTAAGGAATATTAGGAAAAGACAAGGAAATGGTTTACCTATTTACTTAAGTGTATAATTTGTTTTTATTTTAGAATGTTGTTTTCTACTTACATTTGAATATATTTCTAATCTGGCCATACATTTTAAATAAAATAATGAAACTACACTATGAAGAACTCAGGAGAAACTGATAAATGTTCTTAATTTATCCTATCTTGCTGACCCTTTGCAATAAACACCATTTAGGAGATGTACTGGGAAAATATAAGGTTCCCTAACTTTTCCATTGATTGATTCTAGGAGGTGTTTACTTGTTTGAGCTACATTTTGCTTTATAGATATTCAATATCCATTAAAGAATTCACATGTTAAAGTTAGTTCAAATAGGTGCTGATTGTGAGTGCCCCACATGTTATCAAAGTAAGTACTTGTATATGGAGGCAATATAGTGGAATAGATTTGAAGTCAGAACCTGGGTTCAAATCCTGGTTCACTTAATATTTGTATGATGTTGGGCAAGTCACTTAACCCATACAAATCCTATATCTATTAATCTATAAAACTGAAAGTAAAGATTAACAGAAAATGAGCTAGTAGAATGAAACATACTTTTCATAGTGACTTAGCTCAGTTTATTGTCTTTCACAGCCTCAGTTAACAGATCATTTGATCTCTGGAGTTTGATCTCTCATGTGGTAAACTTATTTAAAACTAACCATGGCATCTATAAGGTTCAGGTAGCCATTTGTTTTTATTTGTTTAGTTGACTATTTAATTTTAACTGTTAATATTCCTCTCAAAAAAAGGATTATTTGAAAAATCCATCAATTTAAGATAGTAACAGCACATTCTAGATACAAAATTCTGGAACTCTTTCTGTTTATGCATAATTGCCTTTGGTATTTTGCATTCATATATGAGAGTTCACCAAAGGGCCTCTGTTGTGTGGGAGGGAGGTGGGAGCAGGGGAAGTGGATCTGGATGTGGATGTATGTTTGTATGTATGTGTGTGTGTTTATGTGTGTATATGTGTGTTCACATATATATGTGGAGCCACAAGGTCATTCAGTGGATAGTATGTTGGGCCTAGAGTCGGAAGACCTGAGATCAAATCTGAACTTAGATACTTAGTAGCTGTGTGACCCTGAGCAAGTCACTTAACAACCCTGTTTGCTTCAGTTTTCTCATCTATAAAATGAGTTGGAGAAGTAAATGGCCCATCACTCCAGTGTCTTTGCTATGAAAACTTCAAATGGGGTCATCACGAGTCAGATGCAACTGAAAGCCCTGAACAACAAATACACACTCATAATGTATATAAATGTAGTCAGATTTATTTATTTTATATATTCATTGTTCTTTGTGTGTTTTTCATTCAGTTTATAAGAAAGATTCATGCTTTTAGGTTTTTTTTTTTTAGTATAGGATACATAGAAGAGTCTTCAGCAACTCCAATATTTGTATTTGTAAGTGTCATCAGCAGCTCTAATACACTCTGTATTTACCGATATTTAGAATGAGCAGATATTTACTGGGGTGGCATGACAGCAATGACTCTTAGTAGTCTTTCTTTTTTAATATACTAAACTTATAAAATCAGGAAACTTTAAGAATCTATTTCTAGTAAATGCTCAGGATCTTTAGATGCTGTATGTGTTTAACAGACACATTTGTCAAAGAAAATTCTATATGAATTTTATCAGTGTAGGTCTTATTCCTACCTAACATTAACTAATTAATTAATCAGTCAATCAGATAATTAAATCCACTTGATCATTATTTTCTGTCCTTTTGAGGACAATTACGAGCAAAAGAAGGAACACATTTGTCGATTTTAGCTGAGGGATTTAGGTACCGAAGTGGAAGGTGAGGGAAGAGGAAGACAACTAAGAATTTTACTAGAGTTTGAAGATTACATTGACCTAAATACACAATTTGTAATATCTCCAACATAAAACAGGTGGTTTTAAACATTAATCTTTAAATTTGGTTGAGTAAAATTTCATCCCTGGTACCTTTGCTTTGACCAGTATGATATCATTGGTAGTAATTTCCCACAAACCCAATTAGTTATAAGTGGGAAAAATGATATTTGGAGGTTATTTGTCTTTTTGTGATTCTTCATGTAATTATTCATTCAGTCATCTTCAGTAATATTACATATTTTTGTGAATTTGAAGGCGTGGGATTTAGAAACCCCAGCATAATATTTCAACATTTCCTGTCATTTAAAGTTCCTGATTAGAGAAAGATTCATTTAGTTAACTGTCTCTGACTTAACTCTGTCTTACTCTTAGTGTGCAAAGCTTTCATTGCTTAGTAACAAATTGTCTTAAGGTAAAAAGTGTTGCAAGTATGTTTCCCTCTGGAAAAAATTAGTATGTTTCAGATCATGCTTAATAGGGGAGAAAAATTAATACTACATATGGATGTTTTGCTATTTTACTCTGATCTCTTCTCTTCAAGGAAAGTGTGCGATGATACAAAATTATTCACAGATGTTAGAAAGAATTTCTTTAGGGTTTCACTTACACATTTGGGGCACACATGCGGCTGTTCAGTGTTTTGTCAGAAAATTTACTTTGAAAAAATAAAGTAATAAAGTATATATAAATATGTTTGTTGAAGTTGGTTTTTAATTCACAAAGATGCATTTTCCTTTTAAATTGACCATTTCAGGTTTCTTGGTCATACCTTTTGTCTTGTTCTTTTACTGAATGCCTTCCCTCTAGTCATGATTCAGTATTATGATTGTAATTTATAATTCTTAAATCAAAGAAATGGTTCCTCCTTCCCTCCATTCTATGTAAAAAAAAGGCTAAAAGGAGTGAACACCCAATTTTGCCACACTTGTGGATTTTAATTCTTATGCACGTGTTTTAATCTTTCTAGGACTTTCATTTTTTGTGAAGAATTGTCCATTATAGAGTGAGAGAAGAAAAGTTAGTTTATTTAGAAATTTTGTTATTTATTATAGCATATACTGACAACTGCCCACATGGATTTATTTACTTTCTGTGGTTGTGAATGGCTAGAAATGGAAAAGAAAAAGCAGAAAGTCAGTAAAAGCTATCATTTGAGGGGGCATGTAAGGGGGAGAAAGTGATTATGTATTTGGAATCTTTCACCTATGTATTTTGTGCTTTACAAGGAAATAAAATATGAACTTTGGGGATTAATGATTTGAAGATAACTAATTATAAAAGCAAATAATTTTCTGGTAGAACACACCAAGATGATGTCACATTCTGCTTCTTTTCCCTTTTTTTCCAAGAAGGCTGATGTTTTGTATTTGTAAAACTTGTTTAGAAGCTACTTAAATTAAATGTATTTTAAACTCATACACTATGGAGTAATTTGGTAATACTTTTTTTCCCCAGCATTTATTCCATTGAGTTGAATTTCACTTCTAACAGTTTTCCCCTCTAACTTTTGATTGAGTTGGGCAGGGACTGAAATGTGCATTTAAGTTTATTTTGTAATACTTTGTTTTGAAGCAAAACAGTATGAAGGCAGTAGAGTTAATATAGTGCCTAGCGGATTGAGGATAATCCTTGAAGTTTTCAGCCTAGGATCTTCTACCTTGACAGACCATCTAAGTTCACCTCTGTGTGAGATGAATTCTCAGTGATTATCAACAATAGCAAACTTCAGTGTTTTTAAAGATAGTTTTCTTACTGTCAGAGTAGTAACTGTAGATTATTCAGCCCACAGTGTGTGTTTGACTGGTTAGCTTAGTTAGAATACTGTGCTTAATGAGGTCAAGGAGCAGAACTTCTTTCTGTTCCAAGGCCACCTGCTGTACTATAACTGTATCTGAGAGTCTTGTAGATTCATCATATTGGTTGGTTTCCAAGGGAACTGATTATGAATTGAGATGCATCAAGGCAACTCCACCACCTCCAGTGGAAAAACAGTTTAGAGTATGTTCCCTATTGATGTGTCATTTGCATATATGAAAGGCAGCCCAAATTAAATTAAGAATTTTCTTGTGTGCCTTAATACAAGGTAGTGTCATTATCTTAACCACCATTATAGACTGTGATGTGAGTTAGTTATGATATTTAGCTCTTTAGAAAACTTTTGTTTTAAATGTCAAATGATTTTTTCCCTTTGGGAAATCAGTTCAAATGCTTATTCATTAATAAAACTTATGAATCCAAAACATTAAATTTTATTTTTGTTGTTGAAAACAATAAGCTGGAAATACTGTGTGTCTGGAAAATTTCACAGAAAAATGTGGAACATGAAAAAATATAAGCATTCTAAATGTCTTGCACCTATTTTTGTTTTTTTTGTTTGTTTTGTTTTGTTTTTTTGCATTGTGTCCTTTTAAACTCCTTGATCCTGTCTTATGTCTTCCTGAGCAATATAGCCAAAATTTTCCCATAAAAAGTGTCTATTCTGTCAGTTTTAAAACTATGTAAAAGACAAGTATCATCTTTTTTTTTTTTTGGAGGGGGGAAGGCAAGACAATTGGGTTTAAGTGACTTGCCCAAGGTCACACAGCTAGGAAGTACGTCAAGTGTGTAAGGTCAGGTTTGGACTCGGGTCTTCCTGACTCCAGAGCCGGTATTCTATTCACTGCACCACCTAGCTGCCCCTCATTCTTCTTACTATCATACTTCTTACTTATTTCTGTTTTGAGGTTGACAGGTTTCCTTCTTTCTGTGTCTTTTGTGATACTTGTGTGCCATTAAATGAAAAAATAAAACAATGCGATCAGAACCAAGTTTAATAAGTTATTTCATCCACTTTGGGTTACTAGCTTTATAACTAAGAAATCATAAAGTGTAAATAAATAGTATGAAATTGAATATGCACTTTCATTTTTAACTCAAATCAAGACAGGATTCATGGTGCTGGTTTGGCTCTAAATCTTAACGTCCTTTTAGTTCAGTTTAATGTTGGGACAGAATGAGGCACTGCCGACTCGCTGAACATTTAACAGAGGAGAAGGTTTACTTTGTCCTAACAGCAAAAATACACAGTAATGATATCTTCTCTGGATGTGTACCACTACTCCCATTTCCATCTATGAACGTGTTTGGTCAGTCAGTCAGTCAACAGAGAATGGTGACTCCTGTGGTGTCAGGAGACCATCAAGTCTGAGAACTACTGATTACATGCCACCTCATGCTCCTGGACCAGAAAGCTGCATCACAGAAGACGAGGACAATCAAGTTGCATGGAGCCCGGGGTGGGGGCAGGGTGACAACTATGTCAGGGTCAAGGAAACAGTAATAGGAAATGATTGGTCCTATCATATGCTGTACCTTGATAGAGGGTCCTAATGAGTGTTGAGAGCAGAGGTATTCAGCTCATGGGATAAAGGGGGAAAAGGAGTAAACAGAAATGAACAAAAAAATTTATGAGAACACAAAAGCTAGAAATCTTAAACCTTTCCTTCCTCCTTCAGAAAGGCTAAGTCTCTAAGTCTTACTGTCCTCATTTCCCTATCCCCCTTTTTTTCCCCCCAGCAACACAGGCAGAGAGATTTGTTCCCCAGATTGTTACCTGTCAGTAAGGTACTGGCCTTCCCTCTGGGAGCCCCTACCATAAGCCTGGGGCTTTCTTACCCTGGTGGGAGTTCCAAGTCTCTGTTAAAAGTTGTACTTTTTCTCCAGGAGGTGGTTGCTCTCTCAAGAAGAATCAGGACCTCTGCGTTAGAGACACTAGGCTGGGCCTCTTCACTATCCACCCTGATCAAGTGAGATCCCTTTATTTGAGGGGCCACCAGCTTTATTAGTTTCCTCTTGGGTTTGTTGTTTTGCCCCTGAAAGTCAAAAATTGTCAACTGCTGAATGTGCAGCCCAGTTTACTTTAACTCTGAATACAATGGCAGTCCAACGCTCCCTTAACAACTAAGGCTTTCTAGATTTGGTTCTTTACCCTCTCAAGCAGATTCATTTAGCATTCACAGAGCTAATCTGTCTCAGGAGGCACCTGAGGCAGGTCCCACAGAGAAGAAGATTACCTTGTACTATCACTAGGAGTCTGTGAAGGCCTCTTCCCAACACCCCCGCACCCCACTCAACCACAATGTGAGCCATGAGGCTAACCCTCATTTCATACTGCTAACTATGCCAAATGTCTTAGGCATGATTCCAAAGCAAGCACACTCTTACTTCAGGTTTGATATTAGACAAAATGATTATCTGGATTTGGCCCCTCTTGTCTCCATTGGAGACTGCACAGTCAGTCCTCAGGTTATGGTGACTCCTGTGATCTAAGAAAATGCTGAGTCTGAGAGGAGCTAGCTATATGTGCCTGGGACTTTTTATATCCTTAGACTAACTAGGAAGCTATGTCATGGAAGATGGGGCCAATTAGGTTTCATGGATGGATAAAGCTGTGTCAGGAAACCACTGGTCCTATTGCATTTGATAAATAAGTTTTCTTTAAATTGAGAAATGCAGTCATAGTTATAGGTTAAATTTTATAAATGATGCTCTCCAGATTTAGGTTATGCCTATAACTTCACATTTTTTTCTATTCAGATAAAGATTATCTTATTGTAATAATTTGAACTGAAATATTACCTGATCTGATCTCAAAAATGGAAATAAGTGGTTTTTTTTTTTTTTTTTGCTTTTTGGAGGGCAATTGGGGTTAAGCGACCTGCCCAAGGTCACACGGCTAGTGTTTTTGTGTTAAGTGTGTGAGGCCAGATTTGAACTCAGGTCCTCCTGACTCCAGGGTGGGTGATCTATTCACTGTACCACCTAGCTGTCCGAAATGACTGCATTTTCAAAACATAGCTTGTCCATTTTGACATATAATTATGTCTTTATTTTATATTGGCACTATGGTGTTTTATGGCTAAATTTGCTTATTTGATGAATGGAGACACAAAACGACAACACATCTTATTACCTTGGCAGTAAGTTTATAGTAATTAGCTGCAGAGATGGATATTGCTAAAATGACTTTTTTTAAATGAAACGTTTGTGATTCAGTTATTGTAGTCTTTCTTAATCCTGATCAAATTTGTTCTTATCTTAGTCTGTCTTTGGATGCTCACAGTGCTGAGGAAGTGGCTTTTCTTGTGCTAATTGAGTGTACACTAGTAAGTTTTAAGTATAAGCCCCATCTGTTACCAGAAGAGGGAGGGAGCTCCAGTTATCAAAAGATTGGATAGCAAGGATAGCATTTTTTCAATTTATTTATTTACTTTTAGGTTTCAACATTCCTTTCCACAAGATTTTGAGTTCCAAAATTTCTCCCCATCTTTCCCCTATCCCCACCCCAAGATAGCAAGCCTACTGACTACTCCTTCCCCCAATCTGCTTTCTCTTATATTCCCCCCCATACCCTCCCCAACTTCCTAGTAGGGCAGGATGAATTTCTGTACCCCAGTGTCTATATATCTTATTTCCAAGTTGCATGTAAAATTTTTTTTTAACATTTTTTTATAAAGCTTTGATTTCCAGATTCTTTCCCTTCTTCCCTCCTCACCCACCCTCACTAGGAAAACATACAATTCAGCATAGGTTGTACATGTGTAATTAGGCAAAATGTTTCCATAGTAGTTATATTGTGAAAGACTAGCTATATTTCTCTCCATCCTGTCCTGCCCCCCCATTTATTCTATTTTATACTTTGGCCCTGTCCCTTTTCAAAACTGTTTGCTTCTAACTCCCCTCTCCCCTAATCTGCCCTCCCTTCTATCATCCTCCCTCTTGTTCCCTTCCCCCATACTTTCCTGTAGGGTAAGATACCCAACTGAATGTGTATGTTATTCTCTCCTTAAGCTAGATTCAATGAGAGTAAGGTTGACCCATTCCCTTTCACCTTCCTGCTCTTCCCTTCCATTGTAACAGTTTTCTCTTGCCTCTTATATATGAGATAATTTACTCTATTCTATCTCTCCCTTTCTTCTCCCAATATATTCCTCTCTCACCTCAATTTTATTTTTTTAGATATTATCCCTTCCTCTTCAACTGATCCTGAGCCCTCTGGCTATATATACATATACACACATATACACACACTCACATATATATTTATACACACATCCTCCTATACATACATATACATTTATGTATATATATATATATATATTCACTTCAACTCTCCTGATACTGAGAAAAGTCTCATGAATTACAATTAGTGTCTTTCCATGTAGTAATGTAGACAGTTCAACTTTAATAACTTCCTTATGGTTTCTTTTTCCTGTTAACCTTCTCATGCTTCTCCTGCTTCTTGAATATGAAAGTCAAGTTTTCTGTTCAGCTCTGTTTTTTTTTAGCAAGAATGCTTCAAAGCCTCTATTTCATTGAATGACCATATTTTCTCCTGAAGCATTATACTCTGTTTTGCTGGGTAGGTGATTCTTGGTTTTAATCCTAGCTCCTTTGACCTCCAGAGTATCATATTCCAAGCCCTTAGATCCCTTAATGTAGAAGCTGCTAGATCTTTAGTTATTCTGATTGTGTTTCTATAATACTCAAATTGTTTCTTCTTGACTACTTGCAATATTTTCTCCTTGATCTGGGAACTCTTAAATTTTGCTATAATATTCCCAGGAGTTTTGTTTTTTGGGATCTTTTTCAGGAGGTGGTCAGTGAATTCTTTCAATTCCTAATTTGCCCTCTGGTTCTAGAATATCAGAGCAATTTTCCTTGAGAATTTCTTAAAGGATGATTTCTAGGCTCTTTTTTTTTTTGGTCATGGCTTTCAGGTAGTCCAATAAATTTTAAGTTATCTCTCCTGGATCTATTTTCCAGGTCAGTGGTTTTTCCAATAAGATATTTTACATTTTCTTCTAATTTTCCATTTGTTTGGATCTGTTTTATAATCTTAATTTCTCAAAAAGTCATTAGCTTCCATTTGCTCCAGTCTAATTTTGAAGGAATTATTCTCTTCAGTGACCTTTTGAAATTCCTTTTCCATCTGGCCAAATCTGCTTTTTAAGGCATTCTTCTCCTCATTGGCTTTTGGGCCTCTTTTGCTATTTGAGTTAATCTCTTTTTTAAGGTATTTTCTTCAGTCAGGCTGTTGACTCACTTTTGATGATATTCATGCATCATTTTCATTTCTCTTCCCAATTTTCCCTCCATTTCTCTTGATTTTCAAAATCCCTCTTGAGTTCCTCCATGGCCTGCAAACAGTTCATATTTTTCTTGGAGGCTTTTGATGCAGGAATTCTGACTTTGTTGTCTTCTTCTGGTTCCATGTTTTTATCCTTTTTTTCCCCCAAAAGATTCTGTGGTCTGATTGTGCTTTTTCTCTTTGTTCTTCTTGCCAGCCAATTACTTGACTCTTAAGCTCTTTGCCACAGTAAAACTCTGCTTCCAGAATGGGGAGAGCTGTGTCCCAATTTGCTGACGTTTTCACACATATGTCAGGACTGTTGTCAGAGCTATGAGGAGGGTGCCCTCTCTACAGCCACCACAAGCTCTGAGACACTAACATTCCTCATCCCAGGACCACCACCCAAGACAGTAACCGAGATCCAAACAAGTCAAATCAATTATGGTCACTTGATTCCCCTATCTGCAGGCCAGGGCTCTGGAGGCAGCCACATGACAGCAGCTGTAGATGCCAGGATGCTGCCACCTCTGCCACCCCCAGGGGCAGGGGCCAGACCATGCTTTTCTCTCACCTGGTTCCATCAGAGTTCCCTACTGACCTTATACTTTCTCTTCAGCATTTATGGCTTGAGAAGTCTGGAGACCACCACAGTTGCCTGTGATTCACTTTCCTGACATCTGCTCTGGCTGATTTGGGCTGTGAGTATGGGCCTCCATGGTTAATGTGGTACTGCTCTCAGCTCCCAACCCAGTGCAATAGACCCTTCCCGCCAGCCTGCCAGGCTGCCTTCAGTGGGAGATATTTTTCTCTCCGTCACTTTGCAGGGTCTATAGCTCTAAAATTTATTTAGAGTCATTTTTTTTACTGGTATTGGAGGTAGTTGATGTGGGAGCTCAAGCTCCTGCTTTTACTCTGCCATCTTAGCTCTATTCCCCCAGGGGTAGTATTTTTACCACAATTTATAAAAATTACCTTTTAAAATTACTTTAGTGACTTTCCAACTTACTTGCTTTTCATTTTGGTTCAAATATTATTTCATTTTCAGGAAGAGCTTTTTTTCATTCTTATCCATCACTAAGCTCTTTAGAATGTTTTCTCTTAGTATATGCACAACTAAAACCAGTTATATACACTTACGCAGTACAAGGAATGGAAGACTGAGTTAGTCCTATAGGTTATATGGGATATATTCTGAAGCATTCAGGCATGAATCAACAGAGAATCTTTTTTCAAATGATCTGGGTGTGAAGGTGGATCTCCTCATTTGTAAACATAAACATAAGAATCCCATTCCTCTGAAAACTAAAAGCTTTCTATAAATGTCAAGTGATGCTTTTCAGAGAAAATCAAAATAGATGTGATAGAATAATTAACCCCTTCTCTATTTTTAAAAAAATACTGAGTGCTTAAATTTTCTGCAGAAACCCAGGCACAGAGATGCTAAGAGAAATGCCTGTCATCATAGAAGTCAAGTACTTCAGCTGTAATTTGGATCCAGTTCTTATGACTTCTATTCCTGACCTCTTCTCACTGCCCAATGCTGCCTTGTATAACTCCTTGAAAGAAATGACTTTAGGGGTTGGTAGGTGGTGCAGTTAGTAGAGCACCGGCCCTGGAGTCAGGAGGACCTGAGTTCAAATCCAGCCTCAGACACTTAACATAAAAACTAGCCGTGTGACCTTGGGCAAGTCACTTAATCCCAACTGCCATTCCAAAAAGCACAAAAAAGACTTTAACTTTGCAGTGGCCTTCAACCAGAATCACGTTGATTCTGGTTATCTGGACCAAACAGAGGACTGCAAGTTTAGAAGACTGTTTAGTCTTGCCTTCCATCCATAATGACATTTAAAAAAATTATTTTACCAAAAATTTATTTTCCTTCCCATCTTTCCTCCCTCCTTTTATTTTTTAAAAAAGAAAAGCAAACCCTTGTAGCAAATGTGCATAACGGAGGAAAAAAACTTCCTACATTGACTATGTCCAAAAATATACATGATTCAGATTCAGTTTTTTAGGAGGTAAGTAGCAAGCTTTATAAGTATGCCACTGGAATTGTGGTTGGTCATTGTGTTGATCAAAGTTCTTAAGTTTTTCAAAGTTGTATTTATGGTGTTTTGTCAATATATAAATTGTTCTGATTTTTTTGCTACTTTTTAAAACTTTATGCAAGTATTAAAACAGTTCTCTGAAACTGTCCCTTTTTTCCTTTCTTATATAATGAAATCGTATTCCATTACCTTCATATAACATAACTTGGTGGGTACTCCCTTCCTTTCCAAATATTTGCTAGCACAAAAAAAAAAGACTAGTAGAAATATTTGTACATATGAGTAATTTTTTTTCTTTTATCTCTTTGGGGAGATAGTACTATTAAAATTATTACTGGGTCATAGGGTTTGCATAATAATATAGGAAGTATGGGGGTATAGTTTCTTGCTTTATAAATAGTTAAACAAGTTCACAGATCCACCAGAAATGAATTAATGTGCCTGTTTTCCAGAATCCCTTCCACCATTTTTGACATTTTCCTTTTGTCAACTTTGTGAGTCTGAGGGGTTTAAGATGGAACCTCAGAGTTGCTTTAATATATGTTTAATTAATAGTAATTTGGAATACTCCTTTCAGATTGATATTAATAAGGTGGATTTCTTCCTTTTAAACATGGTTTGTTCATATCTTTTGACAATTTATTTGTTGGGGAGCGACTCATTCTTAAATTTTAAATTGATTCTTAATATATCTTCTCATTATCAGACAGATTTGTCACAAACTTCCTCCCTCCTCCCAGCTAACTGCTTCCCTTCTAATTTAAGCTACACTGCTTTTGTTTGTGCAAAAAAAGAATATTATCAGAATTGTTTATTTTATCTTATGTTGATCCTCTCAATCACTAGTTTGGTCATGAAAGTTTACCTTATCTATTGATCTGAAAGGTAATTTCTTCCTTGCTATTCTGATTTGTTTATGATTTTACCTTTTATTTCTAAGTCATGTAATCATTTGGAGCTGATCTAGTTATAAAGTATGATGTTCCATTTATAGCTTCTATCATAGTACTTTACAGTTTCTGTCACATAATAAATTCTTATCCCAATAGTAAGTCATCTTAGGGTTTATGAAAAACTAGATTACTGTGTTCCTTTGGTTCGATATATTGGTTACTAAATCTATTCTACTGACCAACCTCCCTATTAATTACCAGTACCAAATAATTTTGACTATTACTACTTTGCAGCATAGTTTGTAGTATAGTAGTATAGTGTGTTACTGCGGAGGCCACTTCTGTCTTTCTCCCCCCCTCCCCAATCATTTCCCTTGAGATGCTTGACTTTTGTTCTTCTGATGAATTTGGCCTTTTTATTCTTTCTATCTCTATAATCTTTTGATAGTTTGTGGGTAAATGAATTTAGACAGTGTTGTAATTTTTATTATATTTTCTCAGACAATGAGGAGTTGATATTTGTCCAATTATTTAGATGTCCTTATTTCTATTAGGAGTGTTTTGGAGTTGTAGTCATATAGCTCCTATGTGTTTATTCTCTTCAGTAGACTTTCAATTGGGATACTTTATCCTTTCTCCAGTTATTTTAAACAGAATTTCTCTTTCTGTATCTTCCTATTGAGTTTTAATGGTAAAATATTGAAATGCTATGTTTTAATACAGATTTGTTTTATATGTTGCAATTTTATTAAATTATCAATTATTTCAAGTAAATTTTTAGTTGACTTGATTAGAGGTCTTTGTGTAAATCATCATGTCATCTGCAAAAAATAAATATTTAATCTTTGCTTATGTTTCTTCCCTCCATGTCTTTTTTTTGTCTCTCTGACATAGCTAGCATTTCTAGCATCATATTAAATAGTAATTGTGATAATGAAATTCTTGTTTTACCTCTGATATTAATGGAAAGCCACTAATTTATCCTTATTACATAAAATGCTTACTTTGATTTTAGATACTTATTATATTAAAAATATCAATTTATTCCAGTGTTTTCTTTCTTTTTCTTTAAACAAATGCATTATTAACTTCTGGTTTACATCATTCATTTCCGCCAGATTTTGAGTTACAATTTTTTCCCCATTTTTCCCTTACCCGCCATCCCAGAATAGCAGTCCCACAAGATATCCCCTCATCTAATCTGCTCTCTCCCATATCTTCTCCCATACCCCCTTCGACTTTACCATTAGGGCAAGGTGAATCTCTGTGCCACAATGCCTGCACATCTTATCTCCCAATTACATGCAAAATAGTATTAATAATAGTATTTATATATATTTGAAACATTTAATTTTAAAATTTTGAATTGCAGATCCATTCCCTTCCTCTCTTGTCACCCACTCCCACTGGGAAGATAAGGAATTCAGTTTTGGTGATTGTGGTCTTTTGTTTTCAAAGTTCTTTGTTTTTAAAGTGTTGTATAATTTGTTCTCCTGTTTCTGTTCATTCCATTCTTCATGAGCTTTTAAAAATCCTCAAAATTGTTAATTTGCATAATATTGATGATATAGAAAAATTAGAGCTTCCAGGACAATAACAACAAAAGATACTGCAAACAGTAGAAAGAATTAGCTCAAGTGCCAAGTAACGAGAGTGAAGTTGGCACAAGACTTGGTAATAGCTATTTAAAAAGAAGATCTTAGAATATTATACTGCAAAAGGCAAAAGATAAAGACTTACTACCAAGTATAACTTATTCTGCAAAAATGGGAAAGATCCCACATAACAAGACCTTTAAGTAGAATAGAGAATTTTCAGGCATTTCTGATAAAAAAAAAAAAAAACAGAGGTGAGTAGGGACTTTGAAATATAAACACAGGTGTAAAAATACATTTGAAAAATTACAAAGAATTTAACTATGATGAAGTATTTACATCCTAATAGGGAGAGAAGATAAATGTTTCTTCATAACCTTAATATATGTAAGAGTCATAGAGGGTACCATGTAAGAAAATTAGAGCACTTGGGTGGCTTTTCATGGTCTAAACAGAGAAAAGAAAAAGTTTAAAAAGGAATACATTAAGGATGAAGTCATGAAGAAAGAGGTAGAACTGCTATTTTTCCTGATTGGGGCTCATGAAAAAAAAGTATTGCAAATATGAAGCAGGAGAGAGAGGAGTGAGCATCACATAAAATTCAGGCTAATCTCAAGAGAACATAGGAAGATTAAATAGTCATGCACAGCACATGCATAAAGAGTAGCATATAGAGATACATTATCATCAACAGTGAAACATTCAAAGGAGAGGTTTTAGAAGAGGGGTAGAGTTTTGGAGAATAGTCATAAGTACAGCAGACTTCACTGTCAGAGGGTGAATCATAAAGGGACGATTAAGAGGAAATAAAGGAAGAATAAGAACCAGTGGTTAGAGTCTTGGTGAGGAGAAGAGAAGACCAGCAGAAAAGAAGATCAATTATAAATCACTATTTGTTTTTTTTTTTTTTTAAAGCAATTGGGGTTAAGTAACTTGCCCAAGGTTACACGGCTAGGTTTTTGTTTGTGCGGATTAAGTGTGGGAGGCCGGCTCCGAACTCAGGTCCTTCTGATTCCAGGGCCGGCGCTCTATTCACTGCGCCACCTAGCCACCCCTTATAAATCACTATTGCTAATAATACTGCTCTTTTATCATCCTATTTCTCTTTGTAAATGGGAGGAAGAGTAAAAAATGTAAGATTATACGATGGAGGGAAATAATAATCTCAACCATGAATATGAAAGGAGTACTAAATTCACTTATAAACCAGAAGATGGCAGAATGCATTAGAAAGCAGATCTTAACTGATATAATATAATATAATATATATATATATATATATATACACATATATGTACTTACTATGTGCAAGGTCTTATGTTAGGCCTGGGGCACAAATATGAATAGCAGTAATGAAGACAACATAAAGAACCCTTCTCCTTGTATCTTCTCTCTTCAGGGCCAAACTTTAACAAAATAAAAACAAGCAAGAAATCATGGTACCAGCACTCAGATCATGGTACCTAGACCCAGCACATATTGAATCCTGACTCTCTTCCTCCTCTCTGTTCTTTTTCCCTCTTCAAATAAGTCAGTTTTCACTTTTTGGATATTGTATCCTTCAACAGAATGGAAGCTCCCAAAGGGCAGACTCTGCTTACTGTCGTCTTGCCTAGCAAGGATTGGATTGAAGAATCACCTCCTGAAATATCACCTGTGCTTAATTTCTTTAATGATTTCTTCCTGAGCATTGTTAGCAGAAAGCATGTTTTCCTCGATAGCATATACACTCAGGGTAATTTTTAAAAATCTTTTACAAGAAGCTCATTTGGCTTTCAGTTGAAAGAATCAAAGTCACTTAAATTCAGAATTATTGAGAAGATGGATTATTATCATAAAGAGGAGGTGGAAGTTTGAAAGTATGAAGAACATTCCTGGAAGTACAAATATAAAGTACAAACTGGAATGGTTATGTAGGGAGGGCATTCATTAGAGAGCCCACCAGTACAAAGACCAATTCCCATTAACTTTGGAAAAGGAGGCTTTGGACTGTTTTCTCCTTGGGTACACTTTCCTCTGAATTATCCTGATAATTGTCTCACTGTTTAACTGATATGTTGTCGGTAAGAAACATGCTTGAAACTTAATACAGTTAGAGTTCTAATGAGGGAGGAAGGTGAAATTTCTTGTTTTCAGAGAACTCCAAAAAGCAGAGGTAGCAACTATGATCACAGCCAAGGCAAGAGCAAAGACAGACGTGGTTAAAATGGACAATGAAGAAAAGTACCTTGTACTTAAAGGCAATATAGGGAATAAAATAAAGCATTAATATACATGCACACCGAATGGCATAGCATCTACAAACTTAAAAGGAAAATTAGTATAATTATAGAAAGAAACTTCTAGCAAATCGTCAATAGCTAGGAACTTCAATATACTCTTTTCAGATTAGTACAAATGTAAAAAAGGTAAGTGTCTAAATAGAATTATAGAAAAAAGTAGATCTCTAGCAATTACTGAATAAAGGGTAACCATACACACACACACACATCATACACACGCAAGCTGTGCATCTCACCATTACAATAATTAACCATATGCTATGAAATAAAAATCTTATAAACACGTTCTGCTATGATATGCTGCTACAATGTTTCTGAAATTAATTTTACACACGAGCTTTCTTTGAGAGTAATTTATAGTTACCAGAATAAAGAATTTCTGATCAAAGGAAATATGTAAATTAATTTGCAAACCTTAAAATACAATATAAATGTTAAATATTATGATTGTTATTACTATTAATGATAATTATTAATCAAATATTTTCAAGAGTAATTACTATAATGGAAGCCTGATACCTCCAAATCTCATTGAGTAATTGAAGGAGATTTTAGATAAAATGTTCTGATTAGCTCCCATATACTTTTTTTTTTTTTTTTTGCTTTTTGGAGGGCAATTGGGGTTAAGTAACTTGCCCAAGGTCACACGGCTAGGTTTTTTTTTTGTGTGTGTGTGTGTGTGTGTGTGTGTGTGTGTTAAGTGTCTGAGGCCGGATCCGAACTCAGGTCCTTCTGACTACAGATCTGGCGCTCTATTCACTGCACCACCTAGTCGCCCCTCCCATATACGTTTTTACAAGTAAACAATTCTTCATAGCTTTAATTGGAGAGATAAAAATAGTGTCTTCTGAAAGCATGCCTTCTTTCTTGTTCGATCCTTGAACATGGGCTGAAAAAGATTGATAGGATTTAGTATGGAAGGGACCTTGGATATTATCTAATACAATCCCTTCCTTTCTATTTGAGGAAACTGAAGTCAGGAGAAGTTAAGTGACCTGTCTAAGCTCACACATATAAGGAGCAGAAGAGAGTCTTGTACCCAAATACTTTGATTTGAGATTCAGTGCTCTCTTTTGAAGAAGGCCAAGGCTTAAGAAACACAAATTAATGAACTGTCCACTGCTCTACATCTTTCAGATATGATTTTATATTAACTAAAACTACTCACTGAAGTAAATTTGATATTTCTTTATGGATTGTGTTAGCCCATTACTATTCAAAAACATGAAGTATCTATTAATAACATGGTATGGCATTATCTTATTAAGCAGACAATAGTTCTTGCTTCTGTGAGTTTACAGCTTCAAAGAAAGAATACTGATTCAAATAGGTATGAAAGATGTATCAGTCTTTTCTTATGAATTAATTATTTTACTTGCTTTTTTGATTGAAGCAGAGATTTCTCTTCTACATGATTGAATAATAGTCAGTGTGAAGTATGCTTTATGTTATATATGAAAGTGTGACTTCTAATTAAGATACAGCCTTCTACATGGCATTTCCATTAAAGTTTCCTTTTAAAAGCCTGTTATTTTCCATCAAATACTACATTTATTTCAAAGCTGGATATGAACTAATTTAAAATATACGTGTGTATGTATGTATGTATATGTATGTATACATATGTATACATACATATATTTTATTTACTGTGTGTGTGTGTGTGTGTGTGTGTGTGTGTGTGTATTTTTTTTTTATTCTGGAGCATGACCAAATCCAAGTGGCAGAATTTCCTCAAAGTAGTGTTCTAAAACAAGCAGTTATAATTTATATACAATTCTCAGTATAACCAAAGCCCCCAAGATCTATCTTCTTGATCTTTAAATTAATTAGTGGCATGTTCACTGTGGTTCACAACCTTGTGTTATGTTGAATTTGCAGTGGACCGTGATTTCATATATCTTTTTGTCTTGTTTTTATTAAGCACTGAGACTGGCCAGAAAATTAGCACAAGAGTGACATTAGGATTATGGAAAAGGAATATGGTCTAAGACTTTATATCAGAGCCCCAGTAACCCTAGATATCTAGTTTGAGAGCCAGATCCAGCAAAAGTCATAATTAAATTCAGTTTTCCAACCTAAAAAAATATGGTTTTGTAAATATATCAGGCTTTGTGTACAAAGCACATAGATTTGTGATTTTTTGATAACTGTGTACTTTTAGTGACCTTATGGTTTAAAGTAGCATTTTTATCAAGTTTAAATGAAGAATTTTGTTTTACTTTTTAAAAAGTCTATGCTGATTGATGGCTCTCTGCTGAATAAACATTGCATAAATGCAAAATATAAAGAAATAATATTAATAGACTATATAAGCAAAGGGATAAATACTAATTGGTCTCTTTTTTTCCAAGCCAGCAAAAAAGTGATTTTCCAGAACTGCATTTCTGACCATATTAGTCCTCTGTTTACCATTTAAAGCCCTTTACCACTTGGCTTCAATCTACCTTCTGACCTGATTATACATTATTCACAGCAATGTGCTGGAGACAGTTCTCACTGTCTCTCATGATGATTGTTAAATTTTCAGTATGAACATTTATTTACTGACAAAATATTATTTATTGACAAACATTACATATCAAGGTTTATTGTTTTGTTGATTGTCTAGACTTCAGAAAGTTGGGGAGAAAATGTTAAAAATGTAGATTAAACCTAAAATTATATCCAGCGTAGTCTTTTTTTCCACCCAGAGAACTGGTTATTAAACATTTACCAAGTTATTCTTGATTATTCCCCTTCTTGTATCCCAAAGTCCAGCAAAATTGTCTTTCTTGATGTTCTTTATAACGCTTTATCTCCTGTCTTACTGCCTTTAGACTGGCTGTTCCCCATGCCTAAATTGCCCCCCGCCCCATTTTCTGCTGAAGTGATTGCTTTCCTGATCTATCACTTGCTTCTAGTGGCCTTAAATCCAAAATTTACTATGTTATTTTATATGTATTTATATATATATATATATATATATATATATATATTCATATCGTTTTCACTGCTAGAATATGAGCTTCAAGAAGATTTGGTTGATTTTTTTTTTGGGGGGGGTCGTTTTTTTTTCCATTTTATCTTTGTATTATCAGCACCTAGGACAGGGGCTGACAAATAAGGAACACTTTGTAAAAGCTTATTGATAGATTGACTCTTTGATGTAGCACATAATACAGCACAGTGTTGATTATTATTACTGTGTTTATTTAATATTGGCTTTCTTCTCAGTACATTTGATTGTTGATACTTGTTGATAATTTAGTTTGTAATAAAAAAGAAAATTCAAAAGCAACATGCTTATTAAGTAGCTTACTGAATTAAAAAAAAAAGACTCCTTCAGACTTTAACTCTTCTACACAAGAAATAAGATATTCAGAAAGGATTCATTATTTTAATAATGTCGAGTTGATTCAGCTCCTTAAATGTGTTTCCCAAGTTTCCATGATAGATTTTTCTGCCTATTTGTTTTTGGTGATCTTAGAAAATTCCCCATGGTTTCAGTTATCACCTCTCTCTAGATTTTCCCCAAATCTCTCTCTAGAACTTCTGTCTAATGTTTCCAAATGCCTGCCAGATAACCTTTTGACATTTCAAATTCAGTGTGTCCAGAAAAACAAAACCCCCCAAAACCCTCCTAATTGTTTTCTTCCCCTTAAATCTACCCCACTTCTCTAATTCTATTGGTACTATCATTGTCTTATAACTTTACACTAATCTTTGATTCTTTTCCTTTCTTCTTCACTTTCTATGCCCAATTAGTTATTAAGTTCTGCCAGTAAATCTCCAAAATAACTCATTCTGGCTTTTTTACAACACTATCTGGATAATTCAGGGGCTCTTGCATTTGCTTCACTTCTAAGGATTTATCCATCATGGAAAGGGTGTAGGTTCTTACACACTCAGAGGCAGAACCATGGAGTCATAGACCTTTGTGATCATCTGATTTAATCTTATCATTTTACACATGAAGAGACAGAGATCCTGAGGAAAAAAGGTCCACATGAAAAGAAAATTTAACTGAACTAGAAATCAGGACAGCTTAATTTTAGAGGTATCTACATAGTACAGCAGGTAAAGTGATAGATCTGCAGTCTGGAAAATCTGGATTAAAGTGCTGCCTCAGATATGTATTAGCTATATAATGCTGGGTAATTTATACTCCTTTTTCCCCAGTTAAAGTGAAGATAATAGCTATTTTACTTCTAATAGTGAATGTGAGTCTCAAATGAGGTAACATATAGGACCTTGTATTCCTTAATTTTGCACACAATTGGAACTCAATTTGTTGAAATAAGTAAATAAATGAACTAGGTCCTTGGTACTAACATCATCCTAGTCAACCATGTATATAACCTTAAAATCATCCTTGACTCTCTCCTTTCCCTCTTCTGTCCACCCTCAAACCCCATCTAATCAGTTGCCAAGTCTTGTCAGTTCTATAGTGAGTACTGTTGGTGATACTAAATATTTTTTACTCTTTTATCCTTGTCAGTTCTACCTCCTTGTCTCTCAAAATCCATTCTTTTCTCTTCACTCACATGGTTGCTACCATAACTTAGTCCCTTATCACCTCTTGCCTGAACTACTGTAACAGCCTCTTAATTGGTTTACTGTGATTGCAGTATTTCCTCTCTCCAATCTACTCTCCACACAGCTGCCAAAATAATCTAAGACACAGGTGTGATCAGTTCACTCTCAGTTCAAAAGTCATCATTGGTTCTCTATTACCTTTTAGATGAAGCGCAAAGTCCTTAACCTGGAATTCAAAGCCTGTCACAGTCTGGCTACCACCAACCTTTCCAACTTTTTGCTCTCCATTCATTTTGTTTCTTTCATACTAGATTAATGTGTACATTTCCTAAATTACAATAATAATAATGATAATGATCCTAACTTAATATAGCACTTTAAGGACTGCAAAACATTTTATATCTATTATCTCATTTGATGCCTTTACAGCTTTATTCTCTGGCCTTACCACAGTGCCTTATCCCATTCACAGAAGGTACCATCTTTCTCATCTACACCTATGAGAATATTTTTTTTCCTTAAATTCTCAGTTATGGTGATATTTCCTTTGTGAATTCTTCCCTGATCTCCCTAATTGTTACTGCTTTTTTTTTTTTTTTAAAGCAATTGGGGTTAAGTAACTTGCTCAAGGTTACACGGCTAGTCATTTGATTTATGCGTGGGTGCTCATTTTCTGAGGCCGGATCTGATCTCGGGTCATCCAAACTCCGAGGCCGGTGCTCTTACTCACTGCGCCACCTAGCCGCCCCTTTAGGGCAATCGGGTTTAAGTAACTTGCCCAAGGTTACACGGCTAGGTTTTTGTTTGTGCGGATTAAGTGTCGGAGGCCGGCTCCGAACTCAGGTCCTTCTGATTCCAGGGCCGGCGCTCTATTCACTGCGCCACCTAGCCGCCCCGATTGTTACTGCTTTTTCTCTCCTCAAATCACTTGTATTGATTTGCTTGTGTATATGTTGTATCTCCATTTCTCTTTTGCTTATTAAGCATTGAATGGAGTTGATAAATTATTATACACACCTCAGGCAAAAGTTCTTTATTATGCAAGGGAAAAAACAAAAGCTAACAAGTACAGTTTTGATTATTTTATTTCAATCTAACCATCCACATTTCTAATTAATATCTAAGTATTAAATACAGCAGTAGAATTTTAAATGCCATTCTCAGTTGGCAGGGATTAAACTATAGAATCAACAGATCTAAAATAAGAAACAATAATGTTTAGTTGTTTGGTCTATGATTTAGTAAGAAACAATTATCAAATGAATAAAATGAATCATCCAGACAGATCCCAAGATAGTTTTGAAATAATTGTCCTGTTGGACTTCTTGTGCAGTCTATATACTCCATGAGACAAAACTTTATCTCCAAACTTAATTTCGTGGTCTCTAGTTTGCTGAGAGAAATCTTCAAACCTCTGAAATGATATTCCCTACCCACCTACCCTGCTCCAATGATACTCCATAATCTTTTTCTTATTCCTATAAAATAAATTATTTCTATTTCAGGAAGAGAAGAGTAAGCCTGGGAAAATAGACAAATGTTTTAATATACATCAATTTAAATTTCTGTATGGAACTGAATCTCGTAGTAATCAGGCACAATAGTGATTTTGTGTGCCTACTAAAATGTTATACCTCCTATCCAGTTATCCAATTTAAAAATTTTTATCCCTCTATCCAAAGTAATCTTCATCATTTTAATCAATCTAAGTAATGTTACAGTTGCAGTTAATTTTATCTGAATCAACAGGAGAAGGAAAAAAAAAGCCCTATCTAAATTAGCTCTGGGTTGGTGACAAAGCTGGAATCCTTGTTTCCAGAATAATTAGAATTAGAGGGAGTTGAGTGGGGTGAAGGAGAATGGAAAGTGGAGTGATAACTATGGACCCATGATAAGAGCCAGACCAGGAAGGAAGACTAAAGGATATTTGCCCATGGAATTTCCAGGAATGGAATAGCCAGAACCATCAATAATCAGTTCAGATCCTTCCTATGATGTTTATTTGCTGCATGACCTTCGAAAAATCACTTTACTTTCACAGAACACAGTTTCCTCATATGTAGCATAAGGGAAAAGCATTAGGGCTAGATGACTTTTGAACTCCTTTCCAGTTCTAGATCCTATGAATCTAAGTGGTTTCATGTCTTGATTCTTTTCTTCTGTCTTTGACTCCAATTAACTTTATTCTGAAAACTCAGAGTATGAGAGTGCTAGACTAAAACATAGTTAAAACAAGCAAGTGAGTTGGCTCGAAAGCTTTCAGTTTAGAAGTAAAGTTTCATAAGCTAATTTTTTTTCCATTTTAGTTTCAAATTCCTAATGTCTCAGAATATAGAGAGGTAACATGGTGTGTTAGAAGGTGTGCTAGCTTTAAAACTAGGGAGGAACTTGGTTTAAACTCTAACATTTACTACTTTGATGATTATAGGAAAGTCACCCAATCCCATTGACCTTCATTTTCCCCACCAATGAGGATAAACATATTTGTACCACCTATCTCACATAGTTATTGAGAGGGAAATGCTTTGCAAATCTTAAAGTGATAAAGAAATGTGATTTATTATTATTAATTTTGTCTTGAGCAAAAAAATACTCGAGGAAATTAGTGTTCATGGGTGACCTATGTCAATACCACCAGAATTAATTATGGATTTAGTATTATAATAAGCAGTCTAACAATAGGATACTTTTGGAGAAACAAAATTGATCATTCATTTTCTTTAAGTTTATAAAACAAATTTTGAAGAATCTGTCTTAAAGAATATACATTTTGTCCTTTGATATCATGTACTGTCAAAAAAATGGAGTAAAATTTCAAAGCTTTAGTTTTCCATAGATTTTCTGGAAAAGAAATTATTGGTATTACTTCACAATTGACTAGGCATTAGAAGTATTTTCTTTAAAAATATTGTTGAAATTGTATTTTCCATCATAAATACTTCTTTGATTATATGCACTTAATAGCATAAGTGGAGAAGAAAAAAATATCTCTTGATTTTAGAATTATTTGTACTTGGAAATGATAAATAACAAATGTGAATAGCTTTTGTGAAATTTAGAGATAAATCTATAGTAGGTTTCAATTAATTCAACTTATATTAATTGAACACCACCAATATTCACACCCATATTGTCTTCAAGGCATCATGTTATGTGTCCTTTATGAAAATCTAATTCTTCACATTAGATTTTTAAAATCATCCATCAACTATTTTAAGCTTTAATTTTTTTGTTATTATTGTTCAAGGAGTGTTAGAGATAAAACTCATGGGAGCTGAAAATGAATTCCGTTAATATTCTTTGTGAGAAATAGCTTCATGACCCCAGGGGACATATAAGGGATCAGAAAGGTAAAGTAGAAGAAAAGAAAATCTTCAAAACCTCCCTCTTTCTAGTTCTACCACACTAAAAAAGAAAGCAAAACAAAACACTTTTTACAAACAAGCCTAGTCAAGAAAGGAAAAATTATCCCACGTTAGCTATGTCCAGAAATGGATTATCATATTAATATTTCTGTTATTTGCATCAGTATACTTATTCTAGTCATCTTCCCTTCTCCCAGAGAGCCATCCTATATGACAAATATTTTTGAGAAGAAAAAATTTCAATACAACCGAATGATACATTTAAAAAGATGAAAAACACGTGCAATGTATAATGCCTCTCAATCTCCTACCTACATGAAGGAGGGTGTTATGTTTAGGATGTCTTCTCATATCTCTTTGCTTGAGCCATGCTTAATCTTTTTAATTTTGTTAAATTTACTTTTGAGGTTTTGGTATGTGGTTTTTCTTTAATTTATATTGTGTTACTACATGTATATATATATGTATATGTATATATGTATGAGTCTATGTATCTATTTTCATATGTGTATATATGTATATACATATATCTTTATATATATAAATACATACATATATACATACATCTTTATATATAAATACATACATATATATGGAGAGAGAGAGAGAGAGAGAGAGAGAGAGAGAGAGAGAGAGAGAAAGTGTGTTTTCTTGGTTCTACTTACTTAATTCTATTTTGATTTACATAGATATTTCCATGCTTTTCCACACAGATCTTTCCATGCTTCACACACATCATTTCTTATGAACAGTAATATTGTGGAACATAAATTTAATAAAATGTTCCCCACGTGTTCACCAATTAATAGACATCTTTGTTTCCAGTTGTTAGCTATCACAAAAAGTGCTCTACTATATTTTGGAGTATGTGGAGACTTTCTTCTGATTGCTGAGTTTCTTGGAGTATAAGTCCAGTAATAGAGTCTGATTCAAAAGCTATGAATATTTGAGTTAGTTTATTTGCATAATTCCAAATTGCTTTCCAAAATGGTTGTGCCATTTCATACCTCTACCAACAATGTATTGGTGGGCCTATATTTCACAACTGTTCTAATGTTAACTATTTTCATTTTTTAAAAATTCACAGGTGTAAAGTGAAACCTCAGAGGTGTTTTGATTTGTATTTTCTTTATTATTAGTGATTTGGAGCATTTTTGTATCTGGTTCTGAATACTTCTTTTTTTTTTTTTTGTGGAGGGCAATTGGAGTTAAGTAACTTGCCCAAGGTCCCACGGCTAGGTTTTTGTTTGTGTGTGTTAAGTGTCTGAGGTTAGATTCGAACTCAGGTCCTTCTGACTCCAGGGCTGGTGCTCTACTCACTGTGCCACGTAGCTGCCCCATGAATACTTCTTTTGAGAACTGTTTATATCCTTTGACCATTTATCTATTAGGCAATGGTGTGTGTATGTATGTGTGTGTGTGTGTGTGTGTGTGTGTGTGTGTCTGTGTATACACATTCATCCCTTTACAGTGAAATTTGATACAAATATTTTTTCTCAGTCACTTCTTTTATCATAGCTATATTAATTTTGTCTCTGCAGAAACTTTTCAATTTTAAGTAATAAAACGTATGTTTTCCTCTGTCTCTTGTTTTCAATTCATAACTGTAAGTGGATGATGTTTCTATTCTAATTTTTATAGTATTATTGTTAATATTAATGTCACATTTATTTAGAATGTATTGTAGAATATAATATAATATTTCAGTCTAAGCTTAATTTCTGGCAGATTGCTTTCCATTTTTCCCAGCAATTCTTATCAAACAGAGAATTTTAACCAAGGTAATTTCTTTTTTCTGCTTTGCATCAAACCCTGGGCTATTTTGTTTCTGAATCTCCCTCATGCAATCTTTTTAATTGATTTATATTCTTTATTAGTTGATGCTGCTAGAATTTCCAGAATTATATTTTAAAAATAGGAGAGTGGTCATCCTTCCTTTACTCCCATATTTATTGTAAAAGCTACTACTGTATGTGTAGCACTGTGGGTGAAAATATTATTGTTTTAACTAACTTTTTAGTTGAATCTTTAAGATTTTCCAAATATATCATCAACAAAATGAGAAAGTTTTATTATCTCATTGCCCATTCTGATTCCTTTAATTACTTTTTCCCTTTTTAGTGCTATTGCTAGCATTTCTAATATAGTAATAAATAATATTGGTAATAATGGATATCCTTGTTTCACTCCTGATCTTTTTGGAAAGGCTTCTAAAAAGCTTATCCCAAGCTTATCCTTATTTCAAATAATGCTTGTTGTTGGTTTTAGGTAGATGCTTCCAAATATTTTAAGGAAAAATCCATTGATATCTTTGCTTTCAAATATTTTTTCTTTCATGTATGTTTAATAGGAATGAGTATTGTGCTGTGTCAAAAGCTTTTTCTGCATCTATTGAGGTAATCATATGACTTGTTACCGATATTATTAGCTATGTTAATAGTCTTCTTTATGTTAAGCCATCTATGCATTCTTGGCATAAATCAATGCCATCACAGTTAAATTACCAAAAGATTATTTTATTAAATTGAGAAAAAAATAGCAACAAAATTCATTTGAAAGTACAAAATGTCAAGAATATCAAGGGAATGAATGAAAATAATGTAAAGCAAGTAGGTTTAAGAGTTCCAGATTATAAACTATATTATAAGATGGTAATTATCAAAAGTATCTGATAATTACCTAAGAAACAGAAGGTGGGGGGCAGCCAGGTGGCATTGGCCCTGGAGTCAGGAGGACCTGAGTTCAAATCCAGCCTCAAACACTTTACACTTTCTAGCCGTGTGACCTTGGGCAAGTCAGTTAAGTCCAATTGACTCTCCAAAAAACAGACAAACAAAAAAAAAAAAAGCAAAGAAACGGAAAGTGGGTCAGTGGGACAGAACAGACATTCAAAACATAGTAGTGAATGATTATAGTAACCTTGTGCTTGTCAAAGGTAAAAATTTAAGCTTTGGGGATGAGAACACACTATTTTTGTAAATTAAATTTTATGTCTATTTTTGGTTTACATCATTCATTGCAACAAGATTTTGAGCAATCTGCTCTCTCCTATATTCTCCCCCAACCCCCTCCAATTTTCCAGTAGGACAAGATGAATCTCTATACGCCAGTGCCTGTATATCTTATTTCCCAGTTGCATGTAACAATATATATATATACATAATATTATATATATATAATATTATGTATATATATATATTAAACATTTGATTTTAAAACTTTGGATTCCAGATTCTTGCCCTTCCTCCTTCACCATCCACCCTTATTAAGAAGATAAGCAATTCAATATAGGTTGTACATGTGTAGCTATGCAAAACATTTCCAAAGTGGATGTATTTTAAAAGATTGACTATATTTCCCTCCATCCTATCCTGCCTCCCAATTTGTTCTAATTCTCTACTTTGACCCTGTCCCTTTTCAGAAGTGTGTGCTTCCAACTTCCCTCCCCACCAAAATGCCCTCCCCTCCACCATCCCCCGTCTGATCCCTTTCCCCCCTACTCTCCTGTAGGGCAAGATACCCTATTTAGTGTATATGTCATTCCCTCCTTAAGCCAAATCCAATGAGAGTAAGATTGACCTATTCCCTTTTGCCTTCCAGTTCTTCCCCTCCATTGTAAAAGTTTTCCCTTGCCTCTTCTCTATGGGATAATTAACCCCATTCTGTCTATCCCCATCTCCTCTCATTATATTCCTCTCTCACCTCTCAATTTCACCTTTTAAGTATCATACCTTCCTATCCAACTGGTCCTGTGCCCTCTGTCTATGTATACCTGTACACATATATGCACACACATATGTATTCATATGCCCGTATACCTTCCTATATAGACATATGTATGTATATATACATACATGCACACACACACATGTATACATACATACATACATACACATACACACAGATACACTGGTTTTCTTTTTCTTAGGGAGTTAATTTATTATTTGTTTCAATTTCTTTTTCTAAGATAGTATTGGTTATATATTCTACTGTTGTTCTGTTGCTCTGGATAATTATTTAACATGTACATGGGAAATAAGATATACAGGCATTGGGGCATATAGAGATCCACCATGCCTTACTGGAAAGTTGGAGGGGGTATGGGAGAAGATATAGGAGAGAGCAGATTGGAGGAGGGCATATCCAGTACACCAAAAAAAAAACAAAAAACCAAAACAAAAAAAAAACAAAAAAAACAAAAAAAAACACAAAAACAAAAAAAAAACAAAACAAACAAAAAAACCAAACCAAAACCAAAAAACAAAAAAAAAAACAAAAAAAAAACAACAAAAAACAAAACCCAAAACACACAAAAAAAAAAAACAAACAAAAAAAAAAAAAACAAACAACACAACAACAAAACACACAAAAAACACCAACACAAAAAACAAAAAACCCACACAAACCCCAACCCCCCCCACACCACCAAACCCACACCCAAACAAACACCAAAAACCAACCCACAAACCCCCACCCCACACCCCCCCCCAACCACAAAAAAAGTTCTGTGATTGATTTGTTCTTTTTCCTTTTTATTGATGTTAGCATTTGTAGATATGTAACTGCATATAAAAATTTTGCTGTGCTGTCTAATTGTTTTCTTTATATTTAATGAAATTGTGTGTTGTTTCTAGGATTTGTTCTTTGACCTACTTGATTTTTACTTTTAGTTTCCAGTCAGTTTTTAATCTAAGTTTCAAATGTATTCTTCAATATGATTTTTATTGTGTTATGGTCTGAAAAATATACATTTAATATTTCTGCTTTTCTATATTTGTTTGTGAGGCTTTTTTTCCCCCTAACACAGTCAACTTTTTGAGTATGCAATGCACATCAGAGAATAGGTATATTCTTTTCTGTTCCTATTTAATATTTTCCAGGGTTTTAATCATTTAACTTTCATAAAATTCTGTTTATCTCCTTAACTTCTGTCTTCTTTCTTTTATGATAGTTTTATCTGATTTACCTGGGCTAAATTTAGCACATTACTTTCTGTTTCATCTTTTAATATTTAACTTTCTCTTTCAGTATTTGGAGGTTATGCTATTTGATACTATATGTTCAGTATTCAATATTACTTCATTGCCTGTGGTGCCTTTTAGTAAAATGTGGTTTCCCAGTTGTTCTATTTAATTAGGTCTATAATATTGCTTTGTCTGAGATCATGATTGCCACTCCTGTCTTTTTTACTTCAGTTAAAGCATAATAGATTTTGCTTCAACGTCTCACTTTAACTCCAATGGGTATCCTTCTGTTTCAAATGAATTTTTGTAAACAACATACTGTTAGATTCTGGTTTCTAATCCAGTCTGCTATCCTCTTCTGTTAGGTTTTTGTGGAGGAGGTATGTTGGATGATAAGCAAAAATGCTGATTCTCACCTCCCTAAATCAACAAAAATTGCAACCATTCAATACATAAATCAACAAAGATTGCAACCATTCAATACAAAGAGTATTTTTTTGTAATTTTTCAGCATTTGTTTTTTTATTGTTCTTTCCATTTATACTGTTATAGCCACTATGTATTGTTTTCTTGTTTCTCCTTACTTTATTCTACATCAGTTCACATACAGTTTTCCAAGTTTCTATTTGTCATAGTCATCAATTCTTACACTTCAGTAATATTCCATTACATTCATGAATTGCAATTTGTTTAGCAGTTTCCTAATTGACGGGTTTTCAGTTAGTATTTCACTCTTTGCTATCATAAAAATACAGCTATAAATATTTTGATGTATGGATTATAAATGTTCTTATGTTTACTCATGTTTCCAGCCTCAGTTCTTGGATTAAGGGGTGCTAACCTCTTTTTCTCCCCTGAATGCTTGGATATGGTTTTGTGACTCAGGTCTGCTTCCTGCTGAAGCTTAGATGATTCAGCTTCTGCCATGCCACAGTTCTGGATGAGTGGCTCCATCCCCATCCTATTTCCTGCTCTCTTCTATCACTCTGAGCTGGGAGGGGGAGCTACATCCTGGTGGATATGCCCTCTGCCTAAATCTCTGACCTTTGCCAGCTCTGTCTCTTTGATCAGCCACTTATTGGCACTTTCTGCCTCTGTCATCCTTCTCCCATTAGGAAAAACCCAGAAGGACCATCTTTAATTCCTATCCTGGCTCTGATTCTGACTCACCCATCTTCACCACCATCTTCCCTACTTTATTCTGTCCCTTTCCCTATCCCTTTATCAGCTTCCTTTTATGTAGAGCTCTTTGAGGGCTTGAACTATCTTTTTTCCTCCTAATATATGTATCCCTGTAACTTAGTAGAGAGCCTGACACATAGTAAGGACTTTATAAAGTGTTTGTTGTCTTCTTGCCTGCCCTGAGGGGAGTTGACTATTTTCAGAACTCCTGAAGATACCTGAGTATATGCTACCAAACACCTTAGAGAATCCATCTGTTCGGGTAATTACCTCGTAATAGCCTTTTTTTTTTTTTACTCCTGCTGAGGATCTGGCTGTATGCCATGACCAGAGAGTGCTTTCTTTCCTTGCCTTCTTTCCTTACCTATTTCCCTAGCAAGGACCACCCAAAACTCATATCAGTGGCTTCACTGCTCACTGGGTGTAGATGCACTTGCTTTTCTTTTCTATGATATGAAGCTTACCAATCCTTACTCTACTAGCTAGCCTCACATCATCCTTATGTGGAAGAAACAGTCAGATGGGTAGGAGGAAAATCAGCAGAGAGTGGTGTCCTGAAAATTTAGAGAGAAGACAGTATCAAGGAAGAAAGTAGTCAAGAGTGTCAAAAAATGCAGAGTCAAGGAGAATAAGAATTGAGAAAAGTCATGGGATTTGACAATTTAGAGATTATTATTAACTTTGGAGAGAGCAGTTTTGGTGGAATGGAGAGAAAATTGAGGTATCGATTGTAGACAACAAGAACTCTAGCTTCAAAGGGCAGAAGAGAAATAGGATGATAGTTAATAGAATGGAAGAATCAAGTAAAAGTTTTTTCATGATGTTCTATACAAAAGGACAGGGAAGTATGCTTCACCATTAGTCCTCTGAAGTCACTATATATTAATCAGTCTTTTGAGGTGTCACAGTGTTTTCATTTATTTAATTGATGTCTTCACATAAATTGTTTTCATGCTTCTGCTTAACATTATACTTCCTAAGATTTCTTCTTAAGTTTCTATGAATTCCTCATTTTATTCCATTACATTTTTATAACGTGATTTGTTCAACTTGCGCCAATAAAATCATTAATTTTAAAGCAACCCCCCAAAAAACTATTGTGATCTAGTAGCACAATTCTAACAATGTCAATTGCCTACTCTGTAAACTCCAGTGATTTGTGTATTACCTGTAGGATCAAATATAAACTTTTGTTTAGCATTTAAAACCTTTCTTTCACAACCTCTCTCTGTTCCATTTTCACAACCTTATTACAGTGTTCCCTTTCACTTAAGATATAATCTAAGCAAACTGGCCTTCTTATTGCTCTTTACTCAGTCTTCTATATCCTCTTATGTTTGTTGATGTCAAACAGTCTATTCCTCATATTCTTCTTACCATCACCTTTAAAATTAGCTTCCTTTTTAAACTCAGTTCAAACACTATCTTCTCCATGAAGCCTTTCCTGATCTTTAGGTGCTTGTGAAATTTGCCCTCAAATTTTATTTTATCTATTTTGTACAAAGCTACATTTGTGCATATTCTTTCATCTCACTTAAGTATCTTGAAGGCAAGGACTATTAAATTTTGGTTTCTGTATCCCTACTGTTTTGGCACAGTTTGTTGTGTATCTTAGGTACTTAATAAATGCTTGTTGATTAATTGAGGCCATGAGTTAGAAAACCCATTGGACAATCTTGTCCAATTCTGTTTGTTTGTTTGTTTTGAGGGCAATTCGGATTAAGTAACTTGCCCAAGGTCACACGGCTAGGTTTTTTGTTTGTGTGTGTTAAGTGTCTGAGGCCGGATCTGAACTCAGGTCCTTCTGGCTCCAGGGCCGGCACTCTACTCACTGCACCACCTAGCCGCCCCATTCTGGTCCGATTCTACAAGTGTTAGTATAATTATATCTCTGTATGGCAGGCAGTTAGACCCTGTGATTACAAAGAAAGGACCGTTGTAAGTATAGATTGGAGAGGAGAGAGACTAAAAGCTTAGAATTCAACTAGATAGTTTTTAGTAGTAATCCAAGTGAGAGATGTTGAAGTATTACACTAAAATGACCCAATGCAGACAGAAGAGGATGGATGTAAAAGATGTTGTAGAGGAAAAATTGGCGATATCTGAGAACTAATTTTCCTTGTTGGGATGAGGAGAAGGAAGAGTCAGAATGACTTTAAGGCTGTGTACCTGATTGATTGGAAAGATGGAAACAATAAATTGTCAGTCAAGTGTTAAATATTACAGAGTTGGTCATAAAGATAAGGACTGAGGAAAGAGTCAGATTTAGCAAAACTTTTTGACCAATGTTCTCTCTCATTTTACTAATTTCTGTAAGTTTTCTGCTGCAGTTTCCTCAGCTATACCACTGGGGTTCTAAAGTATCTGTTTCAGAGTTGGAAGGAAAAATAAGATAGTAAACAGGGTGTTCATAAATGTGTTAGGCATGTAAGCACACTTGATGAAGGGGATGGAAATTGCTGCTGGGTACAAAACATCAAAATTAATTTTACACATTTTTAGAATATACATGTCTATGTACATATGCATATATATGTGTGCATATTTGCACATATATGTATGTGCACATAACATCTAAATGATAAAATGAAGATTATACTATGAGGAAGATTTCTCTCTTAATAAAATCTTATCCTTAAATTTCTTCCTATGACATCAAATCAATGATGTTTGATATGTAGAAAATTTACTTTAATTTTTATTATAAAGCTACATTTTTTCTTGGTTAGTTGTATATATAAAAATAATAACTAAGATTTCTATAGCATGTAATATGTGCCAGCCACTGTGCTGAGTACTTTACAATTATCTCATGTTATCCTCACAACAATGTTGGGTGGTACATTTACTTATTACTCTCCCATTTTACAAGTGAGGAAACTGAGGTGAGTAGAAATTAGATGACTTGCCCAGAGTCACACAGCTAGTAAGTGTATGAGGCCAAATTTGAACTTGGGTTTTCTTGATTCCAGGCCCACTGCACCACCTAGCTGCCCTTTTGGCAATTTAAATCAGAACTGATTAGTCAGAATTCATTTATTGCCCCTTCAGCTTTATTGTATTCACTGTGTACTTCAGAATTTTCATTTGTTGGTACTTGTTTTGTGATTTTTCTTGTGCCATTCACCTAGGTATATTTGTTCATTCACCTAAATTGTAATATCTCTTGAAGGAAAGATGATATTTTTGTTTCTCTCATATCATTCCCAGTACAACAAATGCTTAATACAAGTTTAAGTTTTCTAAATAGTTTTTCATCATCCTCCCCCACTCCAAGTGCTGGTCCCCTCTTTTAACTACCTTATATTTATTTTTTTATTCTCTTTACATTTTTTTATATTTCTATTTTTATTTCTATGCACAGGGCCTGGAATATAGTGGGTTCTTAATTAACATTTGTTAATTGAATATTGCCTCAAGCTCATTAGTATGTAAGCTCCTTTAGAGTATAGACTACATCCATCTTTGTTTTTATAACTCCCTGCTTGGCACATAGTCAGTCTTTAATAAACACTGATTTTATTCTCTCTTTCTGACATCTACTTGTGCATTGCACAAGCCTGCCCCCATTCTGGAATGCATTCCTTTCTCATCTCTGTGTTTCATAGGCTTTATCTTTCTTCACATCTTAGCTCAAGTATCATTTCTTTGGAGCTGTCACTAATCCCCCAGTCATTAGTATGCTCGCTCACTCTCTCTCTCTCTCCTCAAACTACCTTGTATTTACTTATTTTTGTAGATGAACCTTGACCCCTACCCCCACCAAGATGTAAGGGACTTGAGAACAGGGTCCTTTTTTCCCTTTTATGGTGAATATAATGCCTTATACACAGCAGGAATTTATTAAATATTTGCTAAAGTATTAATTTATTAACTATTTATATGTTATGGGGAGGGGGAAGATAAGGGTTCGCTAGGACTCTCTTGACCAATTAATTTCCACCCCTATCCTATTTTAATAAACGGTAGTTGGATCAAGTAACAGAGACGATGAAATGTTAATATCTTAAATGAACTACAAAGAAGAGTTTTCTCTTGCTTGAATTAGAAGTCCGGCTTACCTTTTCCTGGCTGAAAATCAACTATTTCTCAGGTGACCTTTTAAAATCCATCTTGTTAGCCCTAGAAACAGTATAAGAAGGGTATGTGTCTGTAGTGTGACTTGTGGTGGGAGAGCAGAAATCCAGTTATGAAGAAAAAAATCGAGATTTTTGGAAGGGGAGACTCTTCACCTTTACTGTTGTGCCTCTACCAGAAAGAAGCAAAGGAGAAAGGAATTCTTTCTGCTCATGTCCTCCTCACATCAACCATTGTGTCTTGTAGCAGAGCTACTGTCCTAAGAACAGACGGGGGGAGTCTAGGAATAAACAGGTAAACAGTGAGGTTACCTTCTAGCAGGTGACCCCTGACAGTAGAGAATAGAACTAGCTGGAGATTCCAAAGAGAAGAAACTTGGCAGATGGAAGTGGAGATAGAGAAAGATGTCAGCCTATGTGATCAGCCTGCCTGTTAGAGATGCTCATTTGTTGGGAATCAATGTGATGACTCCATGAAAAAGCAGGACACTGAGACCCTCTAGGGTGGAGACATTAGTTGCCTTGGCCACATATGGCTTATATATATACCTTGCTCCTAGTGCAATTTACGTGTGTGCTCACTCTTCCTACAGATGCTATATGTACTTGTAGAAGAGTTTGCCACTGATTGAGGGTGAGTGTGAAGGTGAGGAGCAAGTATTTTGTAGTTACTTTTCTTACTACATCATCTTAATAAAACTTTTGGCTGAGTAGGGCTCCTGAGCTGTATTTTTAGGAATTTGTATCCATAAAGTTTCTTGAAACCGAGGGGGCAGGGTACCAACATGCAAGTGCAAATTTGGGGAATAGACTATAGGAATGTGAGTTAGGAGCCTTGATTTAATCACTGCAAATACCTTCAGAATTTGGTATGTGTTTTTGCCATGCCATCTTGTTTCAGCCCATCCCAGAAACCAAGATACTGAGGAACTAGTAAGCCAATTCTTGCAATTGTTAGTAGAATTAGATTCCCTCATTCTTCCTCAGTCTCTTCCTTTTCTACCCTCTCCATTCCCTTACTACTTTCCATCTCTGATTCTGGGAACCTTAATGAAATCAGTGCTATAGTTTCAGAAAAGGGAATTTCATGCATCTGCCCTATGATTCACCATCCTTGTGACTTACTAGACCAGGGGTGGGGAACCTGTGGCCTCCAGGCCACATATGGTCCTCTAGGTCCTCAAGTATGGCCCCTTGACTGAATCTAGAAGTCATAGAACAAATCCCTTTAATAAAAAAGATTTGTTCTGTGAAGTCTGGATTCAGTCAAAGGGCTGCACTTGAGGACCTAGAGGGCCACATGTGGTTTTGGTCTCCACCCCTGTAACTAGACCAAAACATCCTTCTTTCATTGCCATTCGACTACTATATATGTATGGGAAGGGTAAGCTTTCCCTATGATAATGCAATTTCATTGAGGACAGGCTCTGTCTCTCTTTTGTAAATCCAGTGCTTTGCACAGTGTATGGCACATACTAAACGTGTGGGTTGTGCTTCTTTCTAGCAAATGGATTTTGGGGTTGTTTGTTTTGATGGTTTTTATCTCTGAAAAAATTTCAATATCTCTGATTTCCTGATTTTACCCATTTTTTGGGCATTTGAATCTCTACAATAAAAAAAAAAATCCATCCATTCAAAGAGTTTCATGGTGCTATTTAATTGGTAATTAACTTGCTCCCTAATTGAGTTCTGGGCTTGTTAAATTTAACTGGCTTCACAATTTTGATTATTCTGAATTCTTAATACAATACAATTCTAATGATTCTGAATCAAAAGAAAACTAAATTTTATTTAGGAATGCAGTTGTGAATGTTAGTAATAGATTTATGGAAGTTTCTAGTGTCATGTGAGAATTATCATTAAACTGTAGTTTTTAAGAATATAATTATTTTACTCTTACAAATGTCATTTTGCAAATAGTTCTCTTTGCACCTCTTTGTTGCTTTAGTATTTTTTCCATGCCCAATGCTATGGTATTTGGATGTAAGGTCATAGATTTAGTTCTAAAAGGAACCTGGGATATCAAGTCCAATTTCCTTATTTTAAAGATCAGGAAACTAAGGTCCAGACTTACCTAAGATAACACAGGTAGTAAGTAGCAGAGATAGAGTTCACACTATTTCATTATGAACATCTATACGTATAGAAGAAAAATGAAGGGACAACTAAAATCTGGGTGTAATTTAACTGGACAATGATTATATGTATTGTAACTTTTATTTATATCTTGAGGGAGGAAAGAGCTAATTTTTGTTGATTTGATAACTTTTAAAACTAATATTGATTGTCAGTATTGATTTGGAGTTTTACCTTTTACTTTTGTAGACACTTAACCTGCTTTGTGATAAAACCACTCAAGAGCTTCTATAATGAATATCTTCATTACCTAGAAAAATCTAAACTTGTATCTATAGACCAGATGTTGATACAGTGAAAGCAGGCAAATTTGATTTTAATAGAAAAAATATGGTACCTTGAAAAGAGAGAATTACTAGACTTGTTCTAAGTACTATGATTTGAAGTATTCATTATCAACCTTTTTTAATTTGGAAAGTGATTTAACAAAAAATTTCAATGACCTTGAGGATGGAGCAAATTAAATAAGAGACAAAGGTTTTATTTCTGTAGTAGACCACTAAAAGAAAAAAAGAGTTGTGCACAAAATCACATGGTTCTAGTTTTGGAAATAGTCTTAGATAGTCTGCTTTCACCCCCACCGCTATTTTTTCGATAAGGAAACTGAGGTTTCACACCTAGGACTTTCCTGAGGTTTGAACAGCTAGTATCAGAATTGGGATTCAAGCTCATTTCTTCTGACTCCCTTCTCCGGTCCATTCTTAATATTCTATACTAGTTGGGCAAAGAAAAAGCATGTGAAACATACTGTATAATCTGAGTATTTGTTTTCTAACCATTTAGTTACATCATCCTTAGTGTATTTGTTATCTACTTACTTTGTAATCAAGACCACCCACTTGATTTAGCCTGCTGACTTTTTATGCTTTTTTCTTCCCTCAAGGCTACAGTACATGTGTATTCATGTTTTTGCTTTCCCATTTACTCAGATCTCCAGCTGGGAAAATGTAGTGTGTACAATATACTCTGCCTTCAGCTGACATTTCTCACAAATTGCAACAGAAACACTGCTATCAGCAGCTTAATAACAGGTAGAAAGCATCTCTACATTATCAAGTCCCAGCAGGATTCAGAAACTATGGTTACCAAATTTTCAAAGAAGAGGAGGGGTTAGGAAATCTTTCCATCTAAGAAAAGCTGAAATAACATTGAAAAAACGATTCAATGAAAACTGCTTTTTGAAAAGTACTTATCAGAGCTGACTTAGCAGGGTTGTGACACTTTCATTTTTTTGCCTAATAGTTATTTTTGAAGCTCTCACAAGAAGTTTCTGTGGTTAAGCTCTTGGGAGGTGGGGAGGATGGAGGTCATTTATTTGTTTTTTACCCTTCTGTCCTTTTGAATGAAGAAGTGTTTTGCTAAACTAGATAAAAAAGAATAGGGTGATTATAATAGAGAAAGAAGTTACACACAGGCTGATGTGTTCGATGTCTAGGGAGTCATATGGTTGCGACAGCAAATAAAGCAAATTCTTCTAACACTGATCTTGTCTGTAGTGTTTTAGTTAATTTGATATTGCACCATGATCTGTCCATACACTTAGTGACTGTGCCATTCTAAGAATGCAAAAGAGCACTGTATTAAGTACTAACAGCAAGATGCTAACGTCTTAGGCTTTACTTGATATGAAAATAGCAAATATATTTGCAAATCTTTTCCTCAAAATGTAAAAGAAAGCAGTAACTGCAATGCCAGATAGGAATCTGAATTGTTCTTTTATGTTTAGTTCTGTGAGACTAACTGTTTTGCATTTAAACAGCAATTTAATTTTCAAAATAGGGCTCTGTACGCTTCTGTGAGAAAGGCATTATCAGAGTTTGTCATCTTTCAATCCTTTTGGATAGCAACAAGAGAATTTTGGCTTTTTATAGGAAATAGTAATGTAAATGATGCAAAAATCCATCTTTTTAACCATAATATTGTCTTTTTGTGCATCTTTTTTCATCTTTCTTTAAAAAATGAATATTATGTTGTCCATTCTTTCTCATAAAACTTTAACAATGATCAGTTTTGTGTTATAGGGCTTCTTTATATTATATTGATAAAAATCTGAATATATTTAACTATGTATCCCAAAATCACCCTAAGTAATGCAGAAATTGTCCAGACCAAACATAATTCTGTCAATAGGAGTAAAAATGAAAGGATTCTTGAAATAAAAAAAAAATCCAAGTAACAACATAAAGCAGGGCCTTGGAGTCTCACATTTCAGTAATACAGGGCCTTCACTGTATTCCGTGCTATGAGTAGCACAGAAATAAATGGCTGATTATCTCTTTTAGTAAGATAAAAGTGAAGGGGGGATAAGATGATACAAAGAGGAAGTACAGCTGCTCTCTCTATGATATTGAGGAATGGTAATTCAGATAGTACACTAGTTATTGATTTATCCTGACCTTTCAACCATCAGTGACTCCATTTTAAGTCCTGCTTGGTTACAATGAAACACTTCTCTTTGTGGCCTATAAACCAGACTCAGATAAATGATCTTTGTAAGAAGACTAAGGGGACACACTTTGTATTATAAACACAGTTGGTGAATTGCAAAGAAAGTTTTGGCCACCTCAATATTTTCTTTGTGGTCCTTCACCCACTTGTCTTTGTGGCATGGTGTTGGGGCATAAAATTCTTCACTATTTTCACCTTTAGCAAGTTAGCTTTCTTGTGGCACCTTTTCACTTACTTTCACATTTAACAGTGGGTAGTGAAATGGATTGTGTTTTAGCAACAATTAAAAAATACAACGTATTGATCAGTTTTGTCTCTACATCACGTTTTTTTCACTCCAGTGTAGCCTCACTGAACCCTCAAAAAACACAATTAAGCAAAACATTTGAAACTGAGACTCGCCTTTGCCAGTTTACAAAGTATGAGATAAATCAGTTGTTGTAATTTCCATTTTCTCTTACTATTTAGTGATTTGAGTAATGTTTTCATGTGGTCATTTATAGTGGACAGTTCTTTTGAAAGCTATTCATATCCTTTGATCTTTTATCAATTGGGGAATGTCAACAGGCAATCGGAACTTCACAAAACCCTTAATAGACCTTAAAAGGAACAACATTCTTTTTATCTCAAGTAATCTTCTTTTTATAAATGGTCCAGCCACTTTGATCAGTTACAAGGTTCAAACTATACTTTTAGGCTATGAGACTTTTCATTTGAAAAAGACTTAACATTCATTTCACTTCTCCAGTTGGCCAAGATCTGACCACGGCCCTCTTCTTACCCTATCCCACACTGAATATAGTATCAGTAAGGTGACTTGAGCTACTGGAAAAAATCACTAAACTTGGGAAAAGATTTTAGATAGATTTTAGATTGCCATGGACTAATTTTGGGAACTTGGATAAGTCACTTAGCTTTTGAGCCTCACTAAGTAAATAGCCAGATGAACTTTAAGTATTCTTCTTCTAGCACTAATATTCTCTAGTCTACAAATGATATTATATACCTGTGTATATGTAATAACTGGGAATGTGAAAGCCGAAAACTGAGGGAACAGGTTCTGACAAAACTTACTTTACTCTTTCCATTGATTAAATGCTTTCTTGTAGGTATTCCTGTCCCCTTTTCTTCCCCCAATAAACTAGAAGCTCCTTGTGGACAGCTACTTGTCTTTTTTGTTTTGTTCTATACAATTTTTTGCACATTGTAATTTCTCAATAAATGTCTATACCTCCAATACAATTCCACATTTCTTAGTACTTACTCCAGCAAACTTTTTCGTGTCATTGACTTCCAGAATTGCTTTCTGCATGTTTACATTTCCACCCAGATTATAATATTCCTCAGAACACCTAATAGAACTAACATGCTTAATTGCTATTAATCACATTTGTATTCATTTTGTCATAAAGATACATGGCAAAATATCACAAAATAATGATAACATCATTACCTTTCGTTTTTTACAAAAGAAAAAAAACAAAAAAACAACTGTGTTGGATTAGCTTCTGTCAGGGAACAAGTAGTTCCGCTAAAGCTGATCACATAGTGAGTAAGCTTTAATTTCATACTAAAAGATGTAGAGGAAATGAATGGATTCAAGAGATTTACAGTCAAAGGACAGACTATTCCCAAGAGCTTTGTTTTGTGGCTTGTCAAAAGTAGCTTTTCCATAGTGGTCAAGGGAAATTTAAAAGACAGTAAAAATGGAGAAGAATGCTGTGCTTAATCTTTATAAATGCTTTTTGAAAATGTTTCCTTCTTTTTCCCCTTATACTGTAAAAATGAATTTTAAGCAATTACTATGACTGTGAATACATTACAGCATTTTGAGTGGAAGTTATCCTGCAGGATTTAAACTACTGTGAATTAAGTATTTAAATAATCAATCAACAAGTATTTAAAAGTGTCTTCTATATTACCATGCATCATGCTGTGTTCTGGGGATACAAATACAGTGAATGAAACAATTTCTATTCAGAAAGAGCTTATATTCTAACATGAATAAACAGAATTCATACAACTTAATTTTTACTTTAATAAGTAATTTAAACTGCTCATGGACAGAAACAACATCTACTAATAACACTCTTTAATTATGTACAATAGCAAAAATTGATATAACTCCCACAATCTCATGCTTCAAGAAATGTGAAGGATGTGTCTATACCATCTATTTTTGTTTATATCCAACTGATGCTAATCCAGACATCTTTTAGAAGGATCAAGTTATTTTGAGCAATTCTAGGAAGAGTTTGACTTCGTAGAATATTTTATTCTATTTATATTTCAAAATATAAAAGCAGAATTACTTAAGGTAAACGAAGTAAAAAATCTGCCTTTCAAACCATCTATCTTAAAAGGAGGGAAAATGCAGTTACATGTTCTATGTTTTTGCACATTCGGCTCTGATCCGTGCCCCCCAAAAAAGTTTTGTGTGTTTCTGACTCTAATCAAAATAAGATAAATATTTTGTAAAAACGAGCACCTATTAGTGTGATTGTTCTCTTCTACTTGTATGAAGGAATACTAGTAATATTAGGAAACAAACATTAGAGAAGACATTTAAAATTAATAATTGTGTTTGCATTCCTTTTGGCACTTGAGCAAGTTACAATTAGGAGACAAATCACTTGTTGAAAACAAGTCATTACAATTTATTTTGCGGGTATGCAGTTGAGAGTTTATTCTTACACAGGAAGAAATATTAAATGTGAAAGAATGTACATATTTACAGAATTAACAGGTTTAACAGGATTAACAGAATCTATTAATAATGTAACCACTCTTAAAATTAATTGAGGGGCTAAAGTTCAAGCTTCAGAAGAATATAAAACAGTTTTACAAATTTGCTGATCAAATGTTTTGTATTTTTTCGAAGACCTGGTATGTCCCACCACTCTTGGTACCTTTTTGCCAGGGCTTGCCTTGGACCATATTTGTTGTTGCTGTCCATACTTTCTATGTTAAAATTGTATCTTGTTCTGGTCCTGCTGAACCCTCTCACCTCCCTCCTCTAGTTAGTATAGTAAGTTTGTAAGTAGCCAATATAAAAGGACAATAGCATATATTGATAAGGTTTTTTAACTACCATATTTGTTATTAGTTTTAATTTTATCAGTTTGTTATGGACAAAAATGAAGGAATAGAAGAATTAATAAGAATCCTAGCCCAGTTCTTACCAAAAATATTTATGTTCATGTTTACTGTTTTATTTACTAATTAATAATTAACTTTTACTTTTGAAATTTTTGATTCCAAATCCACCTCCTTCCTTGAGCCCTATCAAACATTGAGAAGGCAACCAATACGATATCAATTATACATGTGAAATCATGCAAAACATATATTTCCATGTTAGCCATGTTATAAAACAAACAAACCAACAAACAAAAAAACCCAGAGTTCTTCAGTTCTCTCTCTGGAGTTGGACAGCCTTTTTCATTGTGAATTCTTTGGAACTGCCTTGGATAATTTTTTATTAGAGTAGCTAAATCTTCCATAGTTGATCATTGTTGCAATATTGTTATGACTGTGTATACTGTTTTTCTGATTGTGCTCACTTTTCTTTGCATTAGTTCATATAAATCATCTCAGATTTTTCTGAAACCACTCTCTTTGCTGTTTCTTATAGCACAATAATATTCAATCAAAATCATACACCACAACTTGTTCAGTCTTTTCCAAATGGTGGGTATCTCCTAAATTTCAAATTGTTTGACAACATAAAAAGAACTGCTATAAATGTTTTTGTACATATGAGTCCTTTCCTTCCTTTTTGATCCCTTTGAGATATAGACTTAGTAGTGTTATTGCTGGATCAAAGAGTATGAACAGTTTTATCGGCCTTGAGCATAATTTCAAATGATTCTCAAAAATGGTTAAATCAGTTCACAACTCCACCAATAGTGTATGTAACCCTATTTCTCCACATCCCTTTCATTATTTGTCATTCTCCTTTTCTGTCATGTTATCCAATATCATAGATGTGAACCTCATAGTTCTTTTAATTTGTATTTTTAAATTATTAGTGATTTGGAACATTTTTAATATGACTATTGATAGTTTGATTTTTTTTTTCTGAAAACTGCTCATTCATTATCTTTTGACCATTTATTGGGAATGGTTCTCACTTTCAGAAATTTGACTCAGTTCATAAAATGAGGCCTTTTTCAGAGAAAAATGTTATAAATATTTCCCCTAGCTTCCTGCTTTCTTTACAATTTGGGGTACATTGGTTTTATTTATTTATTTATTTATTTATTTTTTGGAGGACAGTTGGGGTTAAGTAACTTTCCCAAGGTCACACAGCTAGGTTTTTGTTTGTGTGCGTTAAGTGTCTGAGGTCGGATCTGAACTCAGGTCCTTCTGACTCCAGGGCTGACGCTCTACTCACTGTGCCACCTAGCCACCCCCATTGGTTTTATTTTTACAAAAACTTTTAAATTTTTATATAATCAGAATTAACAGTTTTAGTTCCTTTGATCCTTTCTATGTCTTGTTTGGTCATAAACTCTTGATCTGACAGATAAATTTTTATAGCTTCCCTTAATTTGCTTGTGATGACACTATTTATGTCTAAATCACATATCCATTTTGACCTTACCTTGGTATAAGTATGAAATGTTGGTTTATGTCTAATTTCTTCCAACGTTTTTCCAGCAGTTTTTGTCAAATGTTGAGTTCTTAAGTCAAAGACTTAGATCTATGGGTTTATCAACACTAGATTAGTATGGTCATTTACTACTACATTGTGTTCCTAATCTATTCCACTAATCTACCAGTATTTTTTAGCCAGTACCAGATTATTTTGATGATTACTGTTTCATAATATAATTTGAAATCTGGTATACTACCTTCCTTCACTTTTTTTTCAATCTATTCCCTGGATATACTTTACCTTTTCTTCACAAAATTTTTTTACTACATATGTTTTACTAGATCTATGAAATAATTCTTCAGTAGTTTGCTTGGTATGGCACTGAGTAAGCCAATTAATTTTGGTATAATTGTCATTTTCTTTATGTCAACTGGGCCTACTCGTGAGAAATTAATATTTTACTTAAGGTATGGATGTTGTATTTTGTTAAAAAGCTTTTTCTGCTTCTTTTGAGATAATCAGCATTTTAAATATTTTATTATTGATATGTTCATTTATGTTTATACTTTTTCAAATATTGAATCATACTTGTATTTCTGGTATAATTTCCACCTGGTCATACTGTATGATATTTTAAAAATTACTATAATCTCCTTTTTTATTTAAAAATTATGCATTCATATTCATTAGGGAAAATGGTTTATAGTTTTCTTTCTCTGTTTTTAACTCTCTCTGGTTTAATATAAAAACCACATTTGTGTCATGGAAGGAATTTGGTAGAATTCTTCACCTATTTATTCAAATTTTTTTTTGTGGTATTGGGATTAATTATTATTTAAGTATTTGGTAGAATTCACTTGTGAATCCATATGTTCCTGGGGATTTTTTATTAGGTAGTTGATTTATAGCTTGTCCAATTTCTTTTTCTAAGATAAAGATGTTTAAGTATTCTCTTTTCTTGTCTCTTAACCTAAAGAGATTTTATTTTCATAAACATTCATCTGTTTCAATTACATTATCAATTTTATTGGCATTTAATTGGGCACAATAATTGTTTTAATTTCATCCTCATTGATATTATGTTAACTTTTTTCATTTTTTGATATGGATAATTTAGGAATTTTTTTCTCTTTAAAATTTAATAAACCAATGGTTAATCTGTTTAATTGTTTTATTTTTATAATAAACCAGCTTCTAGTTTTATTTATTATTGATTTTTTAAAATAAATCTCTCCTTGGGTTTTCAATATATATTTTTGTGTTTAATTGGGGATTTTTAACGGTTCTTTTTTCTGTTTTCTCTTTTTTTAGTTGCGTGCTGAGCTCATTGATCTTCTTTTTCTCTCTCATTCATGTAAACATTTAGATATATTCATGTTCCCCTAAGTACTGCTTTGGCAGCATCCTACAAATTTTGCCATATTTTGTCCTTATTATCATTCTCTTTAATTAAATTATTTGTTTTTAAATGATTTATTCTTTATACTACCTGTTCTTTAGGATAAGATTATTTAGTTTTCAGTTAATTTTAACTATATCTCCATGGCTGTTTATTGAATGCAATATTTATTGCATTATGATCTGAAATGGATGCATTCACTATTTCTACTTTTCTGCGTTTAGTTATAAGCCTTTTATGCCCTAATACATTGTCAGTTTTTCTGAAGTTACCATGTGCTTCTAAAAAAAAAAAAAGTATATTCCTTTCTATTTCCATTCTGTTTTCTCCATAGGTTTATCATTTCTAACTTTTCTAAAATTCTATTTATTGTTTTAGCCTTTTTCTTATTTTATTTATTTGTTTTCTTATTTATTTAGGTTGATCTAGTTCTGAGAGGGGAAATTTGGGGTCCCCTATTTTACTATCTATCTCTTCCTGTAACTCATTTAATTTTTCCTTTAAGAATTTAGATCTGTGATGTCTAGGTGGCACAGTGAATAGAGTACCAGCCCTGGAGTCGGGAGGACCTGAGTTCAAATCCGGCCTCAGACACTTAACACTTACTAGTCATGTGACCTTGGGCAAGTCACTTAACCCCAATTGCCCTGCTTTTCCCCCCTCCAAAAAGCAACAACAACAACAAAATTTAGATTCTATGCCATTCGATATGTAGATATTAATATTGATATTACTTAATTGTCTCTGGTCCCTTTTATCAAAATGTAATTTCCTTAATTGTATCTTTCAGCTAGATATATTTTTGCTTTTGTTGTGTGTGAGATAACAATTGCTGCCCCTCTCTTTTTTACTTCAGTTGAAACATAATAAATTCTATTCTAGCCCCTTATTTCAACTCTGTGTATTCCTATTTCAAGTGTGTTTCCATAAATAACATTGTTGAATTCTAGTTCCTAATACCTTCTTCTGTCCCCTTCAGTGCTCTGGTCTGTCAGTACTGGATACATGGGATAGCATAATTAAGGAAGCCTATGTATGCAAACTGACAGAAGAGCCCCCTGTAGTTGTTTCATGGAGACGTTCCATCTGGATCTGGTCAGATTGAGGTCTGGGTCTCCAAAGTACTAAAGAATGTCCAGTATTACTCTGCCTATCTTAGTTCAGAGAAAGGGTCCAGATCCAGAACAGGATGTGGGGCTCCCCATCATTGTAGCTCATCAAATAAGTCATGGCCTGACTGGCAGAAGTTAGTACTTCTTTGGGCAGGGTCTAAAGCCAGAACTGGAAATTCCCTGGAAGGTAGGTATACTAGCATGAATGCTGAACAGATTGTATGCAACCTTCACTCCTTCACAGTGGCCTAGTCCACATGGAGTTGGCTGGCTCCATCTACTCCTTCAGGTAACATGTCAGGTAAGACGTGTCTGCAAACTGGCTAACATCAGGCAAAACCTTGGAGGAGGGACACCCTCCAGGTTGGGGAAGGCACTCTCTAGCTTGTTAACAAATGCCCAGTCATAAGCAGTGGGAATCCCAAGGTTTGGGTTTTTTACTCCTGCAGGAACAAAGCATCATCCAGGGACTCCCATCTGAGACAGGCAATAGGGAAAAGCAAAAGCTGAAGACAGTTTTTGTGAGAAGAAATCATCAGCCTTAAGAGCTAAACCACATCAGGGGCACCACTTATGCTTCTACTGATGCTGGCAATTAAGAGGTCGAGGCCTGGCTCACTTTTCTTGAGTGAAGGGAGACTCCAGGAGTAGGGTTATCATCACAGGACATTCAGGGTTCTTGGCAAAAAACTTGTATAGCAGAAGCTTGCTTCTATCTTAACTGAAAAATCACTTTATTTTTAATAGCATCTTAGCTGAAATGTCTTATGAAAGTTTGCAAGATGACATAATTTCTAATCAGTTGTATTTTTTTATTAATAAGGATGAATGTACAATATTAGATTTGCATTGCTGAATAAGAATTTAAGTATTTTTAAATCTCCTTGAAATCACTTTTTGGTGATCACATGTGTGAATTGAAAACCATGATATTAAGTTTTACATTCTTCAAATAAAATTTACGTTTCCTGAACAGCAAAGTCTATTATTTCATGCTTCCTAACTTTCATTGTCTATTTCCCTTTGGTACACACAAGCAGCCTGGTACATGGAGACATGCACATTATGGAGAAATAGCTTTCTGCTCTGTCAACTTTGTTTTATAAAAGCTCTTTTTTCTTTATTGCTCTTATCTATTGCATCTATAAAATTTATTTAAGCAATGACAGATCTCTCTTTAGGGCCCAGAGTCCGGGAAAATAACCACTGTCATGCATTTGGTAAAAGGTTTATCGAATATGACTGTTCATTAAATTGCAAGGCATTATGGGTGAGGCTAACTGGTATTGCTTTGGTTAGGTGGTTTATGTGAGTTGTACTTATATGTGTACATCAGATAGAAACAAATGAATCTTACTGGCTTCTTTTCCTGTTGCTTAGCAAAAGGAAAAAAAGGTTAGATTTGAAAATGTCATAAAAATTTGCCAAAATTTATGTGATACTCACCACATGGAATGCATGTAGAATCAACAAATACACAGAGTAAAGTTGTTTAAATTTCTTCAAAGCAAAGATTCTGAATTCTTTGGTTTTATTTTCCTCTTAGAAATCAAAACAGCATGATTTCACGTGTATAATTAATATCATATTGCTTGCCTTCTCAATGAATGGGGGAGGGGTAGAGAAAGGAAGAGAATTTGGAAAACAAATTTTTGTTAAAAGTGCTAAAAATAAATAATAAATTAAAAATGAAATTAAATAAGATAAAATTAAGAGAATGGATTAATCAACTCTAAAGGCAAAAAAAGGAAGGAAGGAAGGATATCAAAACAAATCTTGGTGGCAAAAGCATTCTTGCTTGAAGAATCAGTTTTACTCTACTTGAAGTGCCACTGAAAATAGTTTTTTTGTAAAGATAGTTCCTCATATTTTTCTTTTTTCAAATGATTTTTGGCAACACTTTCCTAATATCCATGCAGGGTGGCTAGGTGGCACAGTGAATAGAGCACAGGCCCTGGAGTCAGGAAGACCCGAGTTCAAATTCTGCCTCAGACACTTAACATTTACTAGCTGTGTGACCTTGGGCAAGTCACTTAACCCCAATTGCCCTCCCTTCCTCCTTCAAAAAGAAAAAATAATATCCATGCAATCCTCTCCCAAGTATATTCCACTGAAGCAGATACGCAAAACTTATTTTCAGTTGTTAGCAAAAAGTATAGTAGAAACATTATTCATTAAATATGACTTAAGTTTTAGTTTTCTTTCTACATTGTTATAATGTACATTGTTCTTTTGCCTCTTCTTTCTTCATTTTGTATCATTTCTGTGCCACAAATGGCACATGTTTTACATATGCCAGTCTGATTTTGCTTTAAGAATGTAAGGATGCTATCCTTAAGATTTGGTTGGCCAGAAAGGACTGGGGCTTAAAACACAGAATTGGTCCTCCAATTGTAGCTAATTATAGCCAAATTCCCACTGACCACCTTCTTCGTACCTTGCAATAATTTTGTTGAATCAGGAGACAGGGTTTTGCATGAATTTAATTAGAAATCTTATCCTTTTTAATCTTATATTTTATGGTCCACAACTACCTCATTATATTCTAATCTCAAGCCTATATCATTGGATTGGCCTAAGTTGTTGGCCCAGAATAATTTAATAAAAGCTTTTCCTAATTCCTATGAATTCTTAATACTTATTATTGCATATGATCTAGTAACATTCAGTTACATTAAATACCTTTTTAGTCATTTCTTCATCATTGTCTATAATTTTTCCAGCCGTTTCTTGTCATAAATATGCTATGAATATATTTCTGCATATAGGTAATTTCTTGTTGCTAATAACCTCTTTGGTTTATACTGTAGTAGTTGGATCTCTGGTTTAAAGGGTATGAAAAATTTAGTAACTTTTCTTGCATGTTGCAAAATTGTTTTCCAAGAAAGTGTAACTAGCAGCCATGAATTAGTTGGCTCTATGGCATTGAAATTTTCCATTTCCTACTACTTTAAAAATTTTGATAGAAGATACCTTAGGGCAGTTTTAATGTGTATTTCTCAGATAGTTGCTATTTAGAACTATTTTTCATAGCATCATACTTTAAAATATAGAAGAGTTATTAAGTCATTAGAAGTTGTTGATTTGTTTTCAGTCATGTCTAACTCTTCATGACCCCATTTTGGGGTTTTCTTGGTAAAGATACTGGAGTAGTTTGCCATTTCCTCCTCCAGCCCATTTTACAGATGAGGAAATTGAGGCAAACAGGTTTAAATGACTTGTCCAGGGTCTACATACTCTTAGGCCATATATGAACTCAGGAAGATGAGTCTTCCTGACTACAGGTCTAGTACTCTGTGCACTATATTGTCACCTAACTGCATTTCTTTGAGTATTGGTGATTTGGAATGGTTTTCATAGGATCATACATTAAGAGATAGAGATAGAAGAGTTAAGTTATTAGAAATAATTTAGCCCAATTCCTTTAACTCCAAATCCAATTCCTGGAACATAAGAACTGCTTAATATTTCATGCTTCTGGACTTTACTTGACTCTTTCAGCAGTACTATACTATCTCCATCCCCAGAGGCAGGGATGTAGATTGGGAGGGTGGTGATGGTGGGAGTGTCAATTTATAAAAAGAGTGACAAGGTAATTGTTCTAAGACTCCACCCTGACAAAATTATTCCTTACCATCAACTCATAAATATTCCCCTTCTCTGTTAAAAAGAAACAACTCTGAAATTCCTTTACCCAATATGATCTTTTATCATTATCATGATCTTCTTATACCTTACTACTCCTACACCTATTTGTGGACCTAATTGTGACCTCCAATCTTCCTACTACTTAATACTTTATTCTTGCTCTGTCTGTAGTCTCCCACTTTCAACCCCTTGGTGAATCCGTTTACTATCTTCTACTCTCATATTCTTTGTTTCTTTATCCTACTACTGCTCACACCTTAATAAACCCCAACCTTGAATTATCCCAACCATCTGCCTCCTCACATGTTAATGAATATCACGCAAACATTCTGACTGGATCCACTATGAATCCAAATTTGAATTATATAATTATCTAAATTATTTGGTCTTCTTTGTGAGGTCCCTCTTCTTCCTTTATCGTCATCTTATATCTTCCTAACATCCTCTACCTCTACCTCCTCCTTGATTTCAGGAAATGGCCCTGTACCTTGTAAAAGCTAACCTACTTTGCCTGTATTCTCTGATCTCCTTCTGTTTTATTCAACAGATGGCCAAATATCCTCTCCTCCCTCCTTGCCTCACCCCCTTTTTCCTCTTCCCCTCCTTCTACTGCTCTGCCTCTCCCCTCTCTACCACCTCTCCCTCCCCACCTTCTTCTTTTCCTGCTCCCCCATCCTTAGCTAGAGCCTTACTAGATCCTTCAGTCCACTAGCTATCTTTGCAGTCAATTAACAAGTATTCATTATATATCTACTGTGTGCCAGGTGCTGTGCTAGGCATTGGAGATACTAATACAGAGAATTAAACAATCCTTAGTTACAGGAAGCTTGCAAGCTAGCCTAGGAGACAAAGTACATACATAAATGCATAGATTAAGACTAGAGTAAGAATAAGTATATAGATGTAGGAAACTCTTAGATGAGTTAACCCCCTTATATCATGCAGATGATTACTTCTGCAAATGGTAATCTTAGAAAATAGCCTAGAACTCTTGGAGGTTAAGTGACTTGCCATGGATTCTGAAGGTCATATTTGTCAGAGGCAGAACATGAACCCAACTTCCTATAAAATAAATGTGGTGAACTCAACTGAGACCAGATCTCTGTAGAATAGAGAAAACAAATATAGAGAAAATAAATGCAGAGTCGTTAAATACAAAATAGTTTGACAAGGACGGAACTAACAGTGTAGAGGATCAAGAATGCTACTCGTAAAAGGTAGATCTCAGCTATTTCTTGAAGGAAGAAACAAATTCTGTGAGAAGTGAGTGGGGTACACACTCTCTCTGCAACTTCTGTGAAGACTCCTCAGAATGAGGAAAAGGGAGAGAAACTATCTGGAAACCAGAGACAGACTTTTCTAAGAGTGGACAGACCTGAGTCCTTGGTTTCCTAAGAAATTACACAACCTAGGACTCTTCCCCCCTTCCCTTGCTGTCAATCAGCCCTAAGCCATTCAAGAATTTTAGGAATCTTTTAGAGCCCTTCTCCCTTCTTCACTTTGGCGTTTCCCAAATTAGAATACGTACTTTTGGGTTGGCTATCCCCTATTTCCTTGTTCTTAATCATTGGAGGAGATTTTGTGCTCAGCCAATGGGAGAAGGGACAGTAGTGGGATGGGGCTTGACTGCATTAGGGTATAAATTCTTGTTCTGTCTTATGTCTCATTCTGCTGGTTCATACTGGTGGAAAAGATGCTCTCTTGTGAGAACTGAATAAAACTTCCTGTTCTTTCCTCAAGATACTTATGACTTTTAATTTTTGGGGGGGTAGGGGATTTTGGGGGTCCCTGTACCCCACACAGAAGGAAGTGACCAAGGAGTTCAGAGAGTCACGTATGAAGAAATAAGAGAAGCACCTTTTGGGGTTGACCCTAGAATGTGAGGAAGAGAGCAATGAATATTGAGTCTAGAAAGATTGTTAGGGCCATAAAGGTAAAGGCTTTCAAAATTAAAGGAGTTTGTATTGAATCCTTGAGGCAACAGGGTATCACTATATTTTCTTGAGTAGGAGAATGATATGGTCAGATCTACAATTAAGATAAATCACTTTATCACTTTGATCAAGATTAGATATAGGAAATGAGTATTTCCTCCTCTTAAAACACTAAAGAATCATAAGCACAGGATGACAGATACTTAAAATATGACATAGTAACCTGATTGATAATATTATAATCTACTGGAAATTGAAGTTTAAAATATGAAACACATTGTGAGATAATTCACCTTTACTTCAGCTCTGTACTGGCCAAACAGCACTCCACTTCTGTGTTTTCTGGAAAGCTAGAATGTGACTTGAGCCCTTCCTCTTACAAGTAGTCATGTCCTAGAAGGGTATAGTTGAAGAAAGCAGCTCCAGCTTCCAGTCTCCTAGACTTGTCTTTGACGCCATACCTTCTTGTATCCATGAGACATCCACCAAGATCAGAAATCTCTAATGTAGGATGACTGTTTGGTCACCTGTGCTTAGGGAAACACAAAATAGAAGAGGAAATCCTAGACTTGGGATTTTGTCTCTACCTACCTACATCAGCCCGTGCTGTCACTGCCATCAGGAAGCAGCCATCATAGTTGCTAAGGGGAGAGGAAGAAAAATGTCTTCCCTCATAGGAAATCCACAGGAGAGCTGTCAGAGTTCCAAGATACTCATTCACAAGAAAGAAAGAAGAGCTCAGATTTTCTCTTCTTGTAAAGTAGGAAGCAATTGCTGCTCAGTAGCTAATCTTTGATGCAGCCCTCTCCCTGTGACTTGGGTGATAGTAATACATGGGGATCAAACCATGTGTACGTTATCAGAGCATTAGTCTCAGTGGAAGTGATCACTTAGCAGGCTCAGCATTCCATGAGAAGTACCCAAACCAGAATGTATGTATTACCAGAAGTAAACAGAGGACAAGCCTGTCCCCTTGCTTTCTTCCTAGGATGACCAGAGTTGAATAAACACAGAGTTAAATTTAATCAAATAATTTGCACTAATTTACACATTTTGAAAAGAAGATTCTAGTTCATAGATTAGTTACCTAATTTTTAATTAAGCAATCCTTTTCCTAAAGTCAAAGGATTTTTATGACAGAAATTATCAGTAGCAGAAGCAGAGATTTTTTTAAAAATCAGTATTCTATTCCTTTAATATCAAAAAAAAGTGATTTTCAGAATTTCATTGTTTGATTTCTTCCCAGAAAGGTAAAAAAGCTCTAGCCATAGATGAAATATATCTCCCATACATTACCACCCTAATTTTGATAAGGGGAAAAGGAGTTTCAAAGGGATCAAAATCATCTATGGGGTAAGAATTGTTCAGCCTTTTTCAAGAATGCTTGAAATCTTTCTTTTTGCCCTTAAAATGGAGTGCAAATGAAAATACACTTGCTTTACCTCAAGAACATAAAACATCTTCTGCTGGCTGCTCACAGGCATAGCTGCAAGTTTCTATTCTTTTGTTAGAAGCCCTTAAACAGTTTCATCTGGGGTGGGGGGAGCATGTCTTTTTGCATTTAAAAAAAATCAGAAGAAGATAATTGTCACTACTTCATTCTACCATCATCTTTTTCCTGTTACTGATATTAATCTCACAGATATTTGCATTGTCTAAAGATATACATATTTAATGTTGTCCAATTCTCGAGTATTAGAAATATATAGCCAAATATTATATTTGCATTGATATTAGAATTAGTGATTCAGAGACCACAAGTGTATGTCTTGTTTTTTGTGTAGAGTGCCATTTAATTGAGAAGTTGAATAGAAAAATATGAAAGGTACTGAAATGTTCTGTCTTATCTTTCTTCAATGAAAGGAGACAAACAATGCTTAATAATTAGCTGTGTTTCTTTTATGGCGGTCTGTTACCTTATAAGTTAGAGGCAATAAAGATGAAGTTATCAGCAATAGCCTTTCTCTCTCACTAAAGCCTAGGACTTACCTGTAATATTTCATTAGAGCAGAGAAAAAGAGAATCTTATGGACAATAAAAATCTTGTTTGACTTAAGCCTAATGTAAAGTTGTTGTAAAGCTGTTAAATAGCTTGATTGATTGACTTTCCTGCTACAGTGCCAAGTACAAAGCAGTAATGTGCTTGCCTCTTCTGAAAGAATTGGATCATTGCTTATCAACCTATAGAGAATCTATGCTTAATATAAGATCAAAGGGCTATTAATATTTTATACAGAAAGCTATATGTAGAGTCCAAAGTAAAGCAAATTTTATCTTGAGTTTTTTTAAAATTTAGCTTTATTTTATTTTCAGTTTTAAATTAACTCCTGCCCTCTTAACCTCCCCCACATAATCAGAAGGCAACCCCCCCAAATTACATATATGTGTATATACATGTGTATATATATATATATATATATATATATATAGTACATATCTATTTGTTTTTCATTTCCATGTATAGTCATGCCAAACAAATTCCCATATTAGCTATATCCAAAAAAGAGAAATGGATGGAAAAGAAATAAAAATATTTTTCAGTCTGCACTTTGAGTCCATCAGTTCTCTGTCTGGAGGTGGATAGCATGCTTCATCATGAGTCTTTTGAAATTGTGATTGGTCATTGAATTGGTCAGAGTTGCTAAGTCTTTCAAAGTTTAATATCTTTACATTATTGTATAAATTGTTCTGCTTCTTCTCATTTCACTTTGAATCAGTTCATACAAGTCTATTTAAATTTCTCTGAAATCATCCCCTTAACCATTTCTTGTTTTTAGCTTTGAAAGTTACATAGCACAGTAGTGTTACATCACATTAATAAATCATAACTTGTTCAGTCATTTCCCAATTGATGAGCATCTATTTATATTCCTATTCTTTGCCACCATAAAAGGAACTGCTATTTTATACTTGGATTCTTTTTCCCTTTCTTTTATCTCTTTGGGATATTGACCTAATAGCAGTATCATTGGGTCACAAGAATACATAGTTTAATAGCTTTTTGAGCATAGTTTCAAATTGCTTTTCAGAATGGTTAGACCACTTCTACCAACAGTACATCAAGGTACCTATTTTCCTATACCCCTCAAGCATTGTTATATTCCTCATTTGTTAATTTAGCCAATCTCATGAGTGTTATCTTGTGTTTATGCCTAATTGAGAAAGTCAGTTAAGGCTGATTTTTTTTTTTTTTGCCTAAGTCATGACCATATTAAATTTGAAGATTTCTTGATTTTATCCATAGAAAATGGAAAATTCAAGGTGGGGGGGAGGTGGTGGTATGGAATTTTAAGCCATTATAATTGTATAGCCAAAATGGAAATTTTGAGATCTCACTAAAAGGAATGAGTGCCTTCTTATCTTGGAAAGAGGAAGGAAGGGAATTGTTTTAGATTTAGGAGGAAAAGTTAATCATCTTTAGAAAAACATGTCCAGTGAAACCACAGTAGCTTCAAAAAACCCCAAAACTACAGCATATTAAAAAATGTAATGTGTTGGGCTATTTTTCTGAATTACTCTAGAATATATTTTCTTAATAAACATATAACACCCATGAGGCCTAGGGGAAAGTTGTTTAGAAGCAAATGGTAAAGAAGAATTGCTTTTCTAGTAGTTTCCTTGAATATTTCATGAGAATTGCAACAGAAGGTTAACTTAAAAGCACAGTGTATTACTTATTGCATAAAACATGGACTAGAATCCCAGGGAATGAATAGGCTTGTAATTTGCATCAGTTAAAGAAGTACACACACACACACACACACACACACACACACACACACACACTTAAGCCCTTCAATATGAGTGTGTGTTATGTATGCATGTGTGTACATAGACACATATATCTATGTACACATGTATGTTATATACTTATACATACATACATACATACATACATACATACATACATACATATGACATTCGCATCACTTATTTGTGTTTGTACATATGAATGTGTACCAGTACCTAGAGGAGTTAATCTTTCAATAACTAAGTTGGTTCTGTCCACCCAAAATAACTACTTTGCTTCAGCAAGCTCTAACAAAGGTCTTAAAAATCTTTCCTCTGTTCTAGGAGAACACCCTTAGTCATACTTCATTAAGCTTGTTCACAGAAAAGAACTGGTTTCTAAGCAAGTTATTGAAATACTTATAACTATGTTGGGCCTTTTCTTTTCTGAAAGATAAGAATTTAATGTGGAATGAGAGAGGGTGGGAAGACAGCCTTTGACCATTGTCCAGAAGAACTGGTCTATTATGATGGAAATTATAGAGATCATTTAGCATTTAATCTGCTTTATGTTTACCTTGGATCCCTGCTTAAGAGTATCATTTTTTTTTCGTACTGAGTAAGATTTATTTTGTCTTTTGTACCCTAGGAGGCAGAGAAATTTAAGACAATGCCATTACATGATATTCGGTTAGATATTACAAGCTAGAACTAGAACTTGAAATAAGGATCCATCAACTCTATTAATGATCCAAAGGGGAAGTATCTGAAGTATAAACTGCAGGTTGTATAATGTTGAAGTTTTTTTGGTCTGCAGTGTTTGTTGGTCCAGGAAAGAGGGAAATAAAACTTGAGATTCTTTTGGAAGCTAGGTTTTTGTCCTGGCTTGATATCAATATCAGTAAAAATAATAGAAGAAACAATGGAAATTATATTCTTCTGAAACTTACAGTTAAAAATAGTGGGCTGTGGTTCAGGGCTCATATTTGAAATGAGTATTTTATGGGAATGTAGAAACTTGTATTTCTTGCTTCCCTTCTGAGTACTGAGAAGTTACCAGCCTTTGTCAGAAAAGGTTAGAGAAGGCAGTGTTTGTAATAATAATTAATAATAATAGTAATAGCATAACAATATAAATATTGTAATTATAATATACCACTATAATGATAACAAAAGAGAGTAAAACTGTCTCTTAATAAGCCCCGGAGTGCCCAGAGGCTTATAAACCATCATTTGACCACCACCCTTTCCCGTTCTCCCACTAAGGTATACTGTTGACTAAATTCAATAGGTTTAATCCTATTCAGCTTTAGATATTTCATTCTGACAGTTAATTACCTAGATTTGTTACCAAGAAAGTATGTGTATCTATATGAAATACCACCCATACTACCAGTGTGTATGACAATACTCTGTTGAAAACAGAGTATTTATACCTTCCTAGAGTGAGGAAAAGATCCTTAGAGAATAAAAGTGAAATAATTCTGGTACAAGCTATTACTTTTAATATTGTAAGTACTGTAGCTAGTTCTGTATGTTTCCCTCATGACTTGCTTCTCTTAAGTGATTTGTGAAGAAAATGAAGTTTTTTGGCACATGGAACTTAATGTACTCCATTGTGTGCCATATATTCAGATGGAGAGGACACTCTTAACATATAAATAGAATTGAAAGGGGGTGGAGGGACTTGCTGATTCCAAGCATTTTCAGAATTTTTTAAATTCTTTCTAGAAAGCTTAATGTGAAAATGTTTTAAAATATTTTAAAATGTATACACACATGTTTTGTGTATATTTGTTTAGACTTTCAGGACAGCATCAGAAAATTTATACTTGGCAACTACAGAGTATAGTTTCCTTACACATTCATATCCCTTAAACATTTTTAGTTGAGGTAGGATTAAGAATTAGTGGATATTGAAATCTGAGTCCTCCTAGATTGTCTTGTTGTCTTTAGGTAAATGTTCTTTAGGAAAATAGAATTTCAGAACATAAATTCTGCTCTCATAATTCTCTGGCCTTATTTATTTCTATACTTAGTGTTTTTCCTGTTGATTTATGTGTTTATTGTAAATTTCTTTTTCTTGGAATCTTTGGTACTTTCAATATTCCCTCCCCCTTCCACCCCATTTATATATTGCTCATCCCTCCTCTCAGACTGTGGTTTTCTTGGGGACTGAATCTCAGAGAATCTCAGCCTTCTCCTACATTGGGCAATTCACAATTTACCAGCCTATATCTCTGCCCCAATTGACTTTTGGGTGGTCAGAACTGGCTCTAGCTGAATGTCATGCTCTTCCCTTAGACTTGATGAAGTGCTGCATAATTCCCCACAAAACATCAGCTGTCCCAGCCTGGTGACTTGTCTCACTCTTCTGTTCCTTAGCTCTTTGGCCTGGCACTAGCACTTCAGAGCCTGTTGGATCTGGCAGTTTAGCCTCTTGCTATTTCTGGTTTGCAGCTTCCAGTAGGCCTTTGCTCCTGAAGGGCTGTGACCAAGCTGAGGAGGCCCAAGGAAGCTTCTGCAGCCTGAAGCCAGGGTTTCTAGGGACCCAGAAAAAGTGAGAGGCAGCCAGGGTATAGGGGCAGGTTTTGATATCCATGGGTCTGCTAATGTGGCTTCACCGCCAGTAGCATGGGAGGCAGGACAAAGGTCCTGAGTGAGCTCCCGGTCATTGAGAAGCCATTCTTGGCTTTTTGTTTTTATCTTGTTTTGGATTCTTGGTGTCCCAGACCATGGAAACAGATGAAGGTGCTTTATCTCTGGTGAATTTCTGTTTTGGGGAAAGACTTGAGGATCAGAGAAAATAACTAATCTACTATCTTGTTGTTAACATGACCATTTTCAGCTTGTTTTTTAAACACTATAAATTCCATTGAATTGAATAATAGAGTGTTCTCTCTAGTCAGTGTAATTGGAAGGGGACGATACAAGTGTTCCTTCAGAATATTGATAATATCAGAGGTCATACAGGGAGTTAAACAATGCAGAAGGGCTAAGAATGTTCTGGTTACCTTTTGATAATCTTTCAAAAAAGAAGGAAAGGTAAGAGAAGAGGAATACATTAGAGAAAAAGGGAAGAAGTAATAGGGAAATTATCTCGTATGAATGGGATGTGCAAGTAAAAGACTATAAAAACAACAAAGGATTTGGGGAGAACAGACTAGATTTGAACCCAATGTTTAGGACAGTACTCCATAATTTAAATTACTTATTCAAGGTCATAATCAATCAAACTAACACAGATGACTGAGAAAAACCAGAAGGAGAGACTAGCACAGGAGAGTAAATATTTAACGAATCAGCTCTCCAGAAATGTATGACACACTTTTAGCTTAATCAGCATGACTTTTTCTCCATTACTTTCTTGAGTGTAGACAATCAACAAAACAATAAATCCCATACTGTTATGTAGCATTCGTTCATTTCTGTGGTATAAATGCTGATAGGAAAGTTTTAACAATCCGCTCTTGTTAGACAGTATAAGCTGGCTTCATCACACTCCTCACCTAGTAGTACCAAATCTCAAACTATGCTGCAAAACTGTAATCATCAAAACAATTAACTGTATTGGTTAAGAATAGAGAGATTTTTCAGTGGAATAGGCAAATTATACAGCCTATAAAAGAAATAAGCACCATAGCCTCAATTTTGATAAACCCAAGATCCTAGCACTGGGCTAAGAATTCACTATTTGATAAAAACTTCTGGTTAATCTGGGAAGTATTCTGGCAGAAACTAGGTATAAACCAATATCTCACAACACATACCAAGATAAATTCCAAATTGACAAGTGACTTAAAAGTCAGCAAATTGAAGGATCAAGGAAGAAATAATTTTCATATATCTACAGCTTGGGGAACATTTCATGACTTAGCTAGGGACTGAGAAAGACAGAAGATAAAAATGGACAATTTTATTACATAAACTACATAAAATGTTGAAGTTTTTGCAAAAACAAAACTGATGCAGTTAAAATTAGAAGGGAAACAGATAACTAGGCAAAAACCTATGCAGTGAATTTTGTAGAAATCTTAGAAGACTATTATGAAATTATAAAAAATAAAGCGAGGAAAACCAGAAAGATGTATATAATAATAACATTATATATTTTTATATTTTTTAAAATGAATTTTAAAGACTTAAGAATTCTGATCACTACAGTGACTTACCATGATTCCAGAGTACTGATGATGAAATAAAATACCTGAGATAAAGTTGAAGAACTTAGGGTACTTATTAAAATACATAATTTTTGGATAAGGCTAGTGTGAAAATTTGTTTTGCTTTTACATACAGACCCAGACACATATGTAATGAATAAAAAACTGAGACAGAGTTTCTGCATGATTAATAACTTATTAATTAGGCTAACTAATAATCAGTAAGTTGATGGTCAGTCATTTCTTATGATAACCAAAAACAAAACCATGGAGAGGATGAAAGCCTTAAATGCATTTGTAAAAGGGACTACCCCTAACAAGTGAAAATCAGCCTTGACTGGTGGACATTTAAGGGAGGTGAGCTAGAAGTCTTCAAGTCTTCCTCCTGAGAACATGGCTTGATTATGAGACTCAACCTCCTCCAACAACTTCAACAGGGGAATCCATCTTCATTCAGAAGATGGTTGGTCTTCTCCTTTATGAACTGGGTCACTCTAAACTCTAATGGTGGGTTATAAAAACAGGGGCTCAGCTCCTTTGGGACAAGAAATAGCTTAGACTGGATTCTGTTTATGCTGTAATCAGAAGTAAGGTCTTCTAGTTGGGTGTGGTATAGCCTAGAATCAAAGAGCATGTTCCTTGAAGGTTAAGGAGAAATCTCAGTCATCCTTATGACTCAGAGCCTGACCTTCCACAGAAGCTTGGCCTCAATGAAGAAATGAAAGAGAAAATATAATAAATTAATATATTAATTTAATAAAATAAAATTATTATTAATATAATAAAAATTAATCTGTCATATATATGTATGCATATATGTATGTATGTGTGCATATGTTCATTCATATATATGTATACATATGTACACACACACCACTTGCTCATACATATAGATGATACAAGAGCCTCATTTTTCCTCATTGGTTGAGGAGGTTGAAGGGAGAGAAAATAGATTTTTGTTGTCAAAAAAAATCAAATTAAATATTTTTAGGAGGTTAAGAACATGTTAAACAGAAAACAAAGAAGGAAAAGTATATGGAAAAGTCCAGGAGAATCTTCACTCATATCAGAAGGTTAGAGGATAAAAGAATATGACACAAAAAAGAAAGGAAAGAATGATGATCACGGAACATTTAGAATTATGAATATCCTCCAGTAGAGAATGGTGCTGGATCAACTGAGGAAAAAGCAGCATCTTTTATTCCAAGAATTGATGATATAGAAAGATAAAATTTTTTTGAAAAAATATGGAATTGAAGTGAGGAGATACTGTCTTCAGTGAGTCATTAAGCCTAAACAAACTACATCCTACATGCTACACTTAATACAGTACCTGGCACACAGTAGGCTCGCTATAAAATTGATCATTTATGATTCTTTTCATTATTAGTATCCTTAGAGATGGCAATCCCACACTCTCATTTTACAGCTTGAGGTCTGAGGTCCAGGAAGATATGAAATGATTTTCTAAACTCATTAACACAGGTGGGATTCAATGCCAGCTTCTCTGAAACCAATTTTGGAGTTGCTTTGCAGAATAGGAGAGATGCTGTAGAATTGGGAAAATTTTGCCCAGGTTTCAAGAAAAGCAAGATGGTGAAAATCTTTAATACTCTGATTGATTAACTTCAATTTCTGGTAAAAATCTAGATTATGTTATTAAATAGATGGTTTGTGAGAATTTATTAAGGAATAGCTAGCATTTGTATGTGTCAGGTGCTTTATAAATAAATATCTTGTCCTTGTAACACCCTGGGCTTGTTAGTCAGATATCTCTTCAATGACTTTTAAAATTCCTAGCATTTAACCCTCCTCAGGCCTTTCTCTCTCTTGTGGGGGATAGCATTCATTATTTTTCTTAAGAATGGGGATTTTTAAGATCATTGGACCTAGGACCTACATAATTGGTGAGAGCTCATCATATCTAGCCCAGCTCAGCCAGTGGACCATGGTTCACTCCCATATTCTGGGCATTCATACTTTCCCACCCTCCTGTTTCTTGCTCTGTTGCCTCTCACCATTCCTGGGACTTCCCAGGACAACACCCTTGTATGTGCTGTCCCTGTATTAGAGAGTAAGTTCCTTGGGGACAACATCTGTCTCTCTTTTATATTCATATCTCAAGTACTTAACGCAGTGTCTGGCACATATTAATTACTTTATAAGGGCTTAATTCATTCCTTCATTCAAAGCTAGAGAGAGCAACCTTAGAAGTCTTCCTCCTACCTCCTCGTTTTATTTTCTTTTAAATTCTTTTTTCATTCTGAACCCAGATACTAAAGAAAATGGATTTTTCCATATAAAAATTAGAATATTGCTTTTCCTTTTAAGTAACATGTAACTTTCAAAGCTTATTCTTGTCTTTGTTTCCTCTCACCTTACTTACGTTCAATTTTAAATTGCTTCAATAAGCTCTTCTTTTTCTTTTTCTGACAACTCTATTGTTAACATCAATTTTCCTCCTAAATCCTTCCACAATTGAAAATAAAAAAAAAGAATAAGGGCGGCTAGGTGGTGCAGTGAGTAGAGTGTTGGCCCTGGAGTCAGAAGGACCTGAGTTCGGATCCAGCCTCAGACACTTAACGCACACACAAACAAAAACCTAGCTGTGTGACTGTGGGCAAGTTACTTAACCCCAGTTGCCCTCCAAAAAAAAAAGAATAGCAACATTTTTTGCAACAAATATACATAGTCAGGTGATCTTTCTGAAAATGTATATCATTCTGTATCTCCATCACCTCTCTGGAGGCAGCCCCCTCATTTTACTTTTTTTTTTTTTTGGAGGGGCAATTGGGTTTAAGTAACTTGCCCAAGGTCACACGGCTAGGTTTTTTTTTGTTTGTTTGTTTATTTGTGTGTGCATTAAGTGTCTGAGGCCTGATCCGAACTCAGGTCTTTCTGACTCCAGGGCCAACGCTCTACTCACTGCACCACCTAGCCACCCCGAGCCTCCTCATTTTAGAGCTGATCTTAAATGAGTCCAGAGTTTGGGGGACAGAGTGATTAGAGTGGTAATAGTAGGATTCCATGTTTTCTTATTACAGATTTTCTACTATACCATGCTACTGTGCCTTTCTCTTTACTTATTTCTCAGGTTAAAAACTGGGGATTTGGGACACTTTGAATAGAGAAGCAACTAGCTGAAGAGAGCCTAACTTTAAAGTAAAGCTTACTTCAGAAAGTAAGAGTCACAGATGGACTGGAAATCCTCTATTCATTCAATGGCTGAAGTGCTATTTGAGTCTAAGAATATGCATAGGGATTGGTATCCTCTACCCATCCCACAAATTTTCCAACCATATGATTCTACAGGAGAGCAACATTTTATGTTAATAATTATTGTGCTAATAGTAGTGATAATAAATAACTAGCTTTTACATTGTGCTTTAAGATTTGCAAAGTAATTTACTTATGTTATATCATTTGATCCTCACAACAAACCTGTGATGTAGGTGCTATTATCCATATTTTATAAACAGGGGAACTAAGAATGAAACGTTAGGAGATTTGCTCAGGGTCATACAGATAGGAAGTGTTTTAAGCAGGAATGGAACCCATGTCTTCCTAACTCTAAGTCAAAGTGTTACCTCGATCTGTCTCATCTCATCTTTTGTCTTGAAAAATCAGTGGTAGGTTAACAAAGTTGCAAAATTTTCATCTAGCCATATAATTTCCACATGACATTTTTAGGAACATACCCTTCAACAATCAACTGGATTCTTTTATTTGAACCCAACTTGGTGTTCAATCCTGTTGTAGTTGTATAAGATTCCTTATTGGTAGGGAGAAGTATTACTCTATGCTGTAAGCCTGCATGAAAAGCAGAGGTTGGCATGAGAGCTTGGGAGAGAAGAAATCTTTTTGCTTTTGGCATTGAGAGGACACATATGGCTCTAGACTCCTTTCAGGGAGATACCCCCAGAGAAAGAGAATAAAGATTTTAGGAAGTAGCAGATAGCTAGAGGAACTGATGGGATGCTTGGGCCCCAGTCCTAAGATCATGTCCCTGGAAAACTCCCAATTTCTCAGTAGGGCCCCTCCCTGTGAGAAATTTTTTTTCTTGTTGCAGAACACAATTCTTTTATCAGAACAGATACAGACAGGGGTGCCTTGCCCAAGGATTTTCATCCCTGACTGGCCCAAGGACTCTCCCTTGCTCTAGATTCCCAATGTTCATGCCTCTAACAACTCCCTCAGTGTCTGGTATCAACAAAGTTATTTGTGCAAAACTCCATGCATTTTTCCATCCATAGCTCCCAAAGACACCTGGACCCCAAGAAAACCTAATTAGCATCCCTGTCATTCCTTTCCTTTGTTCCTTTTCCATATAAACCCCAGCACCATCCTCACTATTTTGCAGGTTTCCTAAGGTCCTTTGCCTGCTTTTACTAAAGCATTATAATAAACTTTGCCACTTGATTAAGAGGAGGCTTGAGTGTGTGTGTTTGTTTTGGGCAAGTCTACCTTGGCACTCTCGGGGTCCCAGCACTTCTAAACCATGTCCACATCTCAAACCTCTTCAGAACTAGTGCTTTGATGTCTAGTTTTCTCCACTAACTAGACATCTCCTTGGTGTCTAGTTTTCTTCACTAAAGACTTCAGGGAATGCATATTCTTTCCTCCTGCTCCTCCTCCTGCTCCTCCTCCTTCTTTCTCTCTCCCCTTAACTAAATATCTCATTCCCATGGTGAGAGCTCACTCTGTGTTTTCTGGTATATTCAAATAGATCACCTTTCACCTGAACTATGTTGCAATTGACTACTGTCTCCAAACACGAATCTCTCCTTCACCTACTGCCAAAGTGCATTTCCTAAAGTTTATCAAGTCTCTCCCCTGCTCAGTAAATTTCAATGACTCCCTGTTACCTCTGAGGTGAAATATAAACTCCTTCTTCTGTTTGGCATTGTTCATTCACAATTTGTTTCCTGCATTCAAGCCAAATTGTCTTCCTTACTGCTCCTCTTATATAGACTGTCTCTCATCTCTGCATTGACTGTCTTTCATGGTTAAAGTGTACCACCTTTGTTTATTAGCAGTAATAGTTTGCTTCAAGGTTCAGTTTGAGTACCACCTTATACATGAAAAACTTTTCCTCATTGTTTTAGAAACTAATGTTTCCTCATACATTCCAAAAAAGTTTCAGGTAACTCTTGTATATATTTACATATGATCATGTCTCCCCTGATAGAATGTAAGCTCTTACAGGGTGGTATTCTTTCTTTTTTATTTTTATTTCCCTTACCATTGCCTGGCACATAGTAGGTGTGATCAAAGGGAGAAAAATGCTCAAAGGTTGAAAGTAAATATTTAAGACAGAGACAAAGATAAAAACAGTGATAGGGAAAACCAGATATAGACAAAATAAGTAAAACTAGCCATGTACAAAGTATTTTCTTACATTTGTACTTAAAGCTCTAGCACCTACATGGGTCATAGTAGACATTTAATATTGCTTGTTGATTGGTTGAGATTTGTAATGCTGATTTTCTGGTGTTTTTCATTGGTTTATATGAAATTTGTTTGGTTGAACTAATCACATTAAGAGTTTTTTTTCTTCTTTAAAACTTAGTGCAATAACTTCTAGAGAGAGCTAATTCTCTTTGTTATTATCAATTTCAGGAGAAGAATAAATAGCAGATATTTTCCAGTTGTAGTAAACTGAATTTCTTCTTTTCCCTCACATATTCAATGACGCCTATAGATTTCAGGGAATAAAAATCCTAGGTGTGTTCTCCTGAAAGAAAAGAGTTATCACTTTTGGTAATGTATTAATTTTTTATGATGTAGGGTGTATGTATGGGTGGGTGTTGTTCATACAAGACATTTCAAGGACAAATTGCCATGTAAGAGAGGATGCCAGATTGTGAAATATCTTATATGCTTTCTTTTAACCTATAATGGAAATTCTGGTCACCTACTTCAGTATAAATTTACTGTTTATAATCTCTGTTTCTGTATCTCTGTGTACTCTGTGGTTCAGCCTCAGTACATGCATCTCATCTCTGGACTCTGAGTCTTTGAGTTATCTGCCCCCAATGACAAGAATGCACTCCCTCCTTACCACTACTTCATACACACCTAACACATATAATGCACATATGTACATACATACATGTCCATATAGCTTCTCTCCTCCAGGTCTTTAATTTCAAAGTTACATCTGCCAATGCTGCTTTGCAATGTAAAGAGTTAGAGGGTTACCTGGGGCCCATGGGAGAGAATTGGCTTGTTCAGGATCCCACAGCAAGCATGTCAGAGGCAGGGCTTAAATCCAGGTTTTCCTGACTCCAGTGCTACCCTTTATTCATTATACCACACTGTTAGAGTGGGTTGCTGTAACTAGAAGGTATTTTAGTTTAAAAAAACAAAAAAGTTTAACGTGTTGTATTGTGTATATATTTGTGCATACATGTACACATGTGTGTATACAAATGTATATGTATGTACATACACTGTACATATGTATATATGCATGTAGGTGCATATGTACATATTTATTTAATAGCTGACTTTAGTTAATAATTACTTGATGGGTTACTGAAGCATTTTCTTAAAACTAGTCTTAAACTTCTGGATCACTATAATTGAAAATAACCTTTGTTGCTACAATTTTTTTTGACAAAAAACATTCTAAATGTCAGATTGTCATTCAATATGTTTGTAAGTCATTTCAGTCCCCATCCAGTTGCTTCTACTTTAGCCCCTTCCCACTGGGGGATCCATTCATAGGAAGCTTTTGTTTAGTCTTTAATAAGGTATAATAAATTGACAATGAACATAAGTGAACAATATATGTGACTTGCTTATGTTGGCTTTGGTATTTCTTTGAAAGTAATGTTGTTATCCAAAATCATCACCCTTTTAACAAGGCTTCTTTAACATTTCATTATATTTTCTACCAGAGATGAAAAAAGATAATGTTACTAGGGTAGCAAGAAAAAGAAAAGCAGCTAGAGCTTCTTTTTGTTGGCCAGTCAACTGAATATTGACCAGCTGTCTTCATGAGAAAGAAATAAATGGCGGTGAATAAGCCAGAGTCTAGTTTTCCAAGGAGCTCAATGATTTTCCCAAATCAATACAGTTCATCAGGCTTCAGAACAAAGGCTGGAGGGTAGGGGGAAGGCGGGGGGAAAGAGAGGTGACAGTGATGGAAATGCCTGTGTGTTCTTTTGTGTAGTAGACTCATGGAGACACAGTTCCTTCAGTTTAATTTTTCAGTGCCTGTTCAGTATATTTTTTGAGAAATTCCTTAAGTTTTTTTGTTTTTGTTTTTTAAGAGTCAAATAAACTGCATTCCAGATGATCACATGACATTTGCAAAAAAAAAAAAAAAAGCTGTCAGAATGGCATTAAATAAACCCCCACCTCTTTTTTAAATACAAAGAGCAGCTTTCCAACATATGTTGTTTACTTTCTGCTCTTTGTGAAGCACATTCATTTGAATTAAACTTTCATTTTCCCACTATTTATCCTCACCAACAACATTCAGTAAACTAACACTGGTCAATAACTTACTGAAAATAATATGTAATAGTATTAGAAGTGTTAAACTGTTAGAAGTGGTACAATTAATAACAAGAGTGATGCCAACATATTTCTGCCACTGATTAGGGAGATCTAAGTAGCAGGTTTTACTCCTTTAGTCCTTTAATCTTTAATGTTAATTTTACATTTGAATATACCAGAGCAATGTGTCTCTAGTTTATATGAGCCTAGAGCACGGTACTAAAGCATGAAGTGTTTCATTATGCTTTTTCATTGTTAGTCCTGCCCTATCTTCTGAGCTCCTATCCTGCACATTATTTGTTCAGATAAAGCCCAATGTGGAGGGTGACTAATCACAGGTCTATGTTCCAGATGGTTTTGATTACAGGAAGTGATTAAAGGAACTCCCCAAACATTCAACCCAGCATTGGAGGGTGGAGGGATGGGATGGTGGGAGGGAAGAAAGGAGAGATGGAAGAGGGAAAGGAACGGGAAGGGGAAAAGAATATTTGTAGCTACTGTATATAAGCTTAATTTAAGTAATGTGGAATTTTCGTTCTTCAACTAACAATATTGAGTGGGTAATTTAATTACAAATTGAAAAAAAAATGCCTAGATTGTGACAAACCAGCCTGTTTGAGAAAAGATCTATCTATAGGTAGAAGCTTTAAAGTTGTCCTTTTTTTAATGATAAAAACGGGCATGTCAACTGGCATGTCAAAATTACAAATGTGAAATTTTACAGCAAACCTTTAAGAGCCTCTTATATGAATGGTAGTGTCTTAGAGCATGCCAAATAGCCTCCACTGCTAGAATCATTATTTGATTTGTAATGCTGAGAACTAAGATAAATATACATTACTCCACACTCATGAAACTCTATGAAATTGTGACATTTTTTCGTAACTAAAATGTTTCAAGTGGAAAATATGGAAAAAACCCTTAATAAACCAGCAAGAACAATTATATGACAATATTGTATAGAGTGAAGTTTATGTTTTGTTTTGATTTGGTTTTTTTGCATGAGTAAATGTCATGCATGTCCAGATGTGGCAATCTGAATAAGAATTCAAAAATAGACACACCATTGCAGTACTTGTAAAGGCATCATTCACAAGAATGAGATGAGATTCTTTAAGACTGGAGACAATATACAAACTGGGTTAGATTACCCCACTGAGAAATTAAACATTTGCCCAGTTCTTAGAAAAACATTCTCTCACAAACACCAGAAATGAATAATTTACATACCAGATTTAGCAGCATCTTCAGAACAGAAACCATCTGTAAAGAACTGTCTTATTTAATAAGTCAAGTGCAAAAAGAAAGATTATGTTGATTGTTCAGTTTGTATGGGGCTTTACATTATCAGGGGGGCAATTGATCAATATTTATTAAATATCGACTACATGCCAGGTATTAGGGATACAAAGATAAAAAATAAGAGCACCCCTGCCTTCAAGGAGCTTAAAATTCAAAACTGATGATTTGATATTTATACAAATGAGTATGACAAAAGGTACAAAATATTCTAATAGAGGGTTTCTTAACCTTTTTGTGGGTTGTGGATTTCTTTGGCAGTCTGGTGAAGCCTACTGACCTCTTTCTCAGATAAAATATTTAAATATTAAATGTATAGAATAAAATACATATTCTCACAGATGAGATCAAGTATATTAAAATACATTTATCAAGATATTAAAAACAAGGGGCGGCTAGGTGGTGCAGTGAGTAGAGCGTTGGCCCTGGAGTCAGAAGTACCTGAGATTGGATCTGGCCTCAGACACTTAACTCACACACAAACAACAACAACAAAAAAAAAAACACAGCCGTGTGACTGTGGGCAAGTTACTTAACCCCAATTGCCCTCCAAAAAGAAAAAAAAAGATATTAAAAACAAAAAAAGTTCAAGGATCCCAGATTAAGAATCCCTACTCTAAGAATATTTGAGGAATTGTTCAACGAAGTTAGCACTAGAGGGCTGAAGGAAGTTAGAGCTTTCAACAAATGGAGATACAGAAGAAGAAATTTTCAGGCATAGGATTTGTCTGTGCAAATGCATTTGAGGTTGAGGATTACAAGAGATCGATGAAGAACTAATAATCCAATTTGTTTTCATGTAGGTGAAAGAGAATAGTGTAAGAGGCACTGGGACTGGGAGTCAAGAGTAGTGAGTTCTAGAGATTACCCAGCTAGGTAAACCCTTTCCATCTTGAAAATCTGATTCTAGTGCAGGCTTTAGCACTAATTTAACTATACAATCTCGAGCAACTCATTCATATTTTCTGGACTTCAATTTCTGCATTGATTACAGTAAGGATAACAGTTATCTGCCTTAACTGACTCATAAAAATAATAATAGCTGACCTCTAAATAGTACTTTAAGGTTTACTGAGATATTTATATTATGCCATTTGAGCTTCATAACAATGCTGTGAGAAAGGTTTTATAGGAATTAGCCTTCCCATTCTATAGATGAAGCTGAAATTCTGAGGAAATGAATATTACTTATCATTGGGATCATACAGCTGTTGTATTGGGAACAGGATGCAAAACCAAGTCTTTCTTACTCCAGATCAAGAACTCCGTCCACTACAGCATAAGGCAGTTTTGAAGTCTAAGTAAGATAATATATTATTAATAATTATTATTATTGATGTTAGTAAAAGGTTATTAATATTTTTATTATTGATAACAAAATGGTGAGTTCTATATGCATTAGTTTAGAACAGCACTTTCTGTACTAACAAACTTTCTTGTTTTTATATCTCCTAAATTTCTCCCAGTATTTCTTACCCTTCTCCCTCCCAGAAAGCTATTAGGTATAAACAACAACAGAAAGTATTTCAAGAAAAATATGAAAAGCAGAAGAGAAAAGCAGCATCAAAACCAATCAATACATCAATAAAATAAAAAAGTGTAATATTCCCTTCCTTTGGACCTCAAATTTCTTCAAAGGAGTGGTAGAAAGTGTTTTATCATATTTCTTCTTCTTCTTTTTAAAGCAATTGGGGTTAAGTAACTTGCTCAAGGTTACACAGCCAGTCATTTTTTATGTGTGGGTACTCATTTTCTGAGGCCGGATCTGATCCCGGGTCATCCCCACTCCGGGGCCGGCACTCTTACTCGCTGCGCCACCTAGCCACCCCTATCATATTTCTTCTTGATGCAAGGTTAATTTTTTAAGTGAAGACTCATTTTTATTGTGTGATTCTCAAAATATGGCATAGCATCAAGGATTATAGAACAACGGAACTGAGTACTTTAAGAAACGTTAGAAATCATCTACACCATGTCTTGTTTGTTTTTTAATTGGAGTAATTTAAAGTTTTCAAAATTTATCAGAAAGTTCCTTTGTCAACTATCTGCCTCATTTTTGTTCTTTATTATCAGGGCTACTTCATTCTACAGAGCCTGTGGTTTATATTTGAAACCAGCCTTTATTTGATCAGGGCAGCTAGGTAGTGCAGTGGATAGACTGTAGGGCCTGGAGTCCAGAAGACTCATCTTCTTGAGTTCAAATTTGGATTCAGACACTTCCTAGCTGTGTGACCCTAGGCAAGTCACTTAACCCTTTTGCTTCTGTAAAATGGGCTGGAGAAGGAAATGGTAAACCATTTCAGTCTCTTTGCCAAGAAAACCCCAGATGGGGTCATGAAGTCAGGCACAACTGGGAGAAGAACTGAATGAAATTTATTTCATCATTAAGACTTTTTTATAGGATCAAATTCATATTTGTTTGGTTGTTTTTAGGTAGATTCTAATTTTGCTAACTCAAGGCAGTATACACGGGAAGGGGCAAGGAGAAGGGAGATTATTTGTGTGGTCTTGGGGAAATCACTTCACTATTCTGGGCCTAGCTTTCCTCACTTGTAAAATAAGAGGTTCAATTTATGTATTTAGGCTACCATTGAAGAGTTATAGAATGTTAGAACTGGAAAATAGCTCAGAGATCAGCAAGTCCAGGGATGCTCAACATTTTTGTGTTGACTCCTTTGGCACTCTGGTGAAAACCTTGGAATCCCTTCTCATAATAATGTTTTTAAGTGCACAAAATAAAATACATAGGATTACAAAGGAAACTAATTTTATTGGCTTATCAAAAGACTTAAGAAAATAAAAAAGCTTATGGATCCCAGGCTAACCACTCCTACTTCTGGTCCAACACATTAATTTACAGAGGCTCAAAGAAAAAAAAGGAATGTGCTCAGTTATACAATAAGTAATGGTGACATTGTGACTAGAATCTAAGTTTCCTGATTCCTGAGCCCAATGTTCTTTCCAATGTTTTGAGTCAAGCTCTTTCAAGTTCTAAAGTTCCATTTTGTAATTCATTATATAACAGGAACAATCAACAACCATCACAACAACAAAATAGCGAATAAAGCCTTTGGGAAGTATTGTTCATTAGCCCTGGACTGCTCTTCAGAGATTTCCCTCTGAATTAGGTTGGCTAGTGATTTCTCTAGGCCTCAATTACTGCCTCCAGAGCAAAACCACTTCTCAGCACTTGCTGCAGGCTTGATGAAATTAAGCTGAGGCGGTTGCTAGATATAAAAAGAGGTTCCTCATCCACAATGTATGTCAATAAATATATACATGGAAAAGCATTATTAAGTGGTTACTATGTACTAGGCACTGTCCTCAGCATTGGAGATACTGATACAAAAAAGCAAGACTATTTTATAACACATATTAGGTATTATAAGATAAATTCTTAGTTATTTATTGCTAAAGTAGAAAAGAAAGATGGTACAAAAAAGGGTGATTCAAAAATTGTTTTATTTTTTTTTCTTTAAATGTAATTGAAGTTTTCTGGCATGATTATAGTTAATTATAACAGCAGTAATAGCTTTACATGATTTGAGGTTGACAGAAATACCTCTGAAGGAATAAATGATCTGCAAAGAACATACTTATACATAGATACTTAGAACTGTACATTTGTTTATATTTAATCTGTTTGTTGTGTCATAATCAATGGTGAGGTCTTTGAAGACAAAGACTTTAATTGAAAACTAGTGTCTAATAAATATTTAATGATGGAGATATTGAGCATCTTTTTTTAGAAGAATTGACTGCCATTGTTGAAAAGAAGAAATAATAACCACAAGTGGAGACTTCAAAAAACATTGTTCTTATTTTTGAAAACATAGTTCTGACTGTAAGCTGTTTTGAGAGTTGGTGCTTTGGCCTCCTAAATGCCAGGCAGTGTGCTCAGCACTGGTGAGACAAAGAAGGGATAAGAAACACTCCCTGCTTTCTAGGATCTCACAGTCTAAGGGTGGACACAACATTTAAACAACTTTGTACATACAAAGTATATTTGGGATAAACTGGAGGTGGTCTCAGAGGGAAAGCACTAAGATTAAGTAGGACTGGGAAAGGCTTCTTGCAAAAAAGGTGGGAATCAAGTTGATGTGAGGTCAGAAGAACTTGGATTCCGACCCCACTTGAGACACTTACTAGCTGTGTAATCCTGGGAAGGTCATTTAGCCTCTCTGGGCCTCAGTTTCTCCATCTGTAAAATAAAAGGGTGGGAACTGATGACCTCAAATTTCCCTTTTACCTCTAAATCTGTGACCCTTTGATCCCATGACTTCTAAGTGGAAGATATGTTGTTTCAGAATAGGGCAGCGACAGCTTGCATCTGGGCTAGAAAAGTCAGTACCAAAAGTAAGCAGCACAGTTTCATTTTTCAGTTTCTAAAGAAAAAGGAACATAAGGAAGAATTTGGTGGTTCCCAGGCTCTGGTAAAGAACCTGATTGGCTAATAGTAAGGATACTCTAGAAAGACTCTTTAAAGAGGGAACTGAGCATATCTAAGCTAGAATATTTCTCAGATCCTGCACAAGGTGGGAGGGAAGCCCCAATGGCCATCAGCTCTTCATTCTCACACCTTCCCTATCTTTGACTCCCTATCTTTCTCTCACCTTAATGTTTACAAAGGTTGACAAAGCAGTTTAGTACAAGTATCAGTATTTCTATTTTACAAATGAAAAGACTAAGGTTCAGAGAGTGTTGTGACTAGCCCAAAATCCCACAGCAAGTATGCAGTGGAGCAAGTATACAAGCACAGGTCTGCTGCTTCCAAATAATATAAAAAGAGAAGAATCTTTCATTCAACATATATTTGTTGAAGAGCTCTTTATACTCAGCCCAGCAATGATGTAGAGGTGGTGAATGTATGCCTTTCTACAAAGGCTCTTCTAGTAATCTGGTTGTTTCTTTATAGTACGCATCTGAATACTGAATAACTTTTGAAAACAGAAAATGTCATTTAAGAAGAAGCTGTTATTAGTTAAGTATCTTATCTGTTCAGGCATTCTTGCCAGTTTACACTTATGTTCTGAAATAGTGCTATAATTTAAGGCTTTGTAATATTTTAAGGCACATTAAATTTTTTTTCATCTTTTAAAACTTGAATTATTACTCAGGCTTGTGATGAAACACTTTACCACCCTTTTAAAATGCCCATTTAAGTACTATAAATGCAAAAGTATAGTTCTTCTTTTAAAAGTAGAACTATAGATGAAACTGACTCCACATTAAATGTGGGGTATTTCAATTTTAATGGTCTCTGTGTCACAAAAACCCCAGTGTGATAAATTTTTCAGAGTATTATAAATATAATCTTCTTTCTTGTTCTCTGTATATTTAAATATTTGTGTTTATTGTTAAGTACACAATAAAAAAGAATTATAAAAATACTTTGAAGAGCCATGATTTCTTCAGTGTGGGTAGTCATTGGCAGGCACCAATTTTAGTATCTCCACAATTAAGGAGATAGTTGATTATGAGTTGTAAACAAAAATTTTCATTACCTGGTGGTGCAGACCTTGCTGATGAGCTTTTCCTAACTTAAGCTGGTCCTTTATTTCCAAAAATTGATAGAAACGGTCAGAGCTGGAGCATGAAAGAAAATGAAGTAATGTGCCATTTTTATTGGGAAATTTTAAAATGTAAGTACTATTCTGGGCAACTAGGTGGCACAGTTGATAGAGCACTGGGCTTGGAATCAGATAGATTCATGTTCCTGTGTTCAAATTTGATCTCAGACATTTACTAGCTGTGTGACCCTGGGCAAGTCACTTAACCCTGTTTGCCTTAGTTCCTCATCTGTAAAATGAGCTGGAGAAGAAAATGGTAAGCCACTCCAGTAACTTTGCCAAGAAAACCCCAGATGGGGTTACAAAGAGCCAGGCACGACTGAAATGACTAAAAAACAAAGTACTATTCTAATCTACAGTGAATGACTCTACTTTCCTCCAGAAGAGGGATTCTTAATGGTGTGTGTGTGTGTATGGTTGTGCATGTGTGTGTCTGTCATCCTGGACTCCTTGCAGTTTAGTTAAGCTTATGGATGACCCCTTCTCAGAGTAAAGTTTTTAAATGCATAAAATAAAATTGATGAGATTCCAAAGAAAATTAATTATATTGAAATATAGTTCTCAAAATATTTTTTTAAAAACCCAAGTTAATTGATCCCCAGGTTAAGAATACCAGTTACAGTGTAATTGCTAAAATATCAGTTGCCTTTATCTTTAAGAGATGTTAATACCTATTCATCTGATACATACTACCACTGAGAATTTCTTGTAATGTATGGCATCTCTTTTTATTGTGAGGTGGTGTTCTTCAGCAAGGGCCTTATCTTTCTTCATATTCCTAAGTCTGATTTTCCACTTAAAAAAAACAAACAAACAAAACTATTTAGCAGTAAAATTTCCCCAGTAGTTAAGAAAATAAAATAACACTATAAAGCCATATATAAAAGGGAAGCAAGTAATTTCACCATCCTTGCTGTTTACATTTACACAGGACTTTCCTTCATGTGCCCCACATTTTTCTAGCTTTAAGAGTTTAATATTTCATTGTTGTCAGTGAATGAAAGAGAATTTATTAAGCACTGACTATGTGCCAAGCTCTGTGATAAGTACTAGTTACATCTTAGCTAACGGAAAGTGACCTGTCTGGGAAAGATGTTTTCTTTGCAGTTTATGTAATTTGAACATTTTCATTTTTAAAGGTTATTTTGAATGTCTGTAGGTTACAAAATATTACAGAACTTCAACTCTTCAGCAAAATGATAATCCATTTTTCTTCCTCTGAACCAAAACATGCTACAACATAATTATTTGACTTTCTGTTGTTTGAACATGTCTTCCTACCTTAAAACATAACACAGTAGAATTTATGTGAGAAAATTTCAAGTTATTTACTTCCATTCTAGGAACTTGAGTGTGTGTGTACATATGCATATGTATTTATTTGTTTGAATTTTAAGCATGTATAAATATTGTGCAGTATTCTTAATTGTCATGTACACAATGAAAAACAAAAGCAAGCAGAAGGATATAGTTAATTAACCATTGTGGATAGCTACTGTTTAAAAAAAAAGTTCCCTAAGAAATAACATGAATTCTAGAAAACAAGAGCTGACTCTTGGTCTTATTTTGAAATTGAAATCGATCTTTATTTGCACAGATGGTTTATTTTATTAAAAATTATAAAATTAAAATGTTCATTTGTTGATACTGTTGGTGGGCATTTGCGTATGTTTGGTTCCTAAAAATAGCAAGGAGAGATTTGAATGGTTTACTATGGTGATTTCATCTTCAGTTGAGCTATTGTCAGCTTCAAACAGAGGCACAGATAAACTATGATTTACTACTTGTTTTGGAATTCATTTCCTCCCTCTCAGCCCCCAAACTCCTCTTTATCCTGTTTTGCTACAACACATTCTGTTCTTACAGTCCTGAATAGGTTTAAATGTTATCTTGAAAAGCTCAGTGGCATGGGTCTTAGTGTATAAACACAACACAGTTTAGCAGACAATAACCTTTCATCTCACTGACAATCTTTGTTATTGAAAACAAACCAGTGTTTGATTTACTGACTCAGGAAGCATTAGGCAACCCTCTCTCATTGTTGGGATTATTCCTCCTCGATAAAAACCGTTTCTACTTATATATTCTTCTCTCTCCCTCTGTCTCACCCCTTTGCATGCTCAGTACTCTGGTGTATTACATTCTCTCACCCCTCCCTTTTTGAAGCTCATTTATCTGAGGCACTTGCTTTTTGAGGTTTCTACTGCAGTGCTCAATCTAGCCAATCAGATCCTAGTGTTCTCAGAAAGAGAGAACCAATCCCAAACCCTTTCCCCTTTTTTTTCCTTTTTTTTTTTTTTCTGGAAACGTGAAACCCATAGGGAGAAAGCAGTAACAAAAGCCTTTTGGCGCAGGCAAATGTTAAGTGTTTGTGCAGACTTTTCCTGTTTTTAATTTTATTACTTCAAGAATGGAGCATTTATTGTTTCTTTCATGTTTCCTTTCAAGCATTTTTAATTATACATTTGTACTACATTGGGGCCTCTGGAACTCGGTGACTCAGCTTATTGCATCTAAAGCTAAAATGCAGTAACCCTCTGGCGATGCAGATGTATTCTTCAGCAGTAAATATAGCTGGCATGCTAAAGAATTTTAAGCAGCTGGAAAGGTCTTTGACATCACACATAGTGCCCTAGAGGAGACAATGTGAAAAGCAAATCAATCTTTCCCTTCTCTTTCTTTAACCTTTTTTTTTTCCTAGAAAGGAGGTGTGTGTGTGTGTGTAGATCCTAAAATGATAAAATATTGTTTCCACCAACTAGATTACATTGTGCAAATTCTGACTAAATACTCAACTGTAGATTCTGATCTCAATATTAATTTAGTATTGTTGGATCTTTTATTTCCTAAGGGAAATCCAATCGCCTCAACTGTGATTGAAGAGAGCCTTGTTTTTTATTATCATTTTGTCTGCCAGACTTGTTAGAGTGAATAGAATTCAGCTGTTCCCTAAGTAATAGCAATATAGTTCTTTTGGGAAACAATTTTCAATTCTACTTTGATAATTTTTTTAAAGAAATCTTTCCTCTAGTTATGTGATGAACTGGTTTGTAAGCTTAAGTTACCTTGATACTGCTATTTCCAAGAGATGAAAAATCATAGATTTTATATTAAATAAACCAAACAGAGTAAGGTTCTTATAATGTCCCAATGTTTGTTTCCAAGAGAAAGTGGAGGCTATCTATAGAAAACAATAAATACTTAAACACTTAAATAAACTTAAGTAAAAAAAAAACACAGTTCTTATTCTCACTTAGCTCAAAAATTGGGCTGTTTTAGGATAGACTTAAAAGTGTAATTTTTTTTGTTCTGTAAATTTTAAAGAGAAACGAAAAGTGTATCATGTATTTTATGCTTCCCCTGTAATATTTGGCAAGCAGTCAAGTTTAGCAGTTCACAGATGCAGCACTAAATTAAATCATCTGTAAGGTAGAGTTGGTGAAAACAGAATAGTTCATAGGAAATGGCATAGGGAGAGGCTAGTGGTGGGTTATTATTTATTTATTTTTTAAACCCTCTGTGACAGGCGCTCAAATAATCCCAAAAGCAGAGCTGTTGTGAAAAATCTTTTTTAATTTTTTTTTATTGAGTACTATTTTAGGACACCTTTATGTAAAACAAGTCCAAATACTGATTTGGACTCACCTCAGTTTGGATTCATTGTTCTCTCAGATAAATTGTTCATTTTAAAATTAAAGAGCACTTTGTTGAAAGAGAACACTGATAATTGAATGCTTTTGGACCTAATCTGGATGGCTACTTTCCCATACTTTTATGCATCTGTGTATTTTTTAGGGGGAGGGAAGAATAAAATATTTTATTTTATTGATTTGAAAGAAAAAAAGCACATTACTTCAGTTTCCTGATTTAAACACTGGTAACTGGCACTCAGTTTATGTTGGCTGACTGCCAAAAGAAAGCAATTAAATGTAATAGAAAAATTAAGAGGTGAGTGTTGCCGTTTTATAGCAGGACATGGCAAAAATGATTACCTTCTGTCTGCAGAGAGATATGATTACACACTCTCACACATTCTGTCTTACATTCATTCTCTCTCTCTCTCTCTCTCTCTCTCTCTCCTTCTCTCTGATAATTTCCTGTGGGCTTTAAGTTGAGGTCATTGAAACCAAAAATGAGGAAGTGTGGCCTTTTAAAATCATGGCCTTTTAAAAGCAAACGAGAATAGGACTGTGTTCATAAAAATCAATTAAAAAGTAAAACAAGAGTTTTGTACCAACTGTGATAATTCTACTTTCCTCTCCCAACTACAGGTGTCTTAGTGGTAAATGTCACATGGCGGAATAAGACCTATGTGGGCACACTGCTGGATTGCACAAAGCATGATTGGGCACCCCCAAGGTAACTGGAAAAGATTTATTTAAATACTCTTTTTTTCCTTTTCCCCTTTCCTTCCTAGAAAGAAACTTTATGCAAATTAATATTAATATTAATTTGAAACCAGGAAGAAGAGAAATTAATAATTCTGCACACATGTTAAAAACATTGCTGTTGAAATTTTCTCTGTACCTTATCCCTATGTTATTTAAAGCTTTTCCATGCTATGCAAATTTAAGTTGAATTTGAGATTACTTCAGATGCTTGTTACTTAATTTTCTAAAAAAATAAATGTTTTTGGTGGCAGACTCTACCCCAGCTGATGAAATTACTAGTGGAAGAAATGGGCTGCCCTTGTGATTCAAATACTGGAGTACAACATGTTACCTTCTTTATGTTACCTAATTTTCACTTTTGTTGCTCTCACTTGCCTAGGTTTTGTGAGTCACCAACAAGTGATCTGGAGATGAGAGGAGGTCGAGGAAGAGGGAAGCGGGCAAGGTCTGCAGCAACTGTACCAGGAAATGATGCTAGCTTTGCAGAAGCTAGAGGGCTGCAGAATAAGAACAGAGGTGGTGCTAATGGAAAAGGGAGGAGGGGTAACCTTAACGCAAGTGGACGCAGGACTCCTCCAAACTGTGCGGTTGAAGATGTCAAAGCCAGTCCTTCTTCAACCAATAAGAGAAAAAATAAGCCTCCTATGGAACTGGATTTGAACTCCAGTTCAGAGGACAATAAGTCTGGAAAGCGTGTTCGTACTAATTCCAGAAGCACTCCAACCACCCCTCAGGGGAAACCAGAAACTCCTTTTTTGGACCAAGGTTGCTCTTCTCCAGTATTAATTGATTGTCCACACCCAAATTGTAACAAAAAGTACAAGCACATTAATGGACTGCGGTACCACCAGGCTCATGCACACTTAGACCCAGAAAGCAAACTGGAATTTGAGCCTGAGAGTGAGGACAAAATTTCAGATTGTGAGGAAGCATTGAGTACCATGGCATCTCAATTTAATGACCCAAGCACAAATATAACAACATTTGATCCACTAAAAGCACCAACATCCCCTAGCTCTATAAACACCCCTGGGACACCCAAGAGCAAAAAAGAATTAATTAATAATGGCTCAAGTTCAATGATCAGTTCTAAAGCCGGCAAGAATTCTGGTAAAAAGAAGGGCCTTAACAATGAACTCAGTAACCTTCCAATGATCTCTAATATGTCAGCCAGTTTGGATAACTGCTCAGTAACAGATAGCAGTTTGGCTACTGAAATGCCTAAATTGGAAGCAGAGGGACTAATAGACAAGAAAAATTCAGGAGATAAAGATAAAAGCAAAAAAGCTAACAGTTGCAAAGTAGACAAAAACCTTTCAAAACTTAAAACTGCCAGGCCTATTGCTCCTGCCCCAGCTCCTACTCCTCCCCAATTGATAGCTATTCCTACTGCAGCCTTTACAACTACCACTACAGGGTCAATATCAGGATTACCCTCACTCACAACCACTGTTGTTCAGGCTACACCAAAGAGTCCTCCATTAAAACCTATTCAACCAAAGCCCACAATTATGGGAGAGCCAAGCACTATAAACCCAGCTCTCACATCACTCAAAGACAAAAAGAAAAAAGAAAAGAGAAAGGTAAAAGATAAAGAAAGCAAAGAATCAGGAAGCCCTAAAATGGATGTGAAGCTCGGAAAGCTTGAGGACACAAAGGGGTCTGGGAAAGATTTATCTGGACATTTTTTAAAGGACCATCTCAGCAAGAATGAAGTGCTAGCTAATGGTCTGTCAGAATCTCAAGAGAGCAGGATGGCAAGTATTAAAGCTGAAGCTGATAAGGTTTACACTTTCACAGACAATGCTCCCAGCCCTTCTATAGGGAGTGCTTCCAGGATGGAATGTAACTCTTTGGTGAATGGACAGTCTCCTATGCCACCATTGCATGTGTTGACACAGAATGGGGCAGAAAGTTCAGCTACTAAAACAAATAGCCCTGCTTATTCTGATATATCTGATGCTGCTGATGATGGTGGTTCTGACAGCAGGTCAGAGGGCATGAGGTCAAAAGCCAGTTCACCTTCAGATATCATTTCTAGTAAGGACAGTGTTGTAAAAGGGCATTCTTCAGCTACAGCACAATCATCCCAAGTAAAAGAGTCCCATTCTCCCTATTACCATGGCTACGATACTTATTATTCTCCAAGTTATATGCACTCAGGCCAAGTCAGCACCCCTGCAGCTGGGAACAGTAGTTACACACAGGGAATGAAGATCAAAAAGGAGTCTGAAGAAGAAATGGAAAGAAAAGACAAGGCAGAACCATTAGATTCTAAGAAGATGGAAAACAATTCTAATTTGCCACCTCAACATCAGTCGGTAATAACTCAAAGACATCCTGCACTTGCCCAATCACTTTATTATGGACAGTATGCTTATGGCCTCTATATGGACCAGAAGTCCTTAATAGCCACTAATCCTGCTTACAGACAGCAGTATGAGAAATATTATGAGGACCAGAGGCTGGCAGAACAGAAAATGGCTCAAACTGGAAGAGACTGTGAGAGAAAAAACGAACTCCCTTTGAAAGAAATGGGCAAGGAGGACAGTAAACAGAAAAATATCCCATCTGCCACCATCTCTAAAGCTCCTACTACTCCAGAGCCTAACAAAAACAATACTAAACTTGGGCCAGCATTGCCTAATAAAACTGAGGAGACAGGTAAATCACAGATTCTGTCCAATCACCAGCAGCAGCTTCAGTCCGACAGCTTCAAAGCTAAGCAGATGGAAAACCACCAGCTTATTAAGGAGGCTGTAGAAATGAAATCTGTCATGGATTCCATGAAGCAGACAGGTGTAGACCCAACCACAAGATTTAAACAAGTAAGATGGCCCTAGACATAGAGAGCAATCTGAGAATTGTTCATTTCTAGGCTTGATCTGATTATGCCTTTTGTTCTATAAACACTAAGGATCCCCCGTCCTTAATTTTCTCCTTAAAAAGCATTTTTAAATGTTTTAATATTATATATATATATATATACATATACATATATTAGATGAATCTCTGAAATCCTTTCAGTTCTATAAAAAGTATATTGACATTTTTTTTTTTTTAAAGCAATTGGGGTTAAGTAACTTGCTCAAGGTTACACGGCTAGTCATTTGATTTATACGTGGGTGCTCATTTTCTGAGGCCGGATCTGATCTCGGGTCATCCAAACTCCGAGGCCAGCACTCTTACTCACTGCACCACCTAGCCGCCCCTTTTAGGGCAATTGGGGTTAAGTAACTTGCCCAAGGTTACACGGCTAGGTTTTTGTTTGTGCGGATTAAGTGTCGGAGGCCAGCTCCGAACTCAGGTCCTTCTGATTCCAGGGCCGGCGCTCTATTCACTGCGCCACCTAGCCGCCCCTACATTTTTCATATTATGTATTTTTATTAGAGGATCTCTGGAGGTTCTTTAAATTTAAAAGAAATTTATGAGTTGCATGATATAAAATTTTCTTCTATAACTCTGGTGTGGTACTTGAGACCTGGATTCTAGTACCAGCCCAGTCATTCTTTGTGACCAAAAGCAAGTCATTTAGTCTTCTTGGGCCTCATTTTTCTTATTTATAAAACAAGAGACTTGTACTAGATGACCAAATATTTGCTCTTTTAAGTTTCACAATTTCTACTACCATTTCCTGGGAATTGGTAGGCATCGCCCCTGTATATCCTTTCCCTTATTTTTTTAAGGGATCATGAAGCGATCTAATGATGTAATTTCTACAGTTTGGTACCTGGATCCCAACTTTTTTATTTTTGTGATATTTAAAATGTTCCATGTATTACGGTATAATCAAGTTCACAAAACTAAAATGTGTAGAAAAGTCAGTCTGTCTGACTGATCTTTTCAGATTTTCTCAAGGCCAAATTATTGATCATTTCTGAAAACAATTTCACTAAAATTTGAAAAATGGTCATAAAACTTCAATTAGATAAACATATGTTGTGGAACTGTATATAAATAAGCAAAGCATTTTCATTCATGGCAGCTTATTAAGGAAGCTCTATGATTAATGATGTTATTTTTTCAGGTCTTTGCCATCAGTATGGTGGAGAGAGTATTGGAAGGGGGGGAGGGGTGATAAGGAGGGAACTGGTTTCTTGGTCTTCTCTTCCACAGACTAGTTGTGTGACTTTACAAAAATCTAGACCTTAATTTACTCATTTGTACAATGAATTGGATCTGATAGTCTTAAGGTTCCTTTTTGGACTATAATTTTTTTACTTAATCCCAAGGAGCTTTAGAAATGGTCTTCATTGAATGAGAACAGCTAACTTTTCATCACAACAATTTCCTCTCCTATTTAGTATAGATTCAGCTTTAGTTGGAATTTAATACTCTTCCTTAAGATTTCCTCAAGCATTTTCTTGACTATATACTGCTTATTTGTCATTACTAGCATTTGGTTGAAAAATGCTATTTAAAAATTTTTATCTTGAAAGATACTTCACTTTTGTTGGAAAAGCAAAAAAAAATTATCTTCACAAGATGGCAGATGTAACTTTTTGTTTTACGTTAGTTTTTTTTATTGAAAAGATATTCGTCATAATTTGAAATCTTGTTGTTAGGATTTTGGTATATACTGAACTTTGAAATTCTACATTAATATATATATTAGCATATTAAATCTCAATTCCAATAAGATAAAGAAGAAATGAAATAAGAAACCTTTAAATTTTTGTTTAAATGTTGCTAATATTCACAATGGTAGCTAATTTATTGTTACTAGCTTGTGTTTGAATAAATAAATAGCCCTATTTAAAACTTATGTGAAATGTATGTGGTAAAAGGAAACCATATGCTGTTGAGCAATAACATTTTGATGAATCTTTCTGAAACTAACTTTAGACATCCCTGTGATTTTTTTGTCAGGATCCAGATTCAAGGACATGGCACCATTATGTATACCAGTCTAAATACCTCGATCAGCAAAAGTCAGAAGAGCTTGATAGAGAAAAAAAGTTAAAAGAGGATAGCCCAACAAAAACACCTAATAAAGAGAGTATGATACCTGGCCTTCCTGTGTCATTAACAAGTATCAAAGAGGAACCCAAAGAAGCCAAGCATTCTGATTCTCAATCACTGGAAGACAACAAGATAAAAAATGATGATCGAAAGACTCCTGTCAACTGGAAGGACTCACGAGGAGCCAGAGTGGCTGTCTCCTCTCCAATGAGTCAACATCAGTCATACATACAGTATTTACATGCTTATCCTTATCCACAGATGTATGATCCCAATCATCCTGCATATAGGGCTGTCTCTCCTGTCCTAATGCACAGCTATCCTGGTAAGTGAATTGTATCCTAAGAGAAAAAATTTTCATGTTTAACTGTATGTGTGAACGTTCTGTTCCATTGTTAGCTTTTAGAATTTTAGGATAAATTAGGAATTTCTTAAATGACACTTATTTTTCTTGATTTTATGTTATAGTTTCTTAGATGAAATTGATTCAATGCAAGATACTCTTTTTTATGTCAAGAGTTCCCGACTCTAGTTTCCATAGTCTCTGACAGTCTACTATTACTGTTGGACTGACAGATATTTTATTGCCTATAAAAATTTTCTAAGCACTTACTGTCAGAACTATTATAGTTACTGTTCCTTTCACTTAAGAGAACACATAAATGTATGAAATGACTATAAACTCAACTCTGTTTATAACCTCCATTCATAAGGATGAATTAACTGGGGGGAAAATTGAGATATAAGTAAATGAAGATATGTCCCATTTTTAATGTAACCCCTATACAATAATTTCCAGCACCATCCCAAATCAGTGTAACTCAGATGTTCAAAAGGAGAATAAAAAGGCAGCCAGTAACTTGATGTGGCATTTGTTGTTTACCTGCAGGGGCCTATCTCTCTCCAGGATTTCATTATCCTGTTTATGGGAAGATGTCAGGGAGAGAAGAGGCGGAAAAAGTCAATACCAGCCCTAGCATCAGCACGAAAGCAGCCGCTGAATCTAAAGCATTGGATTTGCTTCAGCAGCATGCCAACCAGTACCGCAGCAAGTCCCCTGCTGTAAGCTGCCTTTTGTTGTTATTTTAGAATGCTGTGTTTTGGGGGAAAAGAGGACAAAGCAGAAAAGAGTTTCAAAATATGAATGGTTGTGGGGTCCAACTCTGAATTCAAGATTTTTTTTATATTAATATATAAAGAATGCTTTCTTCTAAACAAAAATGCTTTTTTTCACATGGGGGGGTGGGGGGAAGGACATGTACCATAACAGGATTTCATGATTTTACTAAAAAAATAGTAGGTTAAGGTTTTTATGTGAAAACTGAAATTCATAGAGCCCAATTTAGAATCAATAGCTTCCAAAAACATACCTTCATGCATATGTGCACAAACACACACACACAAGAAAATCTGAAAAGAAGTTGCTGGGCTTTGTAGGCATTTCTTTGATATACTTGTATTAGCAAAGTATCTTAAACTTAAACTGCCTTTATTTGTTTTAGTGCCAAGATATATAGGACCATAGATTTAGAACTGAAAGTGACCTAAAGAGGCCATCTAGGCCAACTTATTTACAGATGAGGAAAGTCAGGTTCAGGTAAGTGAAGTGATTTTCAGAAGGTCACATAGGTAATTAAATATGATAGAGCTGGTCCTTATGATTTTATATAAGTTTATGCCAATTAAAAAAAGGATGAGCATAGTCAGAAAACTTGACCCAAAAACAGCTTTTAAGAAATGTCTTCATTCATGTAAGAGAGAGAGGAAGGTCTGATAGAATCCAGTTAGATGCTTTTATGTAATATAGTAACTACAGATGCATGAGGATAAATAGATCCTATAATTTCCTACTTTCTGTTAGTTACATTAATTACACCTTGAGTAAACATTCATGCTACATAGTTGGGGATGGGAAGTTAAAGAGTATTTTTAAATACTAGTTTGTGTTTTCTGAAAATTTCCTTGATGTAAATTTGTACAAATTATTTGTCTCCTTACCTTCATTTTTTATACTATGCAAAACAAGGTTGATATTTGGTTAAGGGCAAGTGTTAAAATAAAAGTAATTTTACTCATCTTGACTTGTTAAATAGATAGACCATGTTGCAATTGCATTCATGTATAGTCATTAGAATGATAAGGAAAGACATACAATAAACAAAATTAGTGTCATTTTTTTGTCTTCAAGGAATAATCCTAAATTCTGCATCTATCTACTTATTACTTATACAATATTAACAGGAGCAAAAGTTTTTATACCTTTGCTATATGACAAGTTTTTAGAAAAATACTTGGTCATCTTTTTTCCTCCTCTCACTTTCTCATGATAGCCTATAGAAAAGGCCGTAGCCGAACGTGAGCGAGAAGCAGAGAGAGAACGAGATCGTCACTCCCCCTTCAGTCAACGTCATCTTCATACTCATCATCATACACATGTTGGAATGGGCTATCCATTAATACCGGGTCAGTACGACCCCTTTCAAGGTCAGTAATTCGTTTGTTAGTCTCTTTTTAATTATTTCCTTTTGTAATCTGTTGATACAGCTTTTGTATTTGATTTGAAGTAACATTGGAAAGATTGTTTTGTTAGAAAAATATCTTATATCTATGTAGCCTGTTCAGATTAGAGTTGGATTCCAGCTGATTTTCACTGTTTGATGTTATCAGCAGACTAATGTCACCAGAGTGAGTGAGGGTGTTGGTCCAGCTACAGAATACTGGCTTTCAGATTGTCATAGGAAAACTAGAAGGAAAAATTGATGAAGATAACACTTGGATGAATATATTTTCCCAGGGAGTCATTGAAATTGCTTTCTGTAAAAGTATTAACAGTTAAATAATTAGGTACAACTCATACTACTTTCAGAATCAATACTTGCTACTTGTTAAGGTCCTCAAGACCTCAGATCTGATCCATTGAGCATAAGGGTTGAAAAGAGAAACATGTTTTAATATGGAATTGACATGAGTATATGTTAAGATAGATTTAGGAATATAGAATTTATTCACTCATTCTTTATTTTAATAAAACTTAGCATTAAATAAATGCCTACTAAGTGCAATGTACTTTTCTAGGGAAGATAAAAAGTTAGTAACATGATGGCTAACACTGTGTCCTACATTGTAGAGTTTTTCCAGTTTGCCTCTTAACTCTCTACATCCCTGACTAGTCTGGGGATAAAATGAAACAGTGGGTGTAATGGCATTTTGAAAAGTCTAAGACTATACAAAAGAATAACATACACAATTATGTAAACCAATATAAATAAAGACAGTACCAAACAGAAACCATTACTTTTCCCCCAAAACCTTACTGTCTTCCTAACAATTCCATTATTATCAAGGGAACCATTATCCTCCTCATAACCTCTTCTCAAAACCTAGGTATCACTATCATATTCTTCACTCTCTCATCCTTCCTCTCCTACCCAATCTAAATTCCTAAATCCTTTCATAACTGTGTCTAACCCCTTCGCTTATCTGATGCTACTACCACCCCAGCTGGTTCAGACCTTCATCCCTTCATTCCTGGACTATTGCAATAGCCTTCTGATTGGTCTTTCTGCCTCAAGTCTCTCCCCACTCCAGTCCATGCCCTATTCAGTTGCTAAAGTCGTCTTCCTAAAGTGCAGGTCCAGTCATATCATTCCTCTATTCATTAAAGTCCAGTGGGTCCCTATTACCTCCAGGATCAAATGAAAATTCATCTGCTTGGCTTTCAAAGCTCTTCATAATCTGGCCTTTTTCTGCTTTTTCAGTTTTCTTATACCTTACTCCTCCCCATATAATCTACAACCCAGTGACTAGCCTTTTTGCTATTCTTCTGACAAGATAGATAATCAGTCTCTGACTACATACTTTGACAGGCATCCCTATGCCTGGGATGTCCTCACTACTGGACTTTTCTTTTAATGTTGGGTAAACTACAAAGGGAGAAAAAGTAACATATGAGTCTCAAACACTATTAGAAGGGCTTGTACTTTTTGCAATTGAGTTGGAAAATGGATAGTGTGCCTGGAAGACTAATTTTCATGAGTTCATATCTATCCTCCAATACTTACTAGCACTATGACCCTGGGCAAATCAGGTAATCCTGTTTGCCTCAGTTACTCATCTATAAAATGAAGGAAATGCCAAACCACTTCATTATCTTTGCCAAGAAAGCACCAGATCGAATCACAAAGAGTTGGACATGGCTAAAAAATGACTGAACAACAACAAAACCCTGTAATACATAGTAATACATGAATTTAGATGGGGAAATATATCTTTATTTTCACTAATTTTAATTGATAGTTAACATTCCCTTCAATTATCACTTTTAAAAACTCAATTAGTCTGAGAAGGGGTCCATAAACCAAGAAGTGGTCCATGACACATGCACAAAAGTTAAGAATTCCCCGATCTTTTAGATGGTTTTCCTTACCCATTTGGGGGGCATATACCTTGTTGGAAGTTTGGGTGTTGGGAAGTATTTGTTATCTCAAGAAAATACTGACTTTTTTTTACATGGGAAGACTTTATACAGTTGTAAGGGATTATCCTTATTTATTCAGCTTCTGTTTTACAACTACTAGTCTAACTCAAGCAGATCATCTTTTTTGTCTATATCAAGGATGTTACATCTATAATTTCTAAAATAGCCCATGTTCATAAGAAAAAAGTGCACAAAATAAAAGACATATAAAAGATAAATTAATTGTTTCTGGCTCTGCTCCAGTTTGGTCATTTTTTGATATTCTGACAGAATTAAAATATTTCCTCCTAGATTAGCACTTTAGCTTCACTTGAAAAAGAGCTTGTGAGAAATGTAGCTTTTTTTTAGATAAAAGCCATTATTCTTTCTAAATATGGTTTAGTGACTTCATGTACCTTAAAAACTGTATTATTCTTCATCACTGGGAAAAGTTATATCCTACCCAAATAGATGACTATGTTGGTTCTGTAATACAATGAGACTTTTGTTTCCTCTTGTTATCTGATACTTTTTATTTCTACTGGGTTTTGTATTCTATAATGTATGCAAGTCTTTTAGTGTCAGGACTCAGAAAGGAACATGAGATGGAATGCTCGATTCTGTTAAACTGGCTAGTAAGGAAGGAAAACTCAGTATATCCAGTAAAAGATATTAGTCAGACTAGGCATCTTGTTCTTTGTCTTTGTTGTATGAGACATTTTATGCATTTGTTTAGGAAAGGACAAAGTACTGCTATGGATTCTACAGACATTCAACATGAAAGTCTGTACCTAGATTGTCTTTCTAAAGGCCACAGAAACAGAACCTCTTTCTCTTTTTTTATTTTGTCAATTAGGGTTAACCTCTGCTGCCCTTGTGGCTACTCAGCAGGTGGCTGCTCAAGCTTCTGCATCTGGTATGTTTCCTGCACAGAGAAGGTAAATATCCTGTGAGTTTTGAATTACTTTTAAAGAAAGAGACATCTTAATAGGGAAGAAAGAAAGCTAATGATAGGTTTTTTTTAACCTTGAAAGTCAGTTTCTTTCTAAACTGTAATTTTTATTTTTTTACTTTGTTATGTTGATTGTGTGGCATTTATTTTCCCTATTTAGAACATATATATCCTGGTACCAGGAGTTTTCTAGCATTCTTAAAGTCTCCTCACTCCTCTTGCTTAATCTCGTTTTAACATTAAAGTTGTAAAAACAGGAGATTTATATTGATTATGCTAAAGAAAAAATATAAATTGAAATATATTTTTAGTTTCATTCAACTACAGGTTAAAAATAAAAATTAAATGATTGAATTTCCCATTACATTGCATGACAAACTTTATATTTTACTTTTTTATTTCAAATATTTTCTTGGAGTAATCCAAAGAATTAATACATTAAAACAAGCTCTTCAGTTTCGTAGTTTTCAATGTTAATTATGAAAAAAAGATTTTTTTCAAGGTTCCTTTTTTTTCTTTTGCAGAGAGTGAAAAGATTGGAAATGTACACTGTCATGTGATTGGATCACATGGGGAAGCGCTTTATTACAGACATCAGTTCCATGGTGTTAATTTGAAATGCCTTAATGGCAGGCAAAAAGCAGTCATTTCATTTTTGTAAATTGCAGATTTTATCACAGAGTAACAAATGTCGCTGTAATTAAACTTCTTTTTATATATATATACATACATATATATGTGTTATATATGTATATTCTTTACTTTTTATATCAGTAACCAGGCTCAAATACACAGGGTCTGCTGCCAAGTTGCAAGCCACACAAATAAAGGAAAAAAAAGTGATTTTGTCATGTTGAAAAGTATTAGCCACAAAAGGCTATTTGTTTTCTTTTCCTTTTGCTTTTAAATTATAAATAATGTTATGTATCAGTGTGCCTGAACCTTGCATACCCTTAAGATATTTCCACAAGCCTCTCAGAAGGATTAACTGTGATGATGACACTTTCATACAATTTAGATGTCTATTTGGTGGCTCCTGTTAAGATGCATCAGTGTGAAATGTTACTGTATTCACTGTTTCATTGTAATTGTGTATGGTGGAAAATATACTTTTGGAAGGCATAGGGTTGCCAGTACCACAAAAACTGTGTTGTACATAATGTATAGATTTTAAATGGGGAAATAATGAGCATCTATGAATAATGAAACATCCATTTAAAATATTGAATGGCAAATAACCCAATAGCCTGCATATCAGAAGACATCTGTGATTGTTCTATTACTTGAATAGTCCCACAGTCTTTTTTTTTAATGTTTACAATTATCCAGTTTTAGAAAGAGACTTTAATACCATTGCCTGGTTACCTGTTTTATGCTGTAATTTAGTTTATTTTGTGTAAAATGTATATTGAATGCTTTTTTTATACATGCCTTAAATAATTTGGCAATCAGAATTAAAAAAAAAGTTGTTTTTTTAAATGTTTTTGTGTCTGTTTTACATTCCTGGTGGACATCATGGACTAGATTTTCAAAGGTCTCTTTAGCTTCCATACTTCAATTACATAACACTATATCTCATAACTTATCCTAGAAAAATGCTTACTGGGATGATTAATAAAGTGCACAATATATAGTTATATTGCAACGCAGTTTGAAACTTACATATTCAAATAAGGTATTCTCTACAATTTGGTAGTTACTTAGTGATACTTTTTAGGCTATGTGTATATGACAGCAGAAGTAGCTGATTGATTCCACTGATTCCACTCCACCTATTAATTTTTATCTATCACCAACCTATTATTTTAACAGATGTTTTTAAACTAGTGAATGGATGTTTTTGATAATATGTAGCTAGTTTCTAAAAGCCAGTCATACAACTTATTTATTAAAGGTGAATGGGATTCATTGTGAAATAAAGAATGTTTCTATACATAGTAAAATTCCATTTATCCAAAGGGTGTGGGGAATATTGCTAACAGTTCTAGAAAAAATTATGGAAGAATATTATTTATAACTGTGAAAATAAAGTACTGATTTGATTCTGAAATTTCATCTAAGTTACATAACACATTTGTAATATGCTGGAGTGGGAATATAATCTCGTAGAAAGAGTACCAGGATTCAGTGTCCTAGAGCAGCACATCTTAAACTCAGTTTAAGACACACTGATGGGGTATTGAGTGGAAAAAGTTTAAGAAGCCCTCACCTAGATCAGTTTCTATGATTGACAAGTTATGTGATCCTTGAAGAAGTAATTTAAGTATTTCTGTGCTTTGTTTTCCTCATCTGTCAAATAAGGGTATGAATGAGGTTATCTCTGGAATTCATTCTAATTGTACAATTTTTTAATTTTTCTGTATGAATGATTGCAAGTGTTTTTAGACACTTGCACAACTCAGTTTCCAGGAAAATTGTAATGCAAAGTTTGGGGTGTGTGTGTGTGTGTGTGTGTGTGTGTGTGTGTGTGTGTGTGTATGTTAAGGTGCTAGGATTTTCATTTAGTGATTTTCTGCTTTTTCACACACTTAACATTCCATGTTTGCATGTCATATGTATTAGACCTGGTGAAGAAGCATTTCCAAGTCCACTCAGGGTAGCACTCCTGCCAGGGCTACTTTCCCAACTTACACTTGAACAGGTGGGGTCTTTAGAAGGTAACTGCTGCTTCTCTCAGGATTCTAAGGGTAACCCTGAAGGTCTGAGTGTGATTTTCAAGTACTCTCACTGACGAAGTCCTCATAGGTGTGTTGTCATTTTGTTATCCAGTTGATATAAATTAGCCAGCTAGACTTAATCATCTCTTAGTTGTATTTACAGGAACAGTTGTTGAAAACATTTCCTCCAAAAGTTTGTGACATACTCTCCCACAAATATATACAAAGTCCAGGGGAAGTGGACTCCAACTTTGAGAACATATGTGGCAAAGGCATCATTAATTTGCAACTTCTGGTTAGATAGAAGTCTTTTTCTCCCTTCTTGCAGCCCTCGTGTAGTTGTTCTTGAGGTATCCAGTTTTTCCTCAGCTTCTGAAGCAAATTTTTTCCATCATTTGCTGCTGTTCAAGGGACATTTCTATATTTGCTTATGGGAAGTCCAGATATTCTCACCTTTTGAAGGCCACAAAGTTTTCCTTGATCAAGGTGGGGTGAAGTGTAACACTGCTTCTTGGCCCTGGCACCCTCCCCCACTTTGTTGCCTGCTGCAGTGGATGTAAGGGATCTGCCTCTCCAAATCCTTGCAAAAACTTAACTCACAAAGCAGTTTCTAAAAATATCCCCTTCAGAATTCCCTTCTTTGATATACATAGGCCCATTAGTGTGTCTTATTTTCAACTTGTGATAGAGCCAATATCTACCTGGGTTCCCTCCTTCCCTCATAACATGGAATTGGCTAGTTTTACCCTGAAAGGTGACATCTTTTTCCTGGACTTGATTAATTGGGGGAGGGGAGTTCAAACTGTGACTTCCTTGACCCAGCTTCCTGGTAGCCTTGGTCATATTGACATGCCTTCTTGGTTATCTATGGACTTATAAAGGCTCCCATGCTGTGGAGCTGTGATCCTTCAAAATTAGCAGACACTGAATTTGAGCAGGTCACCACAATCTGTTCTGCTAACCAGATTCCCCAAGCTGGAGTGTCCTTTCTATGTTATGGATAAATAAACCTCCTTTTGTTAGCTGTTGAATGAACTATGTGTATGCCTTATTTCATCCCAACTTCAAACCTGAACTAACAGGTTCATAGTCTGAGGCAGACTCTTCTTTAGCAAAAGTAATATCAGTACATTTCAGTCATCTGATTTCATCCAAAAACTCAAAACACTTCACCTATTTTCAACTTTATTCACTAGGTTGTTTGCACCTAGCATTTGTATGTTTGATTGATTGATTCATTAGGTGTCCAGGTTTTGTTCACACCTAGTTAACATATTTGATCTATTGATTGGTTCTATAACTCAAAGGGGCATTAGTTACATTAATTGGAATTGGGACTATGCGACACTCCTTTTATATTTGCTTTTTAAAAGGATATAAAACAGCTTATGGGAAAGCAGTAGGGAAGCTGATAGACTGCTTGAGAAAGTCTGGATCTTAAAGGGCCATTTCTTTTTATATTTGCTCTTCATTAGCTCTCTTATGGTCTTACTATTTCAATTTCACCATGCTTTGCTACGTAAACTTGTCCTCTCGTGCACAGGAGTGGAGTGGCCCATGTCATCCCTGATTCACTAAATTTTGGTGACTCCCTGTTACCTCCAAGATCAAATATAAACTCCTTTGGTTGGCTTCTGAAGCCTATCATAATTTGTCCCCTCCCTGTATTTACAGTTTTCTCACACTTTAGCCCCCTCCACCTATTTTAAAATCCAGTGACACTGGCCTCCAATAAAACAATCTTTCTGCCAGATTTGTGCATTTTCACTGACTGTAACTCATCCTTTGACTATTTGCTCACCCTTCTCATATCCTTTTTTCCTGCTGGAAGTCTTATTTGAAGAAGCCTTTCCTCATCCTCCTTAATGCTAGTGCTTTCCCTGCAAGATTATCTCCAATTTATCCAGGACATGTTTGTACGTAGTTTTTTTTTTCTCATATTATTATCTTCTCATTAAACTGTAAGCTCCATCAGGGCAGAGACTTTGTGTCCCCAGCCTTAGCACAGTGTATGTACTTAATAAATGTTTGATTACTACTTATGGGAAAATATCATGCCCTCCGGATTATTACTTTTAAAAAAATTACCAGTTTGGGGGGCAGCTAGGTGTCACAGTGAATAGAGCACCAACCCTGGAATCAGGAGGACCTGAGTTCAAATCTGGCCTCAGACATTTAACACAAAAACTAGCCATGTGACCTTGGGCAAGTCACTTAACCTCAATTGCCCTCCCCCCCCCATAACAGAAATAAATAAATAATTTTTTTTTAAATTGCCAGTATTTATATCAGTTCTTGTGATGTGTTTTGATGTATTTGGGGAAAAAAAGCATGTATTATTGTTTCACTGGTAAGTTCATATATTAATGTTTTCTTTGTTAAGGGGAAAAAATAAATTTGCATTGTTTAATGGTTGCTAAACTTTTGTATTTGGATGGAACAACCCCTTAATTGTTGAAGATCTATAAAATGAAAGAAAGTCTACTGACTGAATATCTATATATCTAAAACCTGGTGAATAAATAGTGCTCCTATTAATAGCTTGAGATTATGGCTGTTTCCCAGGAGTCAGTTTTGTATTTTTTTCTAAATAAGTCATACCTTTCAGATGCAAAATGGTTAGCTATGTGTGCACCCTATAGCTGACATGTCAGTCATCCCCAGTTACTCAGGAGTAGATGCATTTGTAAATTGTTTGCTGCAATATGTTCTGCTCTTCTAAAATAAACTGAAGATTAACTGGTAAATTACAAAAGCAGCTTATTATAAAACCAAAAGTCTAAGATGGTTCACTTTGACTACATTTGAAACTAGCTGGCAAGTGTTTTTGTTCGTTCTCCACTTCCTTACTGCTATAGTATTGTCTATGTTGACAACATGAATTGCCAAAGGTCAGGGGTTATTTATAATGTGTGTGCTATTTTTCTGGCTGAGCGTATAGCTGCTACTGAATGGGAAATTAAACCTTCCTGAAGGACAAGCATATTTGGCTCCATTATATTGTTATGATGAAGCTACCATTAATACTGCTATAATTGTTTTACTTTTATGGACATAAAAATCAGTCCCCTTAGTGAGTAGTAATAAGGTTTATTGATTTTACTACATATTATTTATTCCTGGCTTGCTCATGTCTGCTTGTCCTAAACATGTACAAAAATCCTGCAGTGCCAACACAGTGCAAATTAACTTCACCGAGGCAATAGCCATGAATGATTGTTTACAGCAGTGGTCCCTTTGAATACAGAACACTGAAAATAAGGTAATAAGATCTGTATTTCCATTTGGTCCTGTAGTAAAAATCTCAGATGCCTTTTGCATATAAATATGCAACTGATTTTTCGCTTGGATCATTAACATATTAAGCAGACCTTACAAATTCAATAATACAGATTTAGTGTTAATATACAAATGCCTGTGAATAACTGAAATGACTCAATTTGATTGATATAGGAAAATACAGCAGTTTAAATTCTAACTGATGGTCACATCTTTACCTTCTTAAGAGCAAAATATTCCATAGACAATGTCATTTATTATTTTAATCTGCTAAATGTCTTTTATTCCATCCTCTTTATTCAAGGAGTCATAAATAGTGCTTATGGATTTTTTTTAAAAAGAAGTCTTTATTGAAGTTTAATATTGTTTCCATCATAAGTTATATTTATCCTACCAAAACATTCTAAAATGGAATATTTAAATTGTATCATGTGGAAGAACAACAATATCACACACAAAAAACTTTTAAGTATGGAAAGCCTAAATAGTCCAAACCTTTAATATAGATTTTTCTTTTATTCCTTCTTCCTAAAACAAAACAATTCATTATAGCATAGGTATTTTTGTTTATTTTTCCCTTTTCTGCCTGATAATAAAGCCAGGCAAAAAACATTCTCCTCACCACTTGACCCCTTTGATTTTCATCTTTGAGTGGATGACTACAAAATATTTATCTTTTGCCCTAACCTCTCTCCCAATATCTATTTCAACATTTCAAAAGATGTACAGTCTTCCTTTAGTTTTTGCCCTCCAGTGAATTATCAGGCAGACACATCTAGAATCATGTTATTTATAAGATCCCCAAATTCACTTATCCATTTAGAAGGTAGCGTGGCTATTCCTTATTAGATGAAAAAGCAGTTGGAACAACTATTATTTGGACAAAGCCATTCCATTTTCATCTGTGATCCAAGCATCCAAGTAGTATCTACCAAATTCATGATCAATTAACTGTCTGGATAGGATATCACTCCAGGGATTTGGAAATAAACTCCTTAGAAACCTTACTCACTGAATTGTAACAAGTGATTTCATGCAAAAGAATGAATTGTCCTACGTTATGCTTCATATGTGATGTATGTCGTCAGTGAAGATTCTCAAATTATTCTGGAATTGGAAGGATAGTGGGGGGAAAAGAAGATCCCCCTCAAATAGGAGGGAAGTGTAAACATCCTTTTGAGGAAGTTTATACTAATTCATTGCACATGAGAGAGATTGTCCACTGTATTGGTCAGTTCATCCTGATTTTTACTAGAGATAGAATACAATTAGAGAAGAGAATCAGTAGGTGTCATGGAAAGAATTGTAGAGATGATGCCACAAGATGTGAATTCGGATCCTAGCTCAGTCATTTATTAGCCATGGGGGTGGAGATAATCACAGGACTACCATGAAAATCAAATCAAATGTGTAAAATGTTTTGTAAACTCTTAAATTATATTTAAAAAATCTAATCCAGCCTTGATCCTGGCCCACTGATGACCCTTCCCCCAAGCTTACTAACTCAAGGGCATCATGTACCTACAGTTTCTGTGTCACCCGATACAAATTGAATTGCTTAATCTGAAATATGGCTACTTTTATCAGTGCAGTTTAGTTGAATTTTAGCACTAGAAAAGACCAATGGGTAGAAATTTAAGGAAACAAGTTTTGACTCAATATGAAGAAAAAAAACAACCTACTTCCTAATGTAGCCACCATTTCTGCCTCTTGAAGATGTCTATAATTTATGATGATCCTTGCTTTAACTTTAACTGTCAAAAAATGGAATGAGATACCTTAGCAGAAATTGAATTTTCTCTCATGGGAAGTTTTTAAGGAGAAATTAGGTAAACACATCTCAGGAATTTTATAGGGAAATTCTTATTCAGGTACAGGTTATACAACATAACTTCTATATCCCTTCTAATTGTGAGAGTATTATTGCATGGCCTTAGAGAAAGATAGTCCATGATATTCTTGCTTTTTTGATAAGTAAACAACCTAAAACAACATTCAAAAAATTCCTTAAAGTTACATAGTTAATTAGTGTCAGAGCTAGGACTAGAAACCAGATTTTTTTTACTTTCAATTTATATCATTCTATCTTATTCTTGAAATTTGGGGGAACTATTTAACTTTGACATATGAAGCTAGATGCTCTTTCTTTAGAGTTATAGGAAGAGGTTATATTTCTTTTTTTAATTTTTCTTTTTCTTTACCATACATAAAACAATGAGCATTTCTTCAAAGTAATACATTAAAAAAAGATTGTATATGAAACCATAGATCTCTTCCATACAGCTTGCTTTTATTAAAGTATATAATAAATTCAACATATTACTTTAAAAAGCTGTTCTCTTTGTCTTTACTTACTTCTATACTGACTACCCTTCTATGCATTTAAAAATGTTTTGATGACCCTCCTTTTTTCCCCTTTTCTCATTTTTTGACTATTGCAAGTTCTTGTATCCTCTCCCATTCCCTCCCTTCATTAAAAGCAAATAAAATAAAGGCTTGTAACAAAATAGTCAAGAAAAGCGAATGCACCATGTGTAGCATGCTTCATCATATGTCTTTTTAGAGTTCAGAGTTCTTAAAGCTTTCTATTTTTCTTTACAATTCATTGTTACTGTATAAGTTGTTTTCTGGAATCTGCTCACTTCACTGTACTTCAGTTCAGCTGAAGTTCAATTCACTTTAGACAAAGATTCCCAAAATTAATTATCTGAAATTGTCTTCATCATTTCTTACTATGCAGTAACATTTTATTATATTCATATAATTTATTATCATTCTCCAGTTGATGGGCACCCCATTAGTTTCTGGTTCCTTTCTTTTCTTTTTAATCCCTTCTTTAGTATCCACCCTCCAATGTTGAAGACGCCCTTCTCCTTCACTTTACCTATTTCCCTGTTGAGTGTGTGTGTGTGTGTGTGTGTGTGTGTGTGTGTGTGTGTGTGAGAGAGAGAGAGAGAGAGAGAGAGAGAGAGAGAGAGAGTATGTAAAACCCTTTGCCTGGTTTATATAAGTGATGCCTGCTCCCACTTATATTTCCTCCAGTTTTGTATACCCTTCTTGTACACTCCCATTATGAGAAATGAGTAATTCCACCCCCTTCTTCCTCCTTTCTACACTAGTGAATTCCATTTACCCTGCCTTATTGTTCCTCTCTTAAAATCCTGAGAACAGAACCAATCTACCTCCATCTCCTTATTTAATATTCCTTTCACATCTAGATTCTTTAGGAAGTCAATAAATACTTGCTGCTCCAAGAAGATTGCTATTGAAGTGGAGAAGAGAGTGCTTTGAAAGAAACTCAGGGATCATTCGAGGTAAGATTTGTTTAAAGAACTGGAGTGGTGATGGGTTCCCCTGCTTTGGATGTCTCAAGAAATCCAGTAGTTACAGATATTAGTCACCCCTGCTGATTTGGTCAACCCTGGGAGGTAAGTGCTATTATTATTTGTGTTTTATAGGTGGATTACTGGGATCCTGATCATGGCTCCAGGATGGAAAAGAGTCCTTGTAGTTACTTATAGACCAGAGCACAGGCCAAAAGAGCAGTGACCCTACTTCTCCTTGGATCATGCCACTATGGAAGAACTGAGGGTTTGTAGACCATCAGAACTAGCTCTGAAAAAAAGGAATGAAAGTCTCTCTTGGAAAATGGTAGGGAAAGATGAGGCTAGAGATGTCTCTTCTATGCTGCCTCCCTTGCAACCACACACAATTGCAGCCCCTTGCCACTTCTTCCCCCTCTCTCCACTTGAGGTGACATACATATGAGTTTTCTTTTCAAAGGAGTATAATTTGTAGTTGCTTATATTTTGTGAAATATTTTGGGGTTTTGGAGCTATATTTTTTTTCTAAAAGATGGGACAATCTACTTTTGTCCTGTGTAGTTTCTGATTTCTAAAAATATAGCTCTGGAAAAAAACAGGTCTTAAAAAAATTAAAGTTTTAGAAGAGTCCAATGATTTTCTGGACCATCCCATTGTGTTTCAAATGGAGCTACTTTACTATGCTTTTAAATCCAAATCACTTTGGCTTTCATTTAATAACCTTAACTGGAAAGGTTCCATTGGTAAACACACAAAGGCAGAAGTTAACATTTTAAAAATAAGGAGTCAGCAAGGGAAACTGAGAAAGGACAACCAGTTAGGATGTGTGCTAGGAGAAAGTAGCATCACAAAAATCCAGAGAAGAAAGTGTCTCACAAAAATCCAGAGAAGTGTCTTTAATAGTGATAAATGCAATACATTGGTCAAGAAGGATGAAGACTAAGAAAAAGATTAGGTGCAGACAGGCCTGGACGTTGTGGCATGAAGGCAGAGGCCCCAACAAGGCCTGATCAACGTGGCGGCAATTTGACCAGCTAACCACAAGGGCCACTACCAGGCCTATTACCACAGGGCCAGGACTGAACAGAGCAGGACAAGAGTCAAATGCAGGGCCCCTGGCAGGGGCAGCAGCTACTCCTGGGACTACCAGTCCACAGCCCAGAAATTTAAAAAGCCCCTATGTGGACTTCAGGGACCAGGATGGCAGAGTGAACCCCTGCTGATCCAATTCCGCAGCCCTGAAAACAGTAATTATTGCCCCGGGGTAAAACCTTAAACAGTAAAGGCTTGGAAACCCTAGAGGAAGGGTGTGGCTAGGGCCCTGCCTCAAAATGGGTAAAAAGCAGACTACAAAGACAAAGACCCAGCAGTCCTACTATTGTGAGAGGGAGGAACCAAATTCAGAGGGAGACAGTGCTGACTCCACACCCACAGCTAAAGCCTCAGTAGGGAACTGGTCTCAAGCACAGAAACCTTAGATGAGCTCAAAAGGAACTTTGCAAACCAAATTAGAGAGATAGAAGATAAAATGAATAATTCTTTTAAAATCAAAATTGCAAAATTAAAAAAAACATTATAATGAAGAAAACAGCTCCTTAAAAAGGAAAATATGATATGGAAAAGGAGCTCCAAAAACTAACTGAGGAAAATAATTCGCTAAAAACTAGAATCACCAAACTGAAGTGAATAACTCTACAAGGAACCAAGAATCAGTCAAAAAAACATTTAGAATGAAAAATTAGAAAAAGAGGTAAAATATCTCAATGGAAAATTAACTGATCTGGAAAACAGATCGAGTAGAGATAATCTGAGAATTATAGGCCTACCAGAAAATCATGATGAAAAAGTGAGCCTGGGCAACATCTTCCAAGAGCTCATCAAGGAAAACTGCCCTGAGATACTAGAACCAGAAGGTAAATAGAAATTGACAGAATCCACTGGTCACTTCCTGGAAGAGATCCCAAATTGAAAAGTCCCTGAAATGCTGTGGCCAAACTCCAGAACTACCAGGTAAAGGAGAAGATACTGCAAGCAGGCAGAAAGAAATAATTCAAATATTGTTGAACCACAGTGAGGATTGCATAGGACCTGGCAGCCTCCACACTGAAAGATTTTTCACAAGGCAAAAGAGCTTGGGTTACAACCAAGGATCACCTAACCAGCAGAAGTGAACATATTCTTCCAGGCAAGGAAATGGTCATTCAACGATATAATAGATTTCCAGACCTTTCTGATGAAAAAGCCAGAGCTCAATGGAAAATTCAACCTCCATTTATGAGATGCAAGAGAGACACAGAAAGGTAAACAAGGAAAACACACACACACACACACACACACACACACACACATGCACACACTCCTATTTAATAAGAGCAAACTGTTTATAGACAACTAGAGGGTATGGGTGTAAATTACACAAATGACAATAAAAAGAAAAAAACCTTATTAAGGGCTACAAAGGGACTGCAATGGAAGAAGAGGAAAGAATGAAGGTGAAAAGGGTAAATTATGTCACACAAAGAGGCATAAAAACAATATAATAGAGAGAACGAAGGGAGGGAGATGAGCATTATATGATCTTTTCCCTCATTGGTTCTGGTGGAAGGAAGGAATTACACAACCAGTTAAGCATAGGACTCTATGGAGAAGAGACACTAAATGTATCATAATAGAGGGAAAGAGGGGGAAGGAAAGGAGCTTTGCATGAGAACTGTTCCTGTCAATCTTGGTTCAAAGAAGAAATAACAAACTACATTAAGTATAAAAATATATAATTTCCTACAGGCAGTAGGAGGGGGAAGGGCTACAAAAGGGGGGGTGGCTAGAAGGTAGGGAAAAAGTAAGGGGGAAGGGGAGGAAAAGGGAGGGGAGCTGATAAGAAGGGAATATTGAGGGAGGTGGTGGTCAAAAGGAAATCGCCTAAGGATGGGAAGGTAAAAGGGGAGAAAAATAAAAGCATAAATAGGGGATGGAATAGGATAGAGTGAAAGAGACAGATAGTGATCATAACTGTGAATGTGAATGGGATGAACTCTCCCATAAAATGGAGGCAGACAGCAGAATGGATTAAAAACCATAATCCTACAATATGCTGTTTACAAGAAACACATCTGAAATAGAGGGATACACACAGGGTTAAGTTAAGTGGCTGGAGTAAAATATATCATGCCTCAGCTAAAGTAAAAAAAAAGCAGGGGTAGCAATGCTTATCTCAGAAAAAACAAAAGCAAAAATTGATCTAATTAAAAGAGAAAAGGAAGGAAACTATATCTTGCTAAAAGACACCTTTGAGAATGAAGCAATATCATTATTTAACATATATGCACCAAGTGGTATAGCATCCAAATTCCTAGAGGAAAAAGGAAGGGAATTAGAAGAAGAAATAGATAGCAAAACTACACTAGTGGGGGACCTTAATCATCACCTCTCTGAACTTGATAAATACAACCTAAAAATAACCAAGAAAGAAGTTAGGGATGTGAATAAAATTTTAGAGAGTGTAGGTATGATAGATCTCTGGAGAAAACTGAATGGGGATAAAAAGGAATATGCCTTCTTCTCTGCAGTACATGGCACATCCCCAAAAATTGACCATGTAGTACAACATAAAAACCTCACAATTCAGTGCAGAAAGGCAGTAATATTAAATGCATCATCTTCAGATCATGATACAACAAAAACATACTCAATAAAGGGCCATGGAAAGATAGACTAAAAACTAACTGGAAACTAAACAATTTAATCCTAAAGAATGAATGGGTCAAAAAATAAATTATAGAAACAATCAGTAACTTCATTCAAGAGTATGACAATAATGAGACAACGTACCAGAATTTGTGTGATGCAGCAAAGACAGTCCTTAGGGGAAGTTTTCTATCCCTGAGTGTATACATGAATAAATTAGAGAAAAGGGAGGTCAATGAATTGAGCATGCAATTGAAAAAGCTAGAAAGAGAATGAATTGAAAATCCAAAATTAAATACTAAATTAGAAATAATGGAAACTAAAGGAGAAATTAATAAAATTAAAATTAGGAAAGCTATTGAATTAAAAAATAAAACTAAGAGCTGGTTTTATAAAAAAACAATAAAATTGATAGACTCTTAGCCAATATGATAAAAAAAAAACAGAAAGAAGAAAACCAAACTATAAGTATCAAAAATGATCTTCCAATGAAGAGGAAATTAAAACAGTAATTAAGAATTATTTTTCCAAATTATATGCACATAAATTTAACAATCTTAGTGAAATGAATGAATATTTAGAAAAATATAAGCTGCCTAGATTAACTGAAGAGGAAGTAAATTACTTAAATAACTCCATCTCAGAAAAAGAAATTGAACAAGCCATCAGTGAAGTCCCTAGGAAAAAATCTAGAGGGCTAGATGGATTTACTAGTGAATTCTAACAAACATTTAAAGAACAGTTGATTGCAATACTCTACAAACTATTTAGGAAGATTAGTGAAGAAGGAGTCCTACCAAATTCTTTTTATGACACAAACATGGTACTGATACCTAAATCAGGAAGAGATAAAAGAGAGAAAGTAAATTATAGACCAATTTCCCTCATGAATATAGATGCAAAATTGTAAATAAAATATTAGCAAAAACACTACAGCAACTTATCACAAGAATAATACACTTTGATCAAGTAGGATTTATTCCAGGAATGCAAGGATGGTTTAATATTAGGAAAACCATTATTATAATTGATCATATCAACACTAAAACTAGCACAAACAACATGATTATCTCAATAGATGCAGAAAAGGTTTTTGACAAAGTACAACATCCATTCCTATTAAAAACACTAGAAGGTATGTGAATAAATGGAGCCTTCCTTAAAATAATAAGTAGCATGTATATAAAGCCATCAGCAAGTATTACATGTAATGGGGATAAGCTAGAAGCATTTCCAACAAGATCAGGGGTGAAACAAGTGTGTCCACTATCACCCCTCTTATTCAATCTGGTACTAGAAATGTTAGTAGTAGCAATTAGAGAAGAAAAAGAAATCAAAGAAATCAAATTAGGCAAAGAAGAGACCAAGTTATCACTCTTTGCAGATGATATGATGATATACTTAGAGAATCCTAAAGAATCACGTAAAAAACTAATTGAGATAATAAATAAAATCTGGCAAAGTTGCAGGATATAAAATAAACCCACATAAATCCTTGGCATTCTTGTATATTTCTAATGAAATCCAACAGCAAGAGATAGAAAGAGAAATCCCATTTAAAGTTGCTGTAGACACTATAAAATATTTGGAAATCTACCTGCCAAAACAAACCTAGGACCTGTATGAACAAAATTACAAAACACTTTTCACACAAATAAAGTCATAACTAACTAATTGGAAAAACATTAATTGCTCATGGCTGGGTGGACCTAATATAATAAAAATGACAATTTTACCTAAATTGAATTACATATTTAGTGCCATACTAATCAATTTACCAAAAAATTCCTTTATAGACCTAGAAAAAATAGTAACAAAATTCATTTGGAACAACAAAAGGTCCAGAATATCAAGGGAATTAATGAAAAGAAATGCTGGGGAAGGTGGACTAGCTATACCAGATTTTAATCTGTATTATAAAGCAGCAGTCATCAAAACTACTTGGTACTGGTTGAGGAAAAGATTAGTGGATCAATGGAATAGATTGGGTACACAAGACTAAGCAGTCATTGACTCTAATAATCTACTCTTTGATAAACCCAAAGACTCCTGTTTTGGGATAAGAACTCACTATTTGACAAAAACTGCTGGGAAAACTGGAATATAGTATGGCAGAAACTGGGCATAGACCATTATCTAACACCATATACCAAAATTAAGTCTAAATGGGTGCAGGATCTAGGTATAAAAGATGATACTGTAAGCAATCTGGGAAAACATGGAATAGTTTACCTGTCAGATTTATGGAGAGGGGAAGATTTCATGACCAAAAAAGAATTAGAGAGCATTATAAAATGCAAAATGGATAACTTTGATTACACAAAACTGAAAAGCTTCTGTACAAACAAAGCCAATACAACCAAGATTAATAGGGAAGTAGGAAATTGGGAAAGAATTTTTACAACCAATGTCCCTGATAAAGGCCTCATTTCTAAAATATACAGAGAATTGAGTCAAATCTATAAGAATACAAGTCATTCCCCAAATGAGAAATGGTCAAAGGATATGAACAGGCAGTTCTCAGAGGAAGAAATTAAAGATTTCTATAAGCATATAAAAACATGCTCTAAATCACTACTGATTAGAGAAATACAAATCAAAAAAACTCTGAGGTACCACATCTCTCCAGTCAGATTGGCTAAGATGACAAAACAGGAAAATGATAAATGCTGGAGAGGATATGGAAAAATTGGAGCAGTAATACATTGCTGGTGGAGTTGTGAACTGATCTAACCATTCTGGAGAGCAATCTGGAACTATGCCCAAAGTGCTATAAGTAATTTCGTTTACTTTGACCCAGCAATACCACTTCTAAGGTTGTATCCCAAAGAGATCACAGAAGCCGGAGGAAGACCCACATGTACAAAAATATTTATAGCATCTCTTTTTGTGGTGGCAAAGAATTGGAAATTAAGGGGATGCCCATCAATTGGGGAATGGCTAAACAAGTTATGATATATGAATGTAATGGAATACTATTGTGCTATCAGAAACGAGGAGCAGATGGACTTCATATCTACCTGGATAGGCTTATATGAACTGATGTTGAGTGAGAAGAAAAGAACCAGGAAAAATTTGTACACAATATCAGATATAACATATGTGTGACAACCAACTTTAATAGACAAGATTCTTCTCAGAAATGCAGGTAAGTAAATAAGTAAACTCCAAAAGACTCATGATGGAGAGAGATGTTTACATTCAGAGAAAGACCTAGAAAGAACAGAGTCTGAATGCAGATTGAAGCAAATTACCTCCTCTCTTTCTTTTTATTGTTTGGTTTTGTTTCCACTTTCCCATTGTTCATTCCATCTGATACAATCTTTCTTTATAATCTAACTAATGTCTAATGTGAAATTATTTGCATATCCTATACTTCATTGTATGCTGTCATGGGGGGGAGGGAAGAGAGGGGGAGAAAATTTGAAACTGAATCTTGTAAACGCAAAGTAAACTAACAAATTAATAAAGACCAAAAAAAAGATCATCAGAATAGGCAATTGAGATCATTGGTAATTTTGTAGAGACCAGTTTTTATTAAGTAATGAAGGCATATACCAGATTGCAAGGGTTCAAGGAATGAATGATAGGGGAGGAAGTGGAGGCAGAGCATAAAGATAGCTTTTTCATGAAATTTGTTGAATTGCATATGTAGTCTCTAACAAATTGCTTGCCTTCTTCAAGGAGGAGGGAGGAAAGAGAGAGAAAAATTTTGAAACTCAAAAAGTTTTAGAGAGAATGTTACAAATTATTTCTATGTGTCACTGAAAAAAAATAAAATATTGTAAAAAAATTGCTGAGATAAGTAAATAGAGGTTGAGGACTATAGTTTGAAAGTCAATGTAAATTGTTAGGCTTTTTTAAGTATTGGGAAGATTTGGCCATGTTTGAAAGCAATAGAGAAGGAAAAAATGAATAATAAAAGGTTGAAGATTCAAGACATTTGTTGGGATGATTAAAGATGGAAATCTATTGTAGATTATGTGATACCCTCTAACTGAATGCCCCCTAACTCTTTGTCTTGGCCCTGCTTTCCTTTCTCTTCTATATTACCTCATTTGGTGATCTTTTTACCCTGGCTTAATTAATCATCATCCCTTTGCATGTTTCCTAGATCTTTATAGCTAATACTAAATTCTCTCCTGTCCTGCCACATAAACTTCCTTTCAGATTGGATATCCCATAGACATTTCAATTTCAACATGTCCAAAACAATTAATTATCCTTCTCCTAAACAATCCCTTCTTCTGAAGTTTATTGTAAAAGCCACTACCACACTTCAGTCACTTAGGCACAAAACAGTCTTATTCTCAACTCCTCAAATTCACTCTTCTTTACATATCCAACCAGTTGCAAAATCTTATAGTTTCTACTCCCATGACATTCATTATATCTGTTCTCTATTCTTTAGCCACTTGGCTATCATCTTAGTTCAGATTGTTAGGAGCTTTTACGTAAACTATTGCCATATTTTTCTAATTGTTTTTGTTCCCTAAAAGTCTCTTTTCTCTAATCTGTCTTCCACATACCTGACAAAGTTATTTCCCTAAAATGTTGATCTGACCATATTGCTATCTAGAAAGAAATATAAAATTAAATTTGCCATCTAAATCTCTTCACAACCTAGTCCCAGAGTACTTTTCCAACCTTATTATACAAAACTCTCCACATACTCTGTGTTACAATAAATTGATCTTCTTGTTTCTCACATACAATACTTCATCTCCCATCTATGTCTCTTTGCATTAGATGTACCTTATGCTAGAAAATCATTCCCTTTCCTCACTTCTGCCTCTTAGAATTCTTTATTTCCTTCAAAAATGAATTCATGAGGGGCAGCTAGGTGGTGCAGTGAGTAAGAGCTCCAGCCCCGGTGTTGGGATGTCCTGGGATCAGTCCTGGCCTCAGAAAATGAGCACACATCAATAATGACCAGCCATGTAACCTTGAGCAAGTTACTTAACCCCAATTGCTTGAAAACAAATGAATTCAGGTACCATTTTCTGCCTGAAATCTTTCCTGATCTCCCTAGGTCTTTGCCCTTATTCCCCAAATTACCTTGTATTTATTTTGCATATATCCATATATATGTATATAGTATATATTTATACATATTTGTATGTGTATATATATACACATATATATGCATATATGTATACATATAATATATAAATATACATATATATGTATACTGTCTTCTTATCAGCTCCTTGAGGGAAGGAACTGTTTCATTTTTAGCATTGCATCCCTACTGCTTAGTACAGTGCTTGGAACAGATGCTTAATAAATTCCCATCAATTCATTGTTAAAGGGAACTTCCAAGTCAATCATTGTTTTTGAGACTGATCTGCTTGGTTTCAACATCTACGAACTTATAGACATCTCTGAATTCTTGCCATAGAAATGCCACAGAAAGAAGATATTTATTTGAAAATACATATAAGAAGAGATATGAAATACTACAAAAATATTTTCTGGATTCTAAATTCAAGTATTGAAAAATGCAAATATTTAGCCATGAATTATTTATCTGGCAAGTGCTACCAAAACAAAAAATTAAAAAGAAAATTTTTATCAACAAAATATTACGTATGCCAATATTTTTCTCTACACAGGGGTTAACTAGTTATCTCCTGCCAAAGAGACTAAGAGTTGTCAAATTGAAAGATGTTAAGAAATTTGCTTTTATGGAAAAACATGCCCCAGATTCATGTGATGACAAATGACTGTCAGTAGTATCCTACCTAGAAAATATATTCAAGAACCTCAACACACTTAATGTATCCTTTGAAGGTAAAGGTGCTATTTAAAATATTGTATTGATATTGTGGGTTCAACTCCAATGCTAACTGGCAGTTTGGGCTACATGGATAGGCAGGATGAGTAGCTCAAGATTCCTGGCCCCAGTTGTCTATCAATTGACTAAATTGACTCCTCATGACATTTTCCTTTGATGTAACTCTCTCCTCCCTGCTTAGTTCAAGGATTAATACCTTTTTAACATCTATAGTGGGACCTTCTCTCTCCAAAGGTAATACTTTTTTCCAAGCCACCATTTAACTGGCTTTCTGCATCCAAACTGTAGATACTTCCTCTATTTTTTATTACTTCTGCTATCTCTAGTGGCCTTTACTATGTGGATTCTGTCAGGAGAGGGGAGATATGTGATGTCTTTTCTGACCTTTCAATTTTTGCAAGGTCAATTCCATGTCCAGATATTCCAATTCCATGTCTTTCACTTAGGTCATGAATGAACACATGCAACAGTAACAGGCATCATGTGTCTATGGATATGACCTGTAACTGTATGTGTAAATATGGCTTGCTGCTGCCACACTTAGCAGCTCACAATAGGTCTTTACTCATCCATCACCAGATGGGAAAAATTACAGACAACTTTTTAATATTTAAGCTCAGCTCAAGCTCACGACGTCCTGAATCATCATACATTCTCCAGTCAAATAGAAGACTTTTCACCATCAGACAATACTAATACCTCAGCCATGTATGGATGAAAACAAGCACCTACTAATTTTCCATGCAGTTCCTTAGACTCATACCAGAAAGAAAAGTACATGTTTATACTCTAAGTATTAGGCCAGCAATGTTCAATTCCCCACTCCCCCAAAAATAGTTTTTGTCTTTATATCATTTCTGGTTTTCAATGTATCCGATCTCCATTTCCCACCCAAAAAGAAATCTAATAAAATGATTTTTTAAAGTATAAAGTTTGGGAGACATGGGAGTTTCTGAGTAGTAATTTTATTAATAATGCCAGAATTTTAAACAAAAGGTCAATGACACTTTTGAATACCCCAAACTCTCTTAGTGGCAGGCTCAAGGCTTACATACCTTTAAAAGAGGAGTGTTCCTGAGGGTGGCGGTCATCTCTGATTGGTTAACAACTAATGAGAGGTGGACTTTACGAATAGAAGTGAGCTCACCACAATGAGGGGCTGAGAGTGATAGCATGTCACTCATGACTGGAGAGACTATCCCTATACCCATAACATCCTCAGCCTCAGACAATCTAGACAAAGAATTTATATTCCCCACCTGAACCTGGGTTAGTTGGATGAATTAGCAAAACCAAGAATAAGGAAGATGTTAATCCTATCTTCCATCAGTCCTGTCCTTGAGAGATTGGACAAGGAAAAAGTAGAGGGGAAGAAAGTTGCGGTCTCCTAATTTTAATAATTGGCTGTTAATATGAGAGAAAAATGATCATTTCTCTCAAAAGAGGGAGAAAAAATCAGCTCGGCAAAATTAACTAATAAATCAATAAAGTCTGACAAAGAATATAAGGAGATGTATTCTCATATCACTCCTTTTGAGCCAAGTTTGATCATTATAACTATATAGTGTTCAGTTTCAATTTTGTTGCTGTTATTTTCATTTTTATTGTTGAAGCCACTGTGTTTATTGTTTTTCTCTTTCTGCTTACTTTTAGATTGTTCTGATTTTGGCCTAATGGTTAACACCAAGAACAAACAGCTACAACCATACTATCCATACATGGAACCATTGGTTACAGTAAATAGAGAAGTTTTGAATGCTGTGGATAAGTTCACTTGCCTTAGTAGTGTATTTTCCAGGAATGTACACATTAATAATGAGGTTAATGTATGCATTGTCAGAGCTAGCTCAGTGTTTGGGAGGCTCTGAAGAAAAGTGTGGGAGAGAGGAGGTATTAGACTGGCTACCAAATGGAAGGTCTACAGAGCCATTATGCTGACCTCATAGTTGTTTGACTGTGAAACTTGGATAGTATACCAGCTCCATGCCAGGAAACTGAATTGCTTCCATTTGAATTGTCTTGAGAAGATTCTAAAGATTACCTGGCAGGATAAGGTACCAGTCACTTTTCTGAACTAAACTTCCAAGCAGTCAAACTCTATTTCAAAGAGTACAACTCTGATGGACTGGCTGTGTTGTTCGAATGCAAAATGAAGTCTTACCAAAAAGACCATTTTATGGAGAACTCACACAGGGCAAGTATTCACATAGTGGTAAGAAAAAGTAATACAAGCACACTTTCAAGGTCTCTCATAAGAACTTTGGAATAGATTGTGTGACATGGGAGACACTGACACAGGGCCATTCAGCATGAAATGCCCACATTAGAGAAGATGCTATACTCTATTAGCAAAGCAGAATTGAAGTAGCTCAAAAGACATGAATGTGAGATGTGCAGATTTAGAGAATCCACCCAAATGTTTACATGGTCTATTTGTGCCTAACATATGGTAGATCATTCCAAGCTCATATTGGTCTGATCAGCCACAGTTGGACACACTGAAACTTGACTCTAGCATAGTGCTGTCATGTTTCTCCTCTACAAGAATGAAGGACAACAACCAATGCTTGTGCCTTCTCATGTGTTCTACTATTCTTTGTATATTTCTTATAGTACAAAAATTTTCAATTACATTCAATTACTTTTTAAACATTCCCAGCAAATGGACATTGACTTTGTTACCCCTTCTTTGCCACTATAGAAAGTGCTGCTAAATATAAATATTATACCTATCTTTCTCCTTGGGATATATGCCCAGCATTGAGACTTCTGGATCAAAGTTATGAACAATTTAAATTTAGTCTCAGTAACAGCATACCTCCACATTGCTCTTCAAAATGGTTAGATCATTTCTCAACTCCACCAAAGGTATATTAACATGCCTATTTTCCATAACCTTTCCAAAATTTAATTTTCCCAATATTTTTCAACTTTGTCATCTTTTTGGGGTATGAGCTTCTGAGTTGGTTTGATTTAAATTTCTTTTATTAGTAGTGATTTGGAACAATGTATATATGATATTTAGTAGTGTGCAATTGTTTTGAGGGCTCTTTGTTCATATGCTTTTACCACTTTTCTAGGCATAGTATAACATACACCCTAAATTTTGTGAAAGGGTATTTTTTTCAGGTTTGAATTATTTTATTATAACTACATGAACATTAACAAAAATGAAGCTTTCCTTTTATAAGGAGCAAAGGATTTTATATGACATTGTGAACCTCTGTGAACAGAGAAAGAACAGGTATATGGATATAATGGAATGTCGCAATTAAGAAATGAGGAAAAATAAAATTCAGAACAACCTGGAAAGGCTTGAGTGAACTGAAGCAGTTAAGTGAGCTTTCAAATAAAAACAATTTTGAAAGATTTTGGAATTCAACCAACAATGACTCCAGAAAACTAATAATGAAACATGCTTCCTACCTCTTGATCCTTCTGGGCTAATTCTTGGTTTCCACTTACACTAACAGGTCCCCAGAGGGTAGCTCACTTCTTATCCTACAAGATTTTTATGTGTTAACCTAAGGGATTGTGGCTTCTGATACTATTGCTCACAAGTCCCCATTTTATATTCTTTCCCCAATAATAGATTCACAAGTTAATATCAATTGACATTTACGAAGAAATATTTACTAAGGACTAACAGTGGTTATAAAAACCCAGGATTATACATTATCCTATGTACATACTTGGTAACTGGGCAAAGTGGGCTCAAACATTAGGTAGAAAGGTATAGTTCCCCATTTAAAAATCTAATGTGGCTAAGATGTATATGATGATACTAGAAGTAATTTTCTCCCTTTGTGAAGTCCCAATCAAATTCACTTCTGAGTGTGGCATACCTGATAAATGAGTTGCTCCCTTGCTCAGCTGGGTCTGCTCTTTACAAACTTGGTATTTTGGCCAATCTGTCTGCTCAGATAGATTATCTGGTGGTTGAAGTGACTTATTGGATTTGACTGGTACTGCCACTATTCACAAGTTTCCATTTGTTTATGGGACTTCAGATGAATTTGATGGATCTCCCAGTCTCATCAGTCAACTGGGCACCCTTAGCTCAAGATACTCATTCACCCAGAACCAAGAAAAAAACAAAACAGACATAAAAGAAACAAGCCCTGTGCATGCATGGGGGCTGATGGAAAGACAAGGCAGTTGAAGCTCCTGTGCCTTCTCTCACCCAGAGACCTATAGCAGTTTCTCTTCACTCAAAAGCCACCTAGAAGAAAGAAGTTCAAAAGAACTGAGGGGCCAGGAGGGGATATAAAGATTCTTTTTTAAACACACTCAGTTCCAACTCAGTTTCCATTGAATCCTTTAGGATCCTTAGCCTTTGGGCAAGAGAGATATTGAAATTCTTTGCTCAGAATACTGAAGAAGCTATTTTTCAACCTGATAATAATAGGGAAATGTCTGCTGTCTTCCTTGAACAGGTATGCAAAACATAACAGAGAACCTCCCAAGATTTATCAAATTGGATGACAGCAATCCACTTCTGGTGATGCAGATGGGCACAAAATGCATTGGGACTTCCTTTGCAGAAAGAACCTGAAAAACCTTGCTAATGATTATGAAATCTTCACCATGTAACTGAAGACTATAAAGACACAGATTTTTTTCTCTAATTTTGTCCATTGGAGAAAAGAAATAGATAAGTGAAAAATTAATTTTGAAAGTGAACATCTGATTAAGATGGTGGTATATGAGAATTGGTTTTAGATTTTTGGATCCTGGTTTACAATACAGGATTTATATTTTCCTGATCAGAGATGGAATGCAACTCATGAAATCTGGAAGAGGTTTTTGGCAGGTGTTTTGCAAATCTAATTTTAAAAAGAAAGCTTTGATTTGAAGAATAAGGAAGTGGCAAGTGACTGCCTATGTATTTTTCCCAAGCTATATAGTATAGAGCAGTAGTGTCAGAATCAAATAGAAAAGAGATTTTGAATTTGTGCACAAGGATTCCTACAGGTCCCATATTGACTTAAAAAAACACATTTATAATATATTTGCTTTATTGTGTTTTTATTTATTTTGTTAAATATTTCTCAATTACATTTTAATCAGGTTAAGACCACGTGGGCAGCATGCAGACTGAAGAATTACTGTTTAACATCTCTGACATAGAAGGAAACATAGTAGCTGATATGTCTGGAAATTCACAGGTGACAAATCCAAGAAAAGACCAATAGTAAAAACCCATTGCCTCAAGTGTCTATATACAAATGCTATATACAGAAGTTTATGAAACAAACAAGAAATGGTGTTGTGGGAGTGAGAGATATTAACTCATGACATGCTCGTTCAGCCAGTATCTTTACCCACAACCCAAGAGAAATTAAGGACCACAAAGTGTAGGGACTTGTTTTTAGCTGTATTTGGGAGAAAAAAAGGAGGATGAAAAGATGGTAGGGTCACTGCTTGAGGTAGATAAGATGATGGATGATAACTAACAACAGAGAGGAGTAAGAACCAATCAATTTTTATTTTGTTTCCTTTTTCTCTGCAAAGGAACATTACCACTAGACTGGAAATGGCAGAGCAAAATTGCCTAACAGAGAGTAAATACTCAGAAGAACTAAGAAGATTGTAAGGGAGCATATAACTGCCCTTAATAAGTTCAAGTCACACTGGCATTGTGATTTTTGAGTCATTGTTACTGATATTTGAAAAATAATGAAAAATGGGAGAGGTATCAGAAGTTTGGAATAGGGAAAATGTTCTGATTAAAAAAAAATGGAAAAGAACAGATCATGCAAACTGTAGTCCACTAAACTTGAATTATGTCCCTAGGGAAATTCTAGAACAAATCATTAAAGTGGTTATTTAGTAAACATCTAGGAAAGAAAGTAGTGAATACTTGGCTTTGTCCAGGATGGGTCATGCCAGACCAACCCCATTTCCTTTTTTGTTATGATTACTGAATTAACACATGTGGATAATTCTGTGGATATAATTTAGCTAGATTTTAGAAAAATTTCTGACAAAATACCCTATACTCTTTTTGTGGAGGAAATGGAAAGATATGGATTAGACAATAATATAGTCAGATTGATTCAGTGCAGATTAGACAGGATTCAAAGAGTGCTTATTAATGGTTCAAAGTCAGTGTAGAAATAGATATCCAGTAGACTACCCCCAGGGATCTAGGCTTGGTCCAATAATTACACACACACACACATACACACACACACTCATTTGTATATATGTATATATGTATATATATTTATACCTACACATATATACATATATATAATCTTATCTATATTTATACACATATATTTCTATGTATATATATATATATATATATATATATATATATTCTTCATTTTAACATTCATTTTAAAAAATTTTGAATGACAAATTCTCACCCACCCTCCCACTCCTCCATTGAGAGGGCAAGCAATATATCACTTACATATGTGAAGTCATGTGAAATATATTTCTATATTAGAAATGTTGAAAAAAAGCAAGAAAAGTAAAGAAAGTAAAAGCAATGAGCTTTGAGATGAACTCAGAGTTCCCCAGTTCTCTCTCTAGAGGTTGATAGTATTTTTCAGTACGTATCCTTTGGAATTTTCTTGGATCACGGTATTGATTAAAATAACTACATTTTAAACAGCCAGCCTTTATTACAGTATTTCTGTTACTGTGTACAATATTCTCCTGGTTTTGTTGAACGTTTAACTTTACATCAGTTCATATAAGTCTTCAAAGGTTTTTCTAAAAGCATCATGCTCTTCATTTCTTACAGCAAAATAGCATTCCATCAAAATCACGTAACACAATTTGTTCATCCATTCTCCAAATGATGAGTATCCCCTTAATTTCCAATTCTTTACCACCACAACATTTCCTATAAATATGTTTCAGATAGTTTCTAGTACAATATTGAATAATAACAGTAATAGTGGATATTGTTACTTCACTCCTGATCTTATTAGGAGGGCTTCTAGCTTTTCCTGATTATAGTTAATGCTGACTCTTGGTTTTAGATTGACACTACTTATCATTTTAAGAAAGCTTCCATGTATTCCTATGCTTTCTGATGTTTTTATTAGGATTAGGTGTTGTCTTCTCTCAAAACACTTTTTATGCATCTATTGAGATAAGCTTATATTTTTGTAGTGTTTGCTATTGGTATGGTCAATTATGTTAAAAGTTTTCCTTATGTTGAGATACCTCCACAGTCCTAGTATAAATTCTACCTTGTCATAGTGTATGATCATTGTGGTAGATTGATGTAATTTCCTTGCTAGCATTTGTTTAAAATTATTCATTAGAGAAATTGGTCTCTAATTTTCTTTCTCTCTTTCATGGTTTAGGTATCAAAATCATATTTGTTTTATAGAAGGAATTCAGTAGAATTCCTCTTGACCTATGTTTTCAAATAGTTTATATAGTATTGTAATTAATTGTTCCTTAAACTTGTAAATCCATCTGGTCCTGAAGATTTTTTCTTAAGGAGCTCATTTATGGCTTGCTCAATTTCTTTTTCTTTTTCTTTTCTTTCTTTCTTTCTTTTTTTATTCTTCATAACCCCTTTTTGGGTTTTCTTTATGTTATTTTTTTTAAACACATGCTTTATTAACTTCTGTTTTACATCATTCATTTCCGACAGATTTTGAGTTACAATCATTTCCCCCCCTGTTTTTCCCCTACCTACCCTCCCAGAATAGCAGTCCCGCAAGATATCGCTTCCTCCAATCTGCTCTCTCCCATACCTTCTCCCTTACCCCCTTCGACTTTTCCATTAGAGGAAGGTGAATCTTTGTGTCCCAATGCCTGCACATCTTATCTCCCAATTACAAGCAAAAGAGTATTAATAATAGTATTTATATATATTTGAAACATTTAATGTTAAGACCTCGAATTTCAGATCCATTTCCTTCCTCCCTTGTCACCCATTCCCTCTGGGGAGATAAGTAATTCAGTATATGTTGTACATGTCTAGCTATGCAAAACATTATCATAGTAGATATATTGTACAAGGCTGCTTATAATTCCCTCGCACTCATCCCACCCCCCACCTGGTCCATTCCCTACATGATCCTGTCCCTCTTCTATAGTAGGTACTTCCAACCACCCCTCCCCTCAAGGATGCCCTCCCATCCATCATCCCTCCTTTCATCCCCCTTCCCCTATTCTGCTGTAGGTTGAGATATCCCATTTAGTATGTATGTCATTCTCTCCCTGAACCAAATTCAATGAAAATGTGGTTTTGGCTTTTTGCCTTCCTATTCTCCCCCTCCCTTGCAACCACTTCCCTTTGCTTCTTCTACATGAGATAGTTTACCCTACCCTGTCTCTCCCCATCTCCTCTTGCCACTTTCCTCTCTCACTTCATAATTTCACCCCTTGAGTATCCTCCCTTCCCAACAAATTCAACCTATGCCCGCTATCCATATATAATTGTAACCATAGACACACACATTCACATATGTATTCATATGACCACACCTCCTTCTTCCATTATTTTCATAGTGAGAAATACTTCATCAGTCACAGTTATTGTTTTTCCATATAGGAATGTAAATAGTTCAACTTTGATAAGTTCCTTTTGATTCTTTTTCCCTGATTACCTTCTCAGGCATCTCTTGCTTCTTGTGTCTGGATATCAAATTTTCTGTTCAATTCTAGCTTTTTCCTCAAGAATGCTTGAAAGTCCTCTATTCCACTGAATGACCATATTTTCCCCTGAAACAAAATACTCAGTTTTGCTGGGTAGGTGACCCTTGGGTTCATTCCCAGCTCTTTTGCCCTCTGGAATATCACATTGCCTTCTAATCTTTCATTTGTTTGGATCTGCTTAACAGCATCTTGATTTCTCATAAAGACATTAGCTTCCATTTGCTCCAGTCTAACTCTGAAGGAATGAATCTCCTCAGTGAACTTTTGAGATTCTTTTTCCATCTGGCAAATTCGACTTTTTAAGGCATTCTTCTCCTCATTGCCCTTTTGGGCCTCCTTTGCCATTTGAGTTAGTCTATTTTTTAAGGTGTTGTTTTCCTCAGTCAGGCTGTTGACCCTCATTTCCTACTTTTCCTGCATCCTTCTCATTTCTCTTTCCAATTTTTCCTCCACTTCTCTTATTTGATTTTTAAAGTCCTTCTTAAGGTCCTCTATGGCCTGCAACCCTCTCATGTTTTCCCCTGGGGCTTTTGGAGCAGGACTTCTGACCTCACAGTCCTTTTCCCGCTCTATGCCCCCAAAATAGGAGTCTAGGGTTGCATTTTTCTGGTTAATTTGTTTCCTTTTCCTTGACATTTTGCCACTTAATTACTTGACTCTTGGGCTTGTTGCCACACTATGGCTCTGCTGCCAGATGGGAATTTTCGTCCCGAACGTGTGGGGGACAACTTCCGTTTCTGGAAGCTGGAAACCCACCCACGACCTCCACCCCAGATCACAATCCAGATCCAGTGAGGTTAAAGCAAGAGTGATTACCCCCCCAAGACTGATCACTGTATCTCTCTACAGTTTGCAGGCCAGGAGGTGGAGCTGCTTCTGAAAACTACAAAATGGCGTGTCTCTTCAGTGGCTTCTAGCTCCCAGGGGACGAAGCCGATGCATTCCCCAAATACTGGTCCCAAAGTCCATAGGGCACTAACCTCTCACTTTGTCCTAGGCATGTCTATGTTGATAATTCTGGAATCGCCACAGCTGCTTGTGTTCTGTTGTTTCTCCAGCCAGCTGCTGGCCCTGCCACCCTGGGACTAAAACGTCGGCTCATGGGGACCTGGGCTCGGCTAGCCTTGGCTCCCTGGCTCTGCATGCTGCGTGCTGCCAGCTCCCAGACCACTGTGCTGGTCATTCCTGCAGGGCTGATGGGCTGTCCTCAGCGGGAGGTTAGCTTCTCTGTGTCGTTCTGTGGGTGCTGGGGCTCCAGAAGTTGTTCAGAGTCCCCTTTTACATAGTTTGGATGAAATCTGGGGGCAGAGTGGCTTGGATGAGCTGTTTGTACTCCACCATCTTGGCTCCGCCTCAATTCTTTTTCTAAGATAGAGTTATTTAAGTATTCTGTTTCCTCTTTTGTTAATCTGTGTAATTTATGTTTTCACAAATATTCAGATATTTCACTTAGATTGCTAGGCTTATTGGCATGTAATTGGGCAAAATAGCTCCTAAGAATAACTTTTCATTTTATCTCCATTGATGATGTAGTCACCCTTTTCATTTTTTGATTCTGACAATTTAGTTTTCTCTCTTTTAATCAAATTAACCAATGGTTTATCTATTGGGCGGTTTCCCACAAAAGCCAGCCCCTAATTCTATTTGTTAGTTCAATGGTTTTTTTTATTTAACTTTATTAATCTCTCCTTAGATTTTCAGAATTTCCATTTGGTGTTTCTTTGGGTATTTTAAATATTATTTACTACTTTTTTTAGTTATATCCAATTCTTGATCTGATTTTTCTCTCATATTATCATTTGAAGATATTAATAGAGATATCAATTTCCCTTAAGTACTTCTTTGGCTATATCTCACAAATTTTGGCATGTTGTTTCCTTGATGTCATTTTCTGTCATGAAATTATTGATTGGTTTTATGATTTGTTCTTTGATCAACTTATTTGTTAGGATTATATGATTTAGTTTCCAATTAAATCCTTAATAATGCTTCCATGACTTTTTATTGAACATAATATTTATTGAATGATGGTCTGAAAGAGATGGATTTAATATTGCTGCCTTTCTGCATTTGGTTGTAAGGCTTTTATACCCCAATAAATAATTAATTTTTGTGAAAGTGTCATAAACAGCTGAGGAAAAAGTGTACTCCTTTCTATTCTCATTAAATTTTCTCCAGAGGTCTACCCTATTTAAATTTTCTCATATATTAATCATCTCTCTAACTCTTTATTTTTTTGTTTAATTTAATTTTTGATGATATCTATCTACCTCTGAGAGGAGAATGTTCAGGTCTCCCACTAGTATAGTTTTGCTGTTTATTTCCTCCTATAACTCAGTTAAATTTTCTCTTAAGAATTTGGTTACCAAAAAAAAAAGAAAAGAAAAAAAAAGAATTTGCTTACCATGCCATTGCATGTATAGGATGCTTATCTCTTTTCATTCAGTCTATTTTTGCTTTTACTGTGTCTGAGATCATGATTTCTACCCCCTGCCTTTTTTTTTCTACTTCTACTAAAGCATAATCGAATCTGCTCCAGCATCTTATTTTAACTGTCTTTCTGTTTTTTTTTAATGTTTCTTATAAGCAACATAGTGTTGCATTCCAGCCCAGCACTCTTTAACATTTTTATCAAGAGCTTGAATGTAGGGATAGATTGAATGCTTATCAAATGTAAAGATAATAAGGTGGGGATAATAAAACAATCCTTAGAAAGATCCTTACAGGTTAGATAATTGGGCTATATATGATAGGACAAAATTTAGTAAATATTGATCAGTTTAATAGAACTAAGATTTTATATCTGATTGTAAAAAATAAATTATCAACAGTTTTGAAGAAAAATTTGCAGACTGTAGACTGTAAGCTCAACACGAATAAACAGTATGACATGGCAGTCAAAAACCCTAATCTTCAGCTGTATTGACACATATAGCACCCACAATATTCTGTTCTTGGACATTATCTGAAGTATTGTATTCAGTTGCCAATGTCATAATTTAAGAAATATTCTTTTAGAATTCCAGTTATGATGGCTTTGTGGAAGATATATAACTCTTAGCCACACACACATATATCCAAAAAATGCCACAGACAGAAAAATGTAAAAGAAGTTCAACTGAAATAGAATAATACAAAGGATCATGTATTAGCAGCAGTAGTCATCCTGTGTATTTTGCTAAGTTGTTTGGGGCAAAGCATATTTTGATTCTGGTTTGTTTATGTCTTTTGTGTTAAAATAGAATGGATCAATTAAAAATAGAAACAAAAATAGTCTCAGCACACACAACTCCAGGAAGATAGATGCTTGTGCTGGAGAAATGAACAGCTTAAATGAATGGGTAGAAGTGGAGGTAGGGCAGATGGCTAGTGTGCTAATTGGGAATGATTCAAATATTATCAGATTTGCTTCCACCACTATCAGTTGTATAGTTCACAGAAAAGTCTGATGCTTCCTCTTAGGTTTTCAGTGTTGGCCCAGGCTTTCAGGACACTCTGCAGATGATAAAATGATGGTCTATGAGCCTTCCAGCAAAAACTTTGTCTTAACAAAGCTGGAGAGGGCCATAGTAGTAGGCATGCTTGGTAAATGACTCTTCTTTAATTCTTCTTCCCCTCTTTTCCCCTTCTCTATTTCTCCCTAGGCAATACTCTCTCACTTCCCAGCAGATTGTAGGAAGTTTCTGAGGGTGTCCCTCTGCCACTTTGTAAATAACGTTAACAACTCATGTCTATATTTTAATTTTTAAAAATAATCATTGATACTTTTTTGTAGGCAGCTGGGTGGTGCTATGGATACAGTGCTGGGCCTGGAGTCTTCCTGAGTTTAAATCTGGCCTCAGACACTAACTAGCTGTGTGACTCTGAGCAAGTCACTTAACCCTTTTTTTTTCTTAATTCCTCATCTGTAAAATGATCTGGAGAAAGAAATAACAAAGCACTCAATTATCTTTGCCAAGAAAACCCCAAATGAGGTCATGAAGAATTAGATATGACTGAAAAATGACTCAGCAACAACAATAAAAATTCACATCTTTGTTTTTTATATTATCTTTATTTCTGAATATATTCCTACCCCATCCCACCTTTCATTATATCAAAGAATAAAAAAGAAAAAGAAAAAAGGTTCCACAAAATTAACCAACACATCAACTGAGCCTAGAAGTGTTATGTAGTAATGTTCCTTACCTATAGTTCCTTACTTATATGGAGCTCTAAAATGTATAGAATATTTTTCTCACAATAATACTGTGACAAAGTAAGTACATTTTTTTCTGTCTCTGTTTCACAGAAGAGGAAACTGAAGATGAGGGTGCTCAAGTAACTTGTTCATAACCACACAGCTAATAAGTGTCAGAACTGAGATTAGCTGCAGTTTCTTGTGCTCTGTCCGAACTACCCTCTCTTGCTTTTAGAGCTGTAGGCAAGGTTCACTATTGCACAGATGTCATGTATATATATAGGTGAGGGTGAAAGATATTATTTCCTCCCCCTAAAATCAGTTCATGTAATCACAGAAGATAGTCCCATATTATGATATTTTAATTTTTTAAAAAAAGATGTGTTTATGACCTCTATGTAAGAGGCAGAAGGGAACTTTCTGCCTTCAACCATGTTACTGGATTTACCAGATCAATAAGAGACAATGTATCCAGTCAGGGGCAGAGAATCTGGAATGTCAAGAGCAGGCCTGGGAGGGAAATATTCACTGGCAGTGAAATATTACAGGGTGAGATGTCTGTGGTTCCAGGTTGATGAAAGTTCTAGGATTAAACAGCAGCAGTGACATGGCTCTGAAGTCTGGAAATTCAGGAACAGGGCTAGGAGGATTGTTCTGAGTAAATTACTTTGTTAAAAGCTAAATAAATCTACTGGCTAATTGTTAATGGGAAATGCCAGTCAGAACTCAGTAGCTACAGAAGTAGGAGTAGCCACTCATAGGGTATCCCACTACCTGAGGGTTGTGCTACCATTCAATCTATGAGTGGGTACAAGTTGGGAGAGTAGCTTAGGGGAGGTATTATATATGCCTTTATATCTATAGTTTTATATTTCAGTGGCAAAAGGCCCTTCACAACTGTGTACAAAATTGGACTATCCTAACAAGAACTTAAAAATGGAGTGGTATATTTTCCAGATCTGAATTGGAGCTTAGGAAATTTCCAGAATACAAAGGCAGTAGCACTTTAGCAATCACTTATTTTTAGCATCTTGAGTCTCATGAGTTGTGTCCTGACCTTGTAGTTTATTTTATTTCTTGGTTGTTTTTTTTTTTTAGTGAAAAAAAGTTGTCATTAAAAAAAGATCAAATGACTTTCAGTCTGAATATTTAACAAGACATTGTTAAATATTCAGACTAAAACTCAGACATTCTTATGTCCCATGAACACAAGTGGAGGGAAGGGAAACATATCAAACTGAACATGGAAATAAAAGCCTTTTCTTTCCTTCCTTCCTCCCTCCTTCCCTTCCTTCCTTCATTCCTCCCTTCTTTTCTTCCTTCTTCTTCTTCTTCTTCTCCCCCCCCCCCCCCCCCTCTTCTTCTTCTTCTTCTTCTTCTTCTTCTTCTTCTTCTTCCTCTCTCTCACTCTCTTTCTTTAAATCCTTTCAGCTGGCAGTAAAGAAGGGAGATCTGAGCCAGCAACGATGGCAAACCCCCAAAAGAGGCATTTTGCAAGGTTGCCTCATGTTTGTGGTGGAGGACTTCTCTTTTCTGAAGCTTAGTCACAGCAAAGACCAAAAAAAAAAAATGCTTATCTGTGCTCAAGAATTCTTTTTTTTTTTTTAATCAATACCTTACTCACAGTACCATTTGCTTGTATAACATATTGACTGGAGTCTCACTGGTGATTTTACATAAGGACTAAAAGCAATCTCCATTATCCAATGGCTTCTAATTGTGTTCACTGCCCACCCCCACCCCCAACCCCCTTATAGAAAGAGTAATGAAAGGACAACTAAAACCAGAACTATATAGTTATTTTATAACTGGCACTAACAAATTTCTCCAATTACAGAATCCATTCTGTAAGCAATGAATGTGTGGCTCCCAATTAATCTCCTGCACCTCCGGGCAAGGTCTAAATCAGCTGGCTACAGCTAAGGCAATTTTCACACAGCTAAAAGCAAATTGGAAAATAAGTGTTCCACACTGCTGCCTATCTTTCCAAGTCAAAGACACAATCAGTATTCTGGCAGCAGTATTCTGTCATGTTATTTGCAGCTATCAATTTTAATTATAGCAATTATTGATTAGTTGGAAAAGTGAATAATCTAATGCTCAAATGAGGTTGCCATACTACCTGGAGGGGCCTTTCATCCTTCCTAGCTGAACCTAAGCACCATTTGTGAATATCCACTGGAAACCCTACCTGTATTCAAGGTTGGCCAAATGGATTTCATCAACGCTTATTTTTTTAAAATAATTTTTATAATTTTGTGAGACAGTTGTTTTAAACTGACCTAGATATTTTCCCAGAAATCTGATTTTCCGCTAGGGAAATATTTTAATTTTGGAAACATTTTCAAAAGAGCTACGATTTTATCAGAATGGTCAAACCCACTACTAACATAGCTTGTGTTTTTATACAGTCTTTTCTGAGATTCTGTTATGAAAAAAAAAAACAGGATAGTGAATTCTTATATCAGGAATTTCACAACTGGATGAAATCAGAAATCCTTGATACAGTTGTATATGTGTAAGGCAATGTGTTATTTAGAAACTGGAAATACAAAGGTGAATACAATGGTCCTGTTCTCATGGTGTCCTCTATTATTGGAGTGAAGAGATAGATAGATAGATAGATTTATAGACAGCTAGATCTGCATAGAGATATAATAGATATAATACCAAACAAAGGATTAGGAAAAGTTTCATGGAAGATGTCATACTGGTATATATATATATGACTTTGAATGGTTTTAAATATTTGGTAAAATTGATGTTTTCCTGAAAGATATTATGAAGTTAAAAGACAATCAATCAATCAATTAATCAATCAATGAACAAACATACTTATTAAGTATCTACTATATGCCAGGCACTTTTCTAGATATTATAAAAAAATACAAAAAATAATCTCCACTTATAAGAAACTTTCAATCTAAATGCAGAGATAATAAATATATGTGTGCATATATATATAGACATATAATATATATATATATATATATATATAAGCAGCATATAAGTATGTACAAAAGAAATGTAAATTATTTATGGGGGGCATTTAATTGTAGTTGTTTCAGTCATGTTCTACTTTTCATGACACCATTTTGGGGTTTTCTTGGGAAAGATAATGTAATGGTTTTCCATTTTCTTCTCTAGATTGTTACAAATGAGTAACTGAGGCAAACAGGGTTAAGTGACTTGCCTAGGATCACACAGCTATTTTTATGACTGAGGCCATATTCGAACTTATAAATATCAGTGTTCCTGATACTAACTTCAATGTTCTATCTATTGACATACCTAACTGTTCTGGACAGTCAGGATAATCACACGTAAACAGGAAAAGGAGCATGAGGCTTGGAGAGAAGGCCAGAATGGCCTTGATCACAGAGTGCAGGAGAGAGAATAATAATATACAATGAGGCTGGAAAGATAAGTTTGAAGCCAGTTTGTGAATGATTGTAAAAGCTCAACAAATTAATTTATATTTGATCCTAGAAGCAATAAAGAGCCACTGGGGTTTATGGATCAGGGGAATCAGATCAGAAATGCACTAAGGATAGGGGGTGGCTAGGTGGCGCAGTGAGTAAGAGCGCTGGCCTCGGAGTTGGGATGACCCGAGATCAGATCCGGCCTCAGAAAATGAGCACCCACACACAAATAATGACTAGCCGTGTAACCTTGAGCAAGTTACTTAACCCCAATTGCTTAAAAAAAAAAAAAAGAAAAGAAAAAAAGAAATGCACTAAGGAAAATCACTTTAACAGCAGTGGACAGGTGTGGGGAGAGACTTGAGTCAGGGCTTTTTAATAACATTAATGAAAGGTGAGGATTGCATTATGGTGGTGACTGCATGAGTCTCTACTCGTATGGTCAGATGTGATAGATGTTGTGGAAATAGGAATGTCAAGATTTGGCTATTAATTGAGGCAACTAGGTGGTATAAGGGGATAGAATGTTGGACCTTAGTTCAAATCCTGCCTTAGATAAATTACTAGTGGTGTGAACCTGGCTGATTAGCTAAATCTCTCTTTGACTCAGTTTTCTCATCTCTGAAGAAGGGATGATAACAATAGCACCTAACTACCAGTGCTATTGTGAAGATAAAATGAAATTATGTTTGTGAAGTGCTTTGCAAACCTTAAAAGTGCTATATAATTGTTAGCTATAATTGGATATGTGTGGTGAAGAAGAGTGAGGAGTTAAAGATAATGTTGAAGTTCTGAACCTGAAAGACTGACAGAATGTTAGTGCTATCAAGAGAAATAGACATATATAGAAAAGGGGTATATGTTTCTATATGTAGAAATATATAGTTTTGGGGAAAAGATAATGAATTCAGTTTTGGACATACTGTGTTGGAGGTTGGCTAATTTGACTTTGGTTGAGTTTGAAAATTGGCCATGTGCCTGGGGGTTTTAAATAGAGGTCAGTCACCATGATTTCCCTCTTCTTCCTGCCTCTACATCTCAAAAACCCTCCACCCTATTTATTAGCCTTTATCTCCTCCTGTAGTTTCTGATGAAGAAGCAAATTGTCCTTCCCAAAGCTCTGCAGACAACCCAAAACTGATGGAGTTTGAGAATTCAAGGCAGTAGAAGAGGAGCAGCAAGCAGGCAGGGAAAGACCCAGATTTCTACCTCACGGTCAAGATGGGGGTGAGGTGACACAATATTAAGCAAGATTATGATAAAAACAAACAAAAAAACCCAACTAATTAAGGTGGTGTTGCATTTTTATTCTTTATAACATCTTGTAAAGTATTTAACATATATCCAACCAATTTAATGTAATGATATTAACTCCTCGAGGGTAGAGATTTTTTCATTTAGTCTTTGTACCTCTAATGCTCAGCCTAGTGTCTTACTTGTTACTTTTTAGTTGTTTACTGAATTAAATTTTAAAAGATTTTTAAAATTTTCCTCTAGACATAATTTCATCAGTATAGGGAATTTATAGTGTGGAAACTCTCTCCATTGATCCAGATTGGAGGTATCTGGAACTTAATATCTTTGACGGTTGCTTAGGACAACAAAAGCAAAGCGTCCATTGTCATGTATCAATATGTGACAGAAGCCAGACCAGAACTTGAGCTCATATTTTCCTGACTTCCTGGTTGGCCCTCTATCTACTATACTATGCTGCCTTTAATAATTAGGATTTAGTAAAACTATGGAAAATATAGACTGGAGAAAGGATTCATTTTATTTAAGAAATATGCTTAGGAAAGTTGGTTTGCAACTTCTGGGAAACAGATTTAGAATCACATCTCATGCCATACACCTTAGTGAATTTTAATCAGAAGATAGTCTTAAGTATAAGAAAAGGAGAAAATGGAATAATGTATTTATTTGTCTTGTTGAGGGGAGATGATTTTTTCACATTTAAGAACTAGAAGAAATAATTAAGGATAAAACAGATGTGCTTGATTACATTAAAACAAAAATAAACTTGCTACTAAAATAATATAACTCAAGCAAAAATAATAGATAGCAAAAATATTTTCAGCAAATATGACAAAAACTCGAGGTCTAAATATAAAAGAATGGGAAGTTAGTGTGGTACAATAACAAGAGTGCTAAATTTGGAGGCCGAAGATCTGAATTCAAAGCATATATTTCTGCTTTACTATTTATGTGATCTTGGATCAATCCCTTTTCCTCTTTAAGTCTGTTTTAAAAAAGGGAGTTGGACTTGATTACCTTTATGTTCCCTTTCAATTCTATGCCTATGATCTAGGAATTGTAAAATTTACCCCAGTCCCTTTCCAATTCACATAGATTGCAAGGATTACAGGTGTTTAACAAATATTTATTGAATTGAATTGAACAATTTTCAAAAGCAGAAACAGTCATCCAAAATAATATGCACCCTCAGTCATCCAAGTGATAGAAATCAAGACAACTTTGTGGTGCAGTGCCTGCAATGCTAGACCTGTAGTCAAGAAGATTTACATTCAAATCTGGCCCCCCACCCTTACTAGCTGTGTGACCTTGGGCAATTAAATTAAACACTGTTGCCATGGTTTCCTCAACTGTAAAATGGGGATAATAGTAAAACCTACTTCCCAGGGTTGTTGTGATGATGAAATGAAATAATATATGAAAGCACTTAGCACAGTGCCTGACACATTTAGCTTTTATTAATCTCATAGTCTTCAAATTGGAAAACACAATTAAAGAATTGGAGAAATAAATGTTCTCATTCATTCTTGAGAGAATTGTAACCTAGTTAAACCTTTTTGGAAAACTGTATCTTCATAGGAAAAATTCCAAAAACAAAACATTTGACAATGGATTATTATAATCCATCTGTATGAATATACCCTGAAGAAATTTTCAAAATAATAATAACAAGTAGCTTATCTTTTCAAAGAATTTTACAACAGTAATATTTGTAAGTATAAAAATGGAAGTGATTTAAATTCCAACAACTGGGAACTGGTTAAGGAAATTATGATTTATTAATATTATGGAATATTATGATGTGACTAAGGCTGACAAGGATGAATCATAGGAAGAAATCCGGAAAGACATTTATGAAATAATTCAAAGAAAAGAAAGACAAAAGCAAAAGAAGATTAATTACAGCTAAAGAAAGAGATTGGAAAAGGTAGGATCAAGCATCCTGATGGAGGCTTAGAGAAAATGGAATGGAAAAATATTCATTATTTACTTTTGTCAAGCTGTATGCTAAACATTATGAATACAAAGAGAAAAGCAACAGTCCCTGATTTCAAATTCATGTTCTAATTGGGTAAGATAATACATGGAGGAAAGTAAAGACAGGGGGGAGGGGTGGTTCTTAAAATCAGATGGCAATGCTTGGGGGTCTGGAAGACATAGTGGTAGAGCACATGATAAGTTTTGATGGTCTTCCAGTCTTACTGGAAGAATTGTAGTTGGTCACACCATAATCATTGAAAAAGTGTGAGTGGCCATATCTTCCCCAAAGCTAGGAGACTGGAGAAGCATTGGCTCACAATTCTTAGAAAGGGGAGATTTGGATGGGATCTGGGCTCACCACTGGGTGGATGGGGGGTACTGTGGAAAAGCTTCTCCATTGACCCAGTTATCTCTGTCCTCTGTAGCCCAGGAGTCACTGAAGCATTGCTATGACATCTAATATATTGAAATTCATTTATCTAAATGTAAATAGTAAAAAACAAGTGTAATTAATAATGTTTATAATAAGTCACTAAAAAGTGATTTTTTTTTAGTCAAACCTATTTAGCCTGTGTGAATACAAACTCATTAGTTTCTGGTGACTTAATAGTTAAGATTCTCTGAAAACAGAAAGGTGAATTCTGTGGGACCCTTAGGCTAGCCTGGAAAAGCCTGCTTGTGACACTTACTTTAGGCTTGTGTAAGAAAGCAGTCACCAGGAGTGCGGAAATATTGTACAATGCACCACTGAACTCTGGTGTATGGATGACCTGCTTTTTCGAAAGGAAAAAATGCCTGTATTAGTATGTGAGCAGAGGAAGTCAACATGATCTCATTCATGAGCCTTTCTTCTATTTATATCAGGGGAGTCAGCCTCAGCAGAATAGCTTTCCTTTCTCTCAGCTACACATGGTTGTCTGCCTAATTTTCCTCATTCTTAACCTTTGCCTTTTCCTTGGAATGAAGTGTGATTTACTGCCAAGATGCTGCATTCTTTCTTTTATACTATCCCCACAATAGCCAGGAGGCGCATGGTTAAAGATGTTTGCACACCCAGGAAATAATTCCCAGCACATAGGTCTGAGGAGCTAACTGAATGAAAGAGAATGAACATAAAAACTGGTTCAAAGTAGATTATTTGTTTCTTTCCTGAACAACATAAAGTTGCAGCAATGTGGTTAAGTTTTTCTGATTTAAATTGATGACAGAAACTTTGTAAATAATGAGGTTCCCAAAGCAAGATTTTCATCTAATGCTATTAATTAAATTTGAATTTTGTCCTTCCCTAATGTTACCATTTTTTTTGGAAAGCAGCACAATAAATTTGAAGCAACAATTTAATATTTTATTGATCTTTTAACTACTTAATTATCTTTTAAATAAGTAAATATCTTTTCTTATAACATTTTAATGATTAAAAAGATCACAATGTTACAATAACAAATATCTGTGAAGATAATCATTTGTACTGATAAAAGTAGAGAAAATATTTTTTTACTACTTGTATTAATAATTAAACAAATTTCCATTTATTGTGTCTTTCACAAAATATTTAGATGATTCTTAGAAGTCAACAGCATAGAAAATCATTAAATAAAATCTTCTTGAATTCATTATTTATAACTCTAATAAAATGCAAATGAAATAACATTGAACCTAAATGAAGTTAGTATCTGCTCAGGAGTATGGTGGAATGTACTGCTTTCAAATATGACCCTTGAGATAATTTTTGCCTTAACATTTTAGATATAATAAGGAGAATAGAATTGGGTGATGCCTTTAAATCACATTTAAACTGCCTTGTGTGTGTGGACCTTTCTTGTCTTTATCTTTGCTACTTTCCCCTTTTTAGAAACTTCTCCATACTATGAATATAGAACTTATGCAAAGTCATGGAACCTCTGTTTTTCTCAATGATTCTTGGGCTTTTGGTAAACACCTCTAGCTGATTCATTAGTGCTAAGATTCTCCAAAGACTTGAGTTCAAGACCTAAACCTCTTGGTTCCTTTTTTCATTTGTCCTTTTTGTTACTTGATCTCCCTGAGTATCAACTTTAAAATTTCTCTTTAAAATGATAATTGAAAAAGCCATTCACAGTACTTTGTCTCTACATTTACCAATAGAAATATTGGTAGAAATGTCAGGAAAATGAGAAGCATAGTTAGGGATCAGTTAGCTCTATTATAATTAGTTATGTGATCATTCACCAATCACTTTCATCCCCAAAGGAAGGGAATATCTTCTTTCTGTTTATCTCACAAAGTTATGTTAAAATTAGTTACTAGCATATAGCTAGACATGATATTGAATTATATTGAAATAGAGTATAGAGGATCTATCAATGTTTTGTTGACTGGACAATTATTTATCTCCTAGCCATTAAGCATGGATATCCTTCAAGTTTTTGTTCTAAAAGTTTTATTCTTTATGTACTTTGTCTTGATAGAAACTGATGTGGCAGAAGAAGTGTTCAATTTTAAGTAAGAAGATGAGGGATTGAATCTTTAATTTGGCAAACTAGTCATCTTCTCTTAACCTCATTTTCTTCATATATAGAATGAGGGAGTTAGGTTAAATGACTTACTGAGATCCATTCCAGCTCTTATTTATGATCCTATGACCAGAGGTGTCAAACTAGGAGCAGCAGTGCACACAAAATGCCCAGGCTGGGTGCTACAAGTATCAGATTAAAATGTAACTGGAAATGCTTAACAAACTAAATAAAAATACAATACAACACAACTGATGTTAGTTTGTGTTTTTCTAAGTCAAGATGCTGCCCACATACATTTTTTGTTTGAGTTTAATACCACCGTTACAAAAAATGACTCCTAAATCTATATAACCAGTAATAATCTCACCCAGGAACTATAGTCACATATTACCAACTTCTTGCTGTACGTTATATCTTCACCTTTTTGTCTATCAGCACTGAATTTGGCTTGTCTCAGACAGAACTTATTGTTTTCCATCCTGAACCTATCACCCACATTTCTTGTATTTCTTTTGAGGGTGCTACCATCCTTTCAGTTACACAGGTTTTCAACCTTAAAATCTTTGACTTCACCCTCCTTATCTAATTAATTTTCAAATCTTGTCATTTATACCTTTGTATCTTTCATATTCTTCCCAATGTTCACACAATCACTATCTTGGTACAGTAGCTTATCACGTTTTTCCTGGACTATTACAACAACTTTCTAATTTGCCTCCCTGCTTCCTTTCTCTTCCATTTTCCACAAAGTTGCCAAATCAATATTTCTAAATCACAAGCTTGACCATGTCAACTCCATGTTGAAGCAGCCTTAGTGGTTCCCTATTGTTCCTGTAATTTAAACTATTCAGCTTGCCACTTAAAGTCCTTCACAAACTTAGCAAACAGACCCTGGCATATAGTAAGAATCCAAGGAATGCTTATTGATTGGTTGGTTTCACACTACTTCCCTTTACCTTCCTGATGATTAGTCTATTAACTCTTCCCCACACGTGGGATTCCATCTCTAGTCTCTGTGCCTTTGTACCCACAGTTTGTTCCCCATTTGTGCAATACATTACCTCCTCACCAATGCCTCTTAGAATCTCAAGAGTCCTTCGAGAACCAGCTTGTACTACCTCCCATATATTTTTTTCTGTTTTTCTCTCATTATTAGCACTTGGCACTTTTGTACAATAAAACTAGTACTGGATTTGGAGTCCAAGGACATGAATTTGAATTATGAAGTAGACACATATTATTTGTCATCAACATCTCTGGAGCACAATTTCCTCAAATGAAAAATGAGGTAGTTGAAGAAGATGTTTTTTGATTCCTTAGAATTATGATTATATCAACTCTCTTTTCCTTACAAGTAAACCACATGTTTTCATAAATTCTGACTATGACCAGTGTTACAACTAGTTGTCTGAATCCTTGATATAATAATTGTTTATTCCTCTTCCTAAGTTTTTCTTTTAAAATAACAACATAATTAAAGTAGTTTGAAGAAAGAAGAATTTTCTCCACATCTTTTACTTTCAGCTGCTCTAAAGCAACACAAATAGTCTTTTAGCCTTTCTAATGCTCTTCATAGAATTCTCTTTATAGACTTCTTTTTATAGAATTTCCTCCCAAAATAACATTAAAAAGACAAGCCAGAAAGATATCCACATTCACCTTCTTCTTCTCTGTCCTTTCTATAGATTTTTCATAGATCTTCGTGTATCAAAGATAAAACACATACTTTGTATTAATAAGGAAAAGTACTTTACATAAAAATCTTACTTTATTTAACTGCCAAAACAAGTATTTTTCTCAGTATGTAATTTGAACAGTTTTTGTTTCTTATAATCTTAAAGAGGTAGAAACTTTCTAGCATCTCTAACATAGATGTATTTGAAGAAAGAGTTAAAAAAAGGACAGTGTCAAAGAGTAGGCATCTTGTAAAATGTTTCTCAATACTATAGTTCTTATTCTAAAATTTTTAAAAATGTATTTTTCTACATTTGTATTTGTGTTTTCAAATATAAAGAAATAATTAATAATATTTGACACATGGAACAAGAAATCAATAAATAATACCGATTTAAAATCCAAGTGTTCTTGGAATTTAAGTTCTAAATATGCAATAATATTATTGATACCAGCTCACGTTTATTGAGTGCTTACTGTGTGGTCTGCAGTGTTTGCAAGAGCTTTAACTTGTTGTGTATGAATAGCATAAAAAATGAATTTTTAGGGGGCGGCTAGGTGGTGCAGTGAATAGAGCGCCGGCCCTGGAATCAGAAGGACCTGAGTTCGGAGCCGGCCTCCGACACTTAATCCGCACAAACCAAAACCTAGCTGTGTAACCTTGGGCAAGTTACTTAACCCCAATTGCCTTAAAGGGGCGGCTAGGTGGCGCAGTGAGTAAGAGCGCCGGCCTTGGAGTTTGGATGACCCGAGATCGGATCCGGCCTCAGAAAATGAGCACCCACGCATAAATCAAATGACTAGCCGTGTAACCTTGAGCAAGTTACTTAACCCCAATTGCTTAAAAAAAAAAATGAATTTTTATAATACTTTTACAGGGCACCTGTGGTGCAATACAAAGAGCAACTGATTGGAAATCAAGAGACTTGGGTTTGAATCCACATTCTCACATAAAGCCCTTCCTGTGGACCTCCCCAGATTGTGAGGATCAAATGAATTAAAGTACAAAAAGCACTATTTGAATGTCAACTATCATCATTACTATTTTATGATTAAATGATTATATATTTTTTCTTTTAAATATCTTCTAAAATACAATCTTTGTGACTACTTATTTGTAAGATTTACAAGACTCCTTTTTAAGAAACAGATTAGGGTTGTTTCCTTTTTGAATATTATTATGCTTTGTGGAATCCTATGACTATGACTATGGAAAAACAGATAGAAAGAGAAGGGAAAAGAAATTCCTGAATTTTTTATGTATGCCTCTGCAACAAAACCCAGAAATATTGAGCAAAAATGAATAGACCAAAAAACTCTTACTAAATGAAAAATAAGCCTCACAAGTAAAATGCTATTCTTCAAAAGCTCAAATAAATTAATTTTGAAATTCAAAAAAATTCAGAAACTACATATGAAATAAAGCTTTCCTCTTAAATCTGTTATTTTTACTTTCAAGAACTGCATCCCAGTTGTACAGGATTTTTTATTTCTGCCCAAGATTCTTAGAGATTTATCAAGCAGCAAAAATAGTTCCAATTTACATTTAGGTTATTTTGATTCTTTTCTCAGTCTCTTGTCAGTGTACTTAACACAGAATGATTGAAAATTGTGTGTGTTCTGTTAGCACTGTTACAGAGTTTAAACAAGGAAGTCTATGTTTGTTTAAGAGAATGGGTAAATGGTTATCTTGACAGATTATACTAAAAAAAAAAAGGACAGCCAGTCTAGCACAGATGTCCAAATTTGCCACTTGGCAGATTTTTTGAGGTATTCTAAACAAAACTTGCTTGTATGTTTGTCTCTGTTTGACACCTGACTGGGGAATGTGATTAAAAGCTACTGCCAGGGTTCAGACTTCTCTGTGGGCAAATGTTCACAGGTTTGAAATTTCTGAGTCTGTTTAACTGTGTCATAATTAAACTAATGGCTCACAAGAGGAATTTCTCTAAATGGCTGAAAGAGTTAGCTCAAATGTGATTTTATCTCACAGTTACTGGTGCTTGCCCACAAAGTACAAGTTAAGCTTAGCAGATGCTGTTGTGCTTTCATTCAGTGAATTGTTCCTTTAATATCATGGTAAAACTGTGGAAGCTATAACACAGTACATTAGAAATTGGGGATGTCGATGATTTCCTTTCCAAAAAAATTAACACCTATAGAAGAAATAAATTATTTTAAAATCATGTTTTAAAAAATATAATAGGTCATATAGTTTACTTCAGCATTTCTCCATCTTCACTACTGATAGGTAGTTGGAAAGTAAATTAACCCTATATTTTATTCCTGCCTCTGTTACAATCTAGCAGTATACCATCTGTAAAACACTTAACTGAACTAAACTTTAGTCTCCACACCTGTGAAACAAGGTAGTTGGATTAGATGATTTCTAAGATTATTTCCAGCTATTAGATTCTATGATATACATAGATATTACTATAGCATAAACCTATATTCCTCACTCTAGTATCATTAGTGTGGCAGAAACACAAATATGAAAGCAATGATTTGTTTTAAAAGATCTATGTGGTTACTTCTCCCCACACAGATTAAATGTCTTCCATATATAATGGACTTTTACCGTGAGCTTTTTTTTTCATTTCATACAACACTTTAAAATATGAAAAGTATTTTCATAACTTTTCTCACTTGGTTTTCCTAATAACTCTCTGGAGTTGGAGTTGTTATTATCTTCATTTTGCAGATACTAGTTACACGGTTAATACATTTTTGAAGTGATATTCTAACTTTAGTGTCTTAATTCCAAAGCTCTATCCATCATAGTATCCACTCTATTACCTCAGCTGAAAATATCATCACCTGGGGAATAGGCTTGTGGTATTGAGTTTCTCTAAATTTAAATAAACTTTTCTTTCTTTTTTTGTAGTTTTGGAGGGGGGGTGGCAGGGCAATGGAGGTTAAATGACTTGCCCAAGGTCACACATCTAGTAAGTTGTAAGTGTCTTAGGTCGGATTTGAACTAAAGTCCTAACTCCAGGTCCACTGTTCTATTCACTGTGCCACCTAGATGCCCTTAAATGAACTTTTCACCAAATGGTAGATGCACTTTTTCACTAGGCTAAGATTGATTAGAGTTTGTGTTTTGATTGCCCTAGCCTTTGAGAATCCAAGACTAACTTTAAAATGCAATGAAGAATTGGAGAACTTTGACGTTGTTGAAAAGGTGTAATTCCTTTACTCACCTCCAAGATACTCAACCTGAAGACTTAATTCCTTTCCTGTCAGCCTTCTGCTTTAATCAATAAATCTTATTATATTGTCTATATTGTCTTCCTATTCTTAATCCTGTGTCTTCTTTTGTATCACTCTTAACTTTTGAACTAACCTTTCTCTTTGTCTACTCTTTTCACCAATCTTTTAGAGTCCTCTCAAAATTCTAGATTGAACCATGAATGTTTTATTCATTAAATCTAAGAAAGATGTGTTATACCTTATCAGATCATAGAATAATCAAACATTAGAGGTAGAAGGAATGTGAGAGAACATCAAAAGCAGGGTTTCTTAACTTTTTTGTGTCATAGATCTCTTTGACAGTCTGATGAAGACTATGTCCTCTTAGAATCATATTTTTAAATGCATAACAAAACTATTTGCAATTAGAATGGAAACTAATTATATGGAAATATAGTTAGCAAAATTTTATAACTTCAAATGCCCTCTGAAAACACTAACACACCAGCCTACGAACCTGCAATCTAAACCAATCACTTCACTGATGATAATAATAGCAGGTTATGAGAGCTTGTACTGAAGCCAAGAAGACCTTGCTTCAAATCCTGCACACTGGCTGCATGACTCTGAGCAAGACAGGACTAAAAATTACAAAGGAAACAGATCACTACAGTAGAAACCTATTAGATATATACATAATATCTATGTATGAAGACTTAACATATACTCCACTTCCAAGACTATCAGTTATAATGCTCTTCCTCATTAGGCTATTACAGTTTCAAACTATATTATGCTTTATTCTCTCAAGTTATACTTTTAATTTTAAATGCCAAATTTATTGCTCTTAATGACATAGGCTAAGATAAGGCATATTTATATTTATTTATTATTTTTTTTTCATTCAAATGCTTTATTAACTTCTGGTTTACATCATTCATTTCTGCCAGATTTTGAGTTATAATTATTTCCCCATTTCCCCCCTACCCAACACCCCAGAATAGCAGCCCCACAGGATATCCTCCCATCCAATCTGCTCTCTCCCATATCTTCTCCCATAACCCCTTTGATTTTTCCAGTAGAGCAAGGTGAATATCTGTGCCCCAATGCCTGTATACCTTATTTCCCAATTATAAGTAAAATGGTATTAATAATAATATTTATATATTTTTTAAAACATTTGATTTAAAATTTTCGAATTCCAGATTCATTCTCTTCTTCCCTTGTCACCCACTCTTGCTGGGAAGATAAGCAATTCAGTATATGTTGTTCATGTATAGCTATGAAAAACATTACCATAGTAGATATATTGTAAAAGACTGACTATATTTCCCTTCCTACTATTCCACCTCACACTTGGTATATTCCCTACTTTGATCCTGTCCCTTTCCAAAAGTGGAAGCTTCCAACGTCCCTCCCCCCCTTCGCTCCTGCCCTACCTTCCATCATCCCCATGTTCTCATCCCCTTCCCCCCTACTCTCCTGTAGGGTGAGATATCCTATTTAGTATGTATGTAATTTTCTCCCTGATCCAAATTCAATAAGAATAAGGATTTGCCTTTTTGCCTTCCTGTTTTTCTGCTCCCTGGTAACCATTTTCCCATGCCTCTTCTGTATGAGATAGTTCACCCCATTCTGTCTCCCCCCATCTCCTCTCCTCATATTCCTCTCTCACCTCTTAATTTCACCATTTAAGTATCATCCCTTACTATTAAATTTGACCTATGATCTCTATTTGTGTATACCTATAAACATATATATACAAACTCATATCTGTATTCATATGCCCATATACCCTTCTTCAACTATTTTCATACTGAGAAAGATTTCATCAGTTACATCATTTTTCCATGTAGGAATGTAAATAGTTCATCTTCAATAAATTCTTTTTAAATTTTTTTATTTTTAATTTTATTTATTTATTTTATAAATGCTTTATTAACTTCTGGTTTACATCATTTATTTCCGCCAGATTTTGAATTACAATTTTTTCCCCATTTTTGCCCTACTGACCACCCCAGAATAGCAATCCCACAAGATATCCCCTCATCCAATCTGCTCTCTCCCATGTCTTCTCCCATACCCCCTTTGACTTTACCATTAGGGTGAGGTGAATCTCTGTGCCCCAATGCCTGAACATCTTCTCTCCCAATTACATGCAAAATAGTATTAATAATAGTATATATATATATATATATATATATATATATATGTTGGAAACATTTAATTTTAAAACTAAGAATTTCAGATCCAACCCCTTCCTCCATTGTCACCCATTCCCTCTGGGAAGATAAGCAATTCAGTATGTATTGTACATGTATAGCTATGCAAGACATTACCATAGTAGATATATTGTAAAAGGCTGCTTATAATTTCCTCCCACCTATCCCACCCTCCACCGGGTCCATTCCCTACTTTGATCCTGTTCCCCTTCAAAAGTGGGTACTTCCAACCTCCCCTCCCCACAGAATGCCCTCCCCTCCATCATCCCCTCTCTCATCCCCCTTCCCCCCACTCTGCTGCAGGGTGAGATATCCCATTTAGTATGTATGTCATTCTTTGCCTGAGCCAAAGTCAATGAGAATATGGTTTTGCCTTTTTGCCTTCCTGTTCTTACCCTCCCCTGCAACCACTTCCCCTTGCTTCTTCTACATGAGATAGTTTACCCTACCATATCTCTCCCCATCTCCTCTTGCCACTTTACTCTCTCACCTCATAACTTCACCCCTTAAGTATCATCCCTTCCCACCAAATTCAACCTGTGTCCTCTATCCATGTATAACTGTAAACATGTATACACACATTCCCATATGTATTCATATGCCCAGATAACCTTTTTCCTTATTTTCATACTGAGAGAGGTTTCATCGGTCACAGTTACTGTTTTTCCATGTGGGAATGTAAATAGTTTAACTTTGATAAGTTCCTTTTGATTTCTTTTCCCTGATTACCTTCTCAAGCATCTCTCACTTCTTGTGTCTGAATGTCAAATTTTCTATTCAACTCTGTTTTTTTCCTCAAGAATGCTTGAAAGTCCTCTATTCCACTGAATGACCATATTTTCCCCTGAAACAAGATACTGAGTTTTGCTGGATAGGTGATTCTTGGTTTTAATCCCAGCTCTTTTGACCTCTGGAATATCATATTTCATGCCCTTCAATCCCTCAGTGTAGAAGCTGCCAGGTTCTGTGCTATTCTGATTGTGTTTCCACAATATTGAAATTGTTTCTTCCTGGCTGCTTGTAGTATTTTCTCCTTGATCTGGGTATTCTGGAACCTAGCTATAATATTCTTGGGAGTTTTCTTTTTTGGGATCTTTTTCAGGAGGTGATTGATGGATTCTTTCAACTCTAATTCACCCTCTGGGTCTAAAACATTAGGGAAATTTTCCTTGTGAATTTCTTGAAGGGTGATTTCTAGGTTCTTTCTTTGATCATGGCTTTCAGGTAGTCCAATAATTTTTAAATTATCTCTCCTGGATCTATTTTCCAGGTCATTGGTTTATCTCATGAGATATTTCACATTGCCTTCTATTCTTTCCTTTGTTTGGATCTGTTTAACAGCATCTTGATTTCTCATAATCATTAGCTTCCATTTTCTCCAGTCTAACTCTGAAGGAATGAATCTCCTCAGTGAGCTTTTGAGATTCTTTTTCCATCTGGCAAATTTGGCTTTTTTAGGCCTTCTTCTCCTTATTGCCCCTTTGGGCCTCCTTTGCCATTTGAATTAGTCTATTTTTTAAGGTGTTATTTTCCTCAGTCAGGCTATTGACCCTCATTTCATACTTTTCCTGCATACTTCTCATTTTTCTTCCCAATTTTTCCTCCACTTGTCTTATTTGATTTTTTAAAATTCTTTGTAAGGTCCTCTATTTCCTGTAATCTGCTCATATTTTACTTTGGGGCTTTTGGAGCAGGATTTTTGAACTCACAGCCCTTTTTCTGCTCCATGCTTCGATCCTCTTTGCCCCCCAAATAGGAGTCTAATGTTGAATTTTTCTGTTTATTTTCTTTCCTTTGCCTAGGTATGCTGCCACTTAATTACTTGACTTTTGGGTTTGTTGCCACAGTAGGACTCTGCCGCCAGATAGGTGTGCTTCCATCCCAAGCTTTGGGGTCTTCAAAACCTCCGGTTCTGGCAAGTTGTATACCCACCCCAGACCTCCCCCCAGGATAACAATACAGATCCAAGCAGGTTAAAGCAAGAGCGATTAACCCCCAAGACTGATCACTGGATCTCCCTACAGTTCGCAGGCCAGGAGCTGAAGCTGCCACTGTAGCTGCAAAATGGCGAGTGTGCCTTGTCTCCTCAGTGGCTTCTAGCCCCCGGTGGAGGAAGCCGACATGTTCCCCAAATACTGGTCCCAAAGTCCATAGGGCACTAAACTCTCACTTTGTCCTAGACATGTCTGTGTTGATAATTCTGAAATCGCCACAGGTGCTGATGTTCTGAGGTCCCTCCGGCCAGCTGATGGCCCAGCCACCCTGAGGCTAAAACCGCAGCTAAGCAGACCTGGGTTTGGCTCTCCTCCCACTGCGCTGTCAGCTCCTGGAGCACTGTGCTGGCCGCTACCTGCAGGGCTGCTAGGATGTCCTCAGGGGGAAGTTAGTGTCTCTGTGTCATTCTGTGAGTGCTGGGGTTCAAGAAGTTGTTCAGAGTTCCCTTTTACATAGTTTGGAAGTGGTCTGGGGGTAGAGAACCTTGGAAGTGCTGTTTCTACTCCTCCATCTTGGCTCCACCCCTTGATAAATTCTTTATGATTTCTTTTTCCCTGTTTACCTTCTCAAGCATCTCTTGCTTCTCATGTCTGAATGTCAAATTTTCTATTCAGCTCTTGTTTTTTCCTCAAGAATGCATGAAAGTCCTCTATTCCACTGAATGACCATATTTTCCCCTGAAAAATGACACTCAGTTTTGCTGGTAGGTGATTCCTGGTTTTAATGCCAGCTCCTTTGCTCTCCAGAATATCATATTCCAAGCCCTTCAATCCCTCAGTGTAGAAGCTGCCAGATCCTGCACTATCCTGATTGTGTTTCCACAATATTGAAATTGTTTCTTCCTGGCTGCTTGTAATATTTTCTCCTTGATCTGGGAATTCTGAAACCTGGCTATAATATTTCTAGGAGTTTTCTTTTTGGGATCTTTTTCAGGAGGTGATTGGTGGATTCTTTCACCCTCTATTTTGCCCTCTGGTTCTGAAATATCAGGGCAATTTTCCTTGAGAATTTCTTGAAGGATGATTTCTAGATTATTTCTTTGATCACAGCTTTCAGGGGGTCCAATAATTTTCAGATTATCTCTCCTGGTTGTATTTTCCAGGTCAGTTGTTTTTCCCATGATATATTTCACATTGCCTTCTATTCTTTCATTTGTTTGTCTCTACTTAACAGCATCTTGCTTTCTCAGATAGTCACTAGCTTCCATTTGCTCCAGTCTAATTCTGAAGGAATGATTCTCCTTGGTGAGCTTTTGAGATTCTTTTTCCATCTGGCAAATTTGACTTCTTAAGGCATTCTTCTCCTCGTTGCCTTTTTGACCCTTTTTTGCCATTTGAGTTAGTCTTTTTTTAGGGCATTATTTTCCTTAGCAAGGCTGTTGACTCTCCTTTCATAATTTTCTAATGTCATTTTCATTTCTCTTTCCAAATTTTCCTCCACTTCTCTTATTTGATTTTCAAAATCCTCCTTAAGTTCCTCTATGCCTGTAACCAGTTTGTATTTTCATTTGGGACTTTTGGTGCAGGAGTTCTGACCTCCCAGTCCTCCTCTTGTTCCATGCTTCAATCCTCTTTGCCTCCCAAATAGGAGTCTAATGTTGCATTTTTCTGTTTATTTTGTTTCCTTTGCCTAGGCATGTTGCCACTCAATTACTTGACTTTTGTCTTGTTGCTACAGTAGGACTCTGCCACCAGATGGGGGAATTTCCATCCCAAAGCTGGGGTTTTCTCAGCTGCAGGAGGTATTAGTTGGGTGCCCTCTGTGAAGCCTCCACACACTCTGGCAAGCTGGTCACATACCACAAGACCTCCACCCCAGACCACTATCTAGATCCAAGAAGGTTAAAGCAAGCATGCTTACCCCGCAGACTGATAGTGTTATACTCCTACAGTTTGCAGGCCAGTATCTGAAGCTGCAACATGGCACTCCCAGTGCCATGGCTACTCAGTGGTTTCTCACCCCCAGGGAAAGAGGCCAACCAGCTCTTCCCACTAGTCCCAAAGTCCATACTGTACTGAGCTCTCGCTTTGTCCTTGGTATCTATATGTTGGTAATTCTGGAAACACCACAGGTGCTGGTGTTCTGGAGTTCCTCCAGCTGGCTGCTGGTCCAGATGCCCTGGGGCTAAAACCTCTGACTCATGACCCACACAGGCCTGGGCTTGGCTCCCAAAGCACTGCGCTAGCCTCTCCCTGCCTGGCTACCAGGCTGTCCTCAGTGGGAGGTTAGCTTCTCTGTGTCATTTTGTGGGTTCTGTAGCTCCAGAGTTTGTTCAGAGTCACCTTTTATATAAATTGGATGTGGTGGTGGCCAGAGCTATGTGGAAATGCTGTTTCTACTCTGCCATTTTGACTCTGCCCCCTAAAATAAGGCATATTTCACCAACATCCTGGTGACAGTATTTTCAACTTTCGTGAAGAGTTAAGAACATCTTGTTTCAAAATGGTCACTAAAATTACTGTCTTTCTACCACAAAATTTAGCTGCCAAAAATGAGATAGCAATCACCTACTCATCTTCTAATGGTGATGCTATGTATATATACAAATTACCAGCAAAGATAAATTAAAGTAAAAAGGCAAACCATCAGAACAGAATGATTGAGATCTGAAAAGGAAACCTTTTTTGGCTTGTGGCAAGAAGAAAAAGGGGGGTAGTTATTAAGTAGATACTTATGTCACCGCTATATATGGTAAAGAATGAAGAGAGTCCAGTATGGCCAAGTGGTATCACATAATTGCATTTCAATACAGCAAACAAAATGACTCTAAAGTTAGTAACACAGATCTGACACATATGCTTGGAGTCCCAAAGGGGCATTTGTAATCTATAATACACTGCTCACTGAACATACTAAACAATTTTACTGGATTTAGGATATTTACCATTTCCTTACATGCACTCCCTTTAATGATTCCTATCCTGTAAACTTATACTCTACTGTTAGACTCTATTCCTCTACCCCACCTCAACCATACACAGAGAAAGTCATAGCCTAGATCTTGCCATCACCCCAAAGTGGATCATGTTCATGTACTCTGCAATTCCTTTATCTGACCGCAATCTATTGTCATACTATTTCTTCCTTGGCCTTACAACATTAAACTCTCTTCTTCATTCTCACTGAGACCTCTAATGCATTGATCCTTCAGCTCTTTCCTAGGTACACACTCCTCTATCTGCCTTGACCTCTTAATAAACCAGTTTTACTCTACATTCTCTTCTATCAATTCCTTGCTTCCTTATCCTAATTGTCATTTTGACCTGCAAAACCTTAGCTTTGGATTATTTTGACCTACTCACATGATCCTGAAAAAAGCTGCAGAAAAATCGCCAAACCATGTTCAGTACACATTTATGTAGCATAACCTTAAACTGGACCCTCACTATGGCAAGGCCATCCTGTTACACATCCTTGATTAACTCCTTATGCCACTTACTACAGTGACTGCCCCAGATTCTCCATTCCTCCTCAAACCTATTATGGCGTTTTCATCTCCACCCTCCTTGCTGAGTAACTTGCTTCATATTTCATTGAAAAAATAAAAGACATTTACTGAGTGCTTCATCTTTCCTCCTTTCTCATTTTACATCACCCAGATGCCTTCTGTCTTTATTTCCTTCTTCATCTCTATCTCACATGAAGAGTTTGCCCTTCTCTCTGCCAAAGCAAACCCCTCTACATGTAAATTAACCCATTTCATTCTATTGCAGATAGCTCTATCATCCCCATTCTCACTTTTGGTCAATGTCTCCTTGTATACTGACCATTTCCCTATTGCCTAAACCATAACCTTGTCTCCCCTTCTTCAAAAATGCCTCATTTGATCTGTGGAAGAACTTGATTTTGCTGGCTATCATCTCAAATCTGTGGTCCCTTTTGTGAATAAAATCCTTGAGCAACCTTTCTATAATAAATGCTTCAACTTCCTTTCCTTTTCCCCTTTTCTTAACTCTTTACAAACTGTCTTCTAACTTTATCATTCAACTGAAATTGCTTTTTATTAAAGTTACCAATATTCTTTTAATTGCCAATTTTAATGTCCATTTTTCAGTCCTCCTCCTTTGACAGTGGCTATCATTTTTTCTCTCTACTTGATCCTCTACTCTTTCTAGGTTTCCATGGTACCATTATATTTTAATACTTCTTCTACCATTTATCAATTGGGGAATGACATGTAATCTTGTTAATTTGACTTAGCTCTCTATTTTGAGAAGCAAAACTTTTATCAAAGAAAGTTGCTGTAAAATTCCCACACTCCCATTTTCTGTTTTCCTTCTAATATTGGCTGCATTGGTTTTGAATATGCAAAAACATGCCCTCTCTCTTTTTGAACTTCCTTATTACTGTGGAGGGTGCCACTATCCTCCCAGTCATTCAGACTTCAAACTTAGATCCATCTTTGACTCCACTTTCTCATGTCCTGTCTCCAGTCTATGGCCAAGTTCTTGTTACTTCTGCCTTGTAACATCTTTTTTTTGGGGGGGTGGGTGGGGAGATATTCTTCCATTTTACTTAAATTGTTAAAATTATTAGCATATGATCTTGTAATATCTTTAGTATTTACTTCCTTATTTCTTCTGACACTTCCATAACCCTGATGCAAATCCTTATCACTTAAAGCCTAAATTGTTACAATATCAATTTGGTTTGTCTCCCTGTCTCAAGAGTTCCCTCTTTCTAATAAATCCTTTACTCAACTATCAAATGATCTTCTTAAACTGAAAATCTGACCATGCCACCCTCTTCTCAATTCAATAAACTCCTAGATCAAACAAAAAATCCTTTGTTTTTAGTATTCAACTGCTCCTCTTACCTTTCCAGTATTATTAGTCCTTGCTTCCTAACATGTACTTTGCAATCTAGAGACTCTGACATCTTCTGTTCAAGACACTTCATCTTCTGACTCTGTTGTAAGTATCATTTCAGCCAGTGATAGTGTTTGTCTCCCTTTGCTGATGCCCCTTACTGCTAGTGCCTTCCCTTTATTGAGTTTCTCTAATTTATCCTTTATATAAGGCAGTTATGTGGCACATTGGATAGAGTGCTGGACCTGGAATCAGGAAGATTCATATTCATGAGTTCAAATTTAGCTTCAGACACTTATTCACTGTATGACTTCAGGCAAGTCACTTAACCTTGTTTGCCTCAGTTTCCTCTTCTGTAAACTGAGCTGGAAAAGGAATGACAGTATCTCTGCCAAGAAGACCCCAAATGAGGTCAGACATGTCTGAAAAGCCTGAACACTAAACATACTGTGTATACCTTGATAGTATGTAGTTGTTTTCATGTTGTCTCTCTTATTAGACCATTAGAATCTAAGCTTCTTTAGAGCAGGGATAAACTCTTGCCTTTCTTTGTATCCCCAGAAATTAGTACAGTGCTTCGTGTATAATAAGGTGCTGAATAAATTCTCATTCACTTATTGACAAATTGATTATAAATATAGGGTGAATAAAAGTAAAGCATAGAGGCTAACTCTGACCTTAAAAACTTGGGAAACTGAAAGGAGGTATTGCCTTCCACAGAAATAAGGAGGCTCAGAAGGGAGGTGGGTTTGGGGAGAAAGGCTGATATGTTAAATTTCGTGTGTCTTTGGGACAGCCATTAGAAAATGTCCAATAGGTAGCTTGGCATGTAAGACTAGAGTTCAACAGAGAGACTTGGGCTGTATGTGGAGATAATTGTATGTACATCAACCTCTGGTCATTTTTATAATAATTTAATTGAGCTGTGTGCCCCTGAACAAGTCAATTAACCTTGATTTGCCTTAATCCACTGGGGAAAGAAATGGCAAGCCAGTACAGTATTTTTGTGAAGAAAATATATGGGATCACAAAGAGTCAGACATGACTAAGTGACTGAACAAAATGAAAAGGTCTTATTGATTAGTTCAGTGGGGTTTTTTTGTTTAATTTCTTTTACTTCAAATTTCATTAATCTCTCCTTTGATTTTCAGGATTTTCATTTTTAGTTTGTTCTTCTTCAGGTTTTTTAGTTGTATTCTTAATTCATTGATCTGTTCTTTCTCTATTTTATTGATGTATGAATTTAGAAATATACATTTCCCCCAAGTACAACTTTGGCTGCATCTTACAAATTTTGACACATTATCTCATTGTTATTCTCTTTAATGAAACTATTAATAGTTTGTATGATTTTTCTTTGATCTGCTCATTCTTTAAGATTAGATTATTTAGTTTCCAATTAATTTTTAATCTATGCTTCCATAACCCTATATTGAATGAAATTATTGTTGCATTATGGTCTAAAATAATGCCCTTAATATTTATACTTTTCTTTATATGGTTGTGAGGATTTTATGTTCCAATACATGGTTAATTTTTATGAAGGTGACATTTGCATCAGAGAAAAATGATATATTCCTTTATATTTCCTTTCAATTTGCAGCAGATGTCTATAATATTTAAGTTTTCCAAGATTTTATTCATATCTGTAACTCGTTTTTTATTTATTTCATGGTTAAATTTATCTAGCTCTGAGAAGCAAAAGTTGATGTCTTTATACTATTATTCTTTAACTGTCTACTTCCTTTTATAATTAATTTGAGTTTTTCTTTAAGTATCTGGATGCTGTGCTATTTGATGAATAGATTGTCAATATTGATATAGCTTTAATGTCCACAGAACCTTGTAGTTAGATGTAGTTTTTCTAATTATTTCTTTTAATTAGATCTTTTTTTTGCTTTGTCTGAGATCATGATTGCTCCTCCTACCTTTCTCATATCTGCAGAAACATAATAAATTCTTATCTAGCCTCTTATTTTGACTTTCCGTGTCTCTATGTTTCAGCTATGTTTCTTATGACCAACATATTGTGCAATTCTGATTTCCAATTCATTCTGACATCCATTTCCATTTTTGGAGTGAATGCATCCCATTAACATTCCCATTTCATTATTAATTATGCATTTTCTTCCATCCTGTTTTGTTCTGATTATCCTTCTTTCTTCTTTTTTATCCTCTCCCTCCTCTAAAATCTTTTTTGTTTCTTATCACTGCCTTCCTTTATCCACCCTCCCTTTTATGACTATCCCTTTCACATATCCCCTTCCTCTCCTGCTTCCCTGTAGGGAAACATTAATTTCTATACCCAATTCAGTGTGTGTGTGTGTGTGTGTGTGTGTGTGTGTGTGTGTGTGTATGTGTGTGATTTTCCCCTCATTGAACCAATTTATATGAGAATGAGGTTCAAGTATTGCCTGCCTTCCCTACCATTTCCTCCTCTACTGTAAAAGCTCTTCCTTGTGCAGCTCTTTATGTAAGATAATTTCCCCCATTCTTTCTTTCTCTTCCTTCTTCTTCCAAGACATTCCTCTTTTTTATCCATCCATTTTTTCCTTACACCATCTCAACATAATCAAATCATTTCCTTACTCTCTGTCTGTGTAGAATATTTCTAACTGCCATAATAATGGTCAAGGTTTTAGGAGTTACATATATCATCTTTCCATATAGGAATGTGAAGGGTTTAACCCTTATAATTTCTCTTTCATGTATTTCTTTTTATGCTTCTCTTCACTCTTGTATTTGAAAGTAAAATTTTTTCTTCAACTCTGATCTTTTCCTCAGGAATGCGTAAAAGTCCTCTATTTCATTAAATATCCACATTCCACAGTGAAGGATTATATTTATTTTTATTGGTTAGACTATTATTGTTTGTTATGCTAACTCCTTTACATTCCAGAATATTTGATTCTAAGCCCTCTTCTTCTTTAACATGGTAGCTGCAACATCTTGTGTAATCCTGACTCTGACTCCATGACTTTTTTTTTTAAAATTAATTTATTAGCTTAGTTTCAGTTAACAAGATTCAATTCCATAGTTCCTTGATTTTCAAATTTCCTTTACTTCCCTCCTCCCTCCCCTCACAACAGCATATAGTCCAGTATAAGATCTGCAAATACATTCATATTAGACATTAGTTCAATTACTAAGGCGTATTGTACTAGGTGGGATGAAAGATGGTAAAGAAGAAATAAAACCAAACAATGAAAAGAGAAAGATCAATTCATTTGCTTCCATTAGGATTCAAGCTCAGTTCTTTCTAGTTGTATCTCTGGATGTCAAATTTCTCTCTTTCATGAGACTTTCGGGATTGACTTATATCACTGCATTGCTGAGAAGAATCCAGTCTGTTATAGATGGCCATCACACATATGAAGTGTCTGTGATTGTATACAAATTTCTTTTGATTCTACTATTCTCGCTCAGCATCAGTCTGTATAAGTCTCTCCAGGTAAATATGAAATCTGTCTCCTCCTCATTTCTTATAGCACAACAATATTCCATTACATTCATATACCACAACTTGTTTAGCCATTCCTCAATTGATGGGCACCCCTTTAGTTTCCAATTCTTTGCAGCCACAAAAAGGGCTGCAGTCCATGACTTTTTAATGGTTTCTTTTATGGCTATTCTCTTTAACCTGGGAGCTTGGGAATTTGACTATAATATTTCTGGGAGTATTTGTTTCAGGATCTCTTTCAGGTAGTGATTCTTGGATTCTTTCAATTTCTATTTTTCCCTCTGATTCTAGTATATGTGGCAGTTTCCTTGATAATTTCTTGAAATATAATTTAGAGACTCTTTAATCATGTATTTCAGGTAATCCAATCTTTTTTTTTTAGTCAAAGAAAAGCAAAGTTTATTAAAGGTCTGTTATATTGGGTAGAATCTTATGGAATCTGGGCATTTTCAATGCTTGTATTGTCAAGCAGGTCAGAATGAATCTGAGTACCTTTATGGAGGTATTCAGAAAGACTGTGGTAGGGATCTAGGGGTGGCCAAATATTCTTGGGTGACTAGAGGAGGGGTTTCTAGAGGGTCTTGAGGAGTCTAATGAGGATCTTGATGGGACTGGGGTGACTAGAGATCACATTCCCAGGAACATAGAGAATGGGATTTTGATGGGATCAAGAGTGGGAAGCAGCTGGAGGCAATCCGGAGATAACAGACAATAGGGAGCTAGGCTAGGTGAAGGGTAACAGACTTGGGCATGAAAAAGCCAGATTATGTGGGAAAATTCAGAAGAGTTCAAGGGGGGTTCCAAAGCCTATACCCCGTCATTCCCCTCAAACAAATGGGACCCAAATTCTTTTGGTGTAAGGGGTGAAGGTCTTCTCCAGAATTTGAGATTAGCAGTATTTTCTAGTGAGGGAACTATATAACCAAAATGATAACATGCTGGGTCCTACTGAATGAATTTGACTCAAGTCTTCTTTCACTCAAAGAAAAGCAAAGTTTATTAAAGACCCACCATATTGGGTAGACTCTTAAGGAATCTGAACATTCGTAATGCTTTTATTGACAAGTGGGACAGAATGAATCTGAGACTAATCCAATAATTCTTAAATAATCTCTTCTCAATCTGTTTTCCAGTTCAGTTGTTTTTTTTTTCTTTTAAAAAATATTTCCTCCCAATTCCATGTAAAAACAATTTTAAGAGTCTTTTTTCAAATTTGAGTTCCAAATTCTCTCCCTTCCACCCTTCCCTACAGGAGACAGAGCTAAAATGGTGGAGAAAAGACAGGGGTTTGCTTGAGTTCTCCCAAAACCTTTAAAATGCCTTAAAAACAAATTCTGGAGCAGTAAAACGTACAAAAGGATGGAGTGTAACAGTTTTCCAGCCCAAAACAGCTTACAGGGTTAGCAGGAAAAGTCTGTTGCACCACTGTGGGAGTAGAGTGCAGTTCAGTGCAGGCTGCACAAGCCCAGAGCAGGCCCCAGCAAATCAGGAGCAGGCCTTGGGAGTGAATAAATCAGCAGTGGCAGAGGCTGCTTCCAGATCACTCAGTCCACAGATGCTAAGGGTTTGGGACAACTGTCCAGAATGATATTTATAGGGGTCCTTTTGCTGGCATCCAGGGTGTGACTTTGTTGCATGGCCCATATTCAGACCCAGGTCACAGGCCTGGGTGTCAGTACCAGGGCAAGGAGGAACACTAGCATACTAGAGCTTATAGCCATAGAGGAGCAGGGACCCTGGTCACAGTTCTAAGGCAGTTAACGGTGCTTGTGGTCAACCATGGACCACAGCACAGGTTAAGAGAGTAAGATTAAAGACACATCACCTAATATCATATGACTGGGATGAATTGAAAACTTACCAGCCCCCAGAACAAATTCTGAATACATCTGCAAAAATCCTTGAGGCCTGCAAAAGTGAGCCCTTCTTTCAGGAAGCAGAGCCTTATTTAAATATAGAGTTAAAAGTCAAAAAAGTCTGTATAAATGAGCAAAGAGAGGGGTGGAGCCAAGATGGCAGAGTAGAAACAGCACTTCCAAGGCCCTTTCCCCCACACCACTTCCAAACAATATAAAAGGTGGACGCTGAAACTTCTGGAGGTCCAGCACCCACAGAATGACACAGAGAAGCTAACCTCCCACTGAGGACAGCCCAGCAGCCCGGCAGGGAATGACCACCACAGAGCTCTGGGAGCGGACAGCGCATTGTGGTCTGAGGTGGAGGTGGTGGGGTGGGTATCCAGCTTTCTAGAGTGGGTGGAGGCTTCACAGATGCCACCCAACTAATATGCCCAGAAGTTGTGAAGACACCAACATTTGGGATGGAAGCTCTCCTGTCTGGTGGCAGAGTACTACTGTGGCAACAAGCTCAAAAGTCAAGTAATTATGTGGCAACATGCTTAGGCAAAGGAAACAAAATAAACAGAAAAATGCAACATTAGACTCCTATTTTGGGGGCAAAGAGGATAGAAGCATGGAACAGGAGGAAGACTGTGAGGTGAGAAATCCTGCACCAAAAGCCCCAAATGAAAATATGAGCAGGTTACAGGCCATAGAGGACCTTAAGAAGGATTTTAAAAACCAAATAAGAGAAGTGGAGGAAAAATTGGAGGGAGAAATGAGAAGGATACAGGAAAAGTATGAAATGAGAGTCAACAGCCTGAATGAGGAAAATAACAGCTTAAAAATAGACTAATTCAAATGGCAAAGGAGGGTCAAAAGTGCAATGAAGAGAAGAATGCCTTAAAAAGCCAAATTTGCCAGATGGAAAAAGAATCTCGAAAGCTCACTGAGGAGATTCATTCCTTCAGAGTTAGACTGGAGAAAATGGAAGCTAATGACTTTATGAGAAATTAAGATGCTGTTAAACAGGTCCAAACAAATGAAAGAATAGAAGGCACTGTGAAATATATTGTGGGAAAAACAACTGACCTGGAAAACAGGTCCAGGAGAGATAATTTAGAATTATTGGACTACCTGAAAGCCATGATCAAAGAAAGAACCTAGAGATCATCCTTCAAGAAATTCTCAAGGAAAATTGCCCTGATGTTTTAGACCCAGATGGGGAAATAGAGGTTGAAAGAATCCACAGATCACCTCCTGAAAAAGATCCCCCAAAGAAAAGTCCCAGGAATATTATAGCCAGGTTCCAGAATTCCCAAATCAAGGAGAAAATACTACAAGCATCAAGGAAGAAACAATTTCAATATTGTGGAAACACAATCAGAATAGCACAGGACCTGGCAGCTTCTTCTTCTTCTTCTTCTTTTTTTTATTGCTTTTTTTGGAGGGTAATTGGGGTTAAGTAACTTGCCCAAGGTCACAAGGCTAGGTTTTTGTTTGTGAGTGTGTTGTGTCTGAGGCTGGATCCGAACTCAGGTCCTTCTGACTCCAGGGCTGGCACTCTACTCACTGCACCACTTAGCTGCCCCAACCTGGCAGCTTCTACACTGAGGGACTGAAGGGCATGGAATATGATATTCCAGAGGTCAAAAGAGCTGGGATTAAAACCAAGAATCACCTATCCAGCAAAACTCAGTATCTTGTTTCAGGGGAAAATATGGTCATTCAGTGGAATAGAGGACTTTCAAGCATCCTTGAGGAAAAAACCAGAGTTGAATAGAAAATTTGACATTCAGACACAAGAAGCAAGAGATGCTTGAGAAGGTAATCAGGGAAAAGAAATCAAAAGGAACTCATCAAAGTTGAACAATTTATATACTTACATGGAAAAACAATAACTGTTCTGATGAAACATTTCTCATTATGAAAATAATTGAAGAAGGGTATATGGGCAAATGAATACATATGTGAATGTGTGTATATATGTTTACAGGTATACATGGATAGAGGGCACAGGTTGAATTTGGTGGGAAGGGAGGATACTTAAGGGGTGAAATTAAGAGGTGAGAGAGGAATGTGGTAAGAGGATATGGGGAAAGATAGGGTGGGGTAAACTACCTCATGTAGAAGAGGTAAGGGGAAGTGGTTGCAGGAGAGGGGAAGAACAGGAAGGCAAAAAGGCAAAACCATATTCTAATGGAATTTGGCTCGGGAAAGAATGACATACACACTAAATGGGATATCTCACTGCAGGAGAGTAGGGGGAAGGGGGATGATGGAGGGGAGGGCATTTTGCGGGGAGGGGAGGTTGGAAGTATCTACTTTCAAAGCGCGATAGGATCAAAGTAGGGATTGGATCAGGTGGGGGGTGAGATGGGTGGGAGGGAAATATAAGCGGTCTTTTACAATATACCTACTATGGTAATGTTTTGCATAGCTATATATGCACAACATATACTGAATTACCTATCTTCCCAGCGGGAGTGGGTGACAAGGGACGAAGCGAATGGATTTGGGATTCCAAGTTTTAAAACTAAATGTTTCAAATATATACATACATACATATATATATATATGTATATACATGCATATATATATACATATATATATACATACTATTATTAATACTGTTTTGCATGTAACTGGGAGGTAAGATGTGCAGGCAATGGGGCACAGAGATTCACCTTGCCCTAATGGAAAAGTCGAAGGAGGTATGGGAGAAGATATGGGAGAGAGCAGATTGGATGAGGGGATATCTTGTGGGACTGCTATTCTGGGGTGGTGGGTAGGAGAGAATTGGGGACAAATTGTTACTCAACATCTGGCGGAAATTAATGATGTAAACCAGAAGTTAATAAAGCATTTGCTTAATTTAATAAAAAATGAGCAAAGAAAGGAAAAAAAATTCTCACTGTAGAAAGTTACTATGTTGACAAGGAAGACCAAAACACACATTCTGAAGAAGACAGCAATGTCAAAACTTTTACATCCAAAGTATCAAGAAAAATATGAGAAGGCAAGAAATTTGACATAGGTTATACCTGTCCTATGTAAAACACATTTCCATGTGAGTCAAGCTGTGAAGGAAAATAGACAAAAGAAAACAAAGAAAAAAAAGTAAAGAAAAAGTATGTTCAACCTACATTCAGGCTCTTCCAATTCTTTCTGTGTAGATGGACAGAATCATCATCATAAGTCCTTCAGAATTGTCTTGGATCATTGTATTGCTAAGATGGCCAAGTTATTAAATAGTAGACCATCATACAATATTGCTGCTACTGTGTACAATGTTCTCCTGGTTATGCTCATTTCATTATGCATCAATTCATGAAAGTCTTCCAGGTTTTTCTGAGAGCATCCTACTTGTCATTATTTATAGCACAATAGTATTCCATCACAAACACATACAATAGCTGGCTCAGTTATTCCCCAATTGATGGATATCCCTTCAATTTTCAATTCTTTTTCATCACTACAAGAGCTGCTATAAATATTTTTGTACATATATATCATTTTCCTTTTTGTTTTTCATCTCTTTGGGATACAGCCCTAGTAATGGTATATCTTGATCAAAGGATATCCATAGCATTTCAGTACTTTTGAATTGCTCTCCAGAAAAGTTAAATCAGTTGATAACTCACCAACAGTGCATTAATGATTCAAATTCCTCACATCCCCTCCAACATTTGTCATTTCCCTTTTCTGTCACATTAGTCAATCTGGGTAGATGTGTGGCGGTAATTCAGAGTTGTTTTAATTCTCATTTCTCTAATCGATAGTGATTTAAAACATTTTTTAATGAAAACTTTGTTGATTTTGTCTGAAATTCTCCTGTTTGTATCTTTCAACCATTTATTAATCAAGGAATGACTCAGTTTCCTATAATTTGAGGAATGAGATCTTTATCAGAGAAATACTATTACATTTTTTCCCACACTAATAATTACCAACTCTGTGTTTCCCTCCATTCTACCCCCCCCCCCGTTAATTCAACTCTCTCCCCTTTCATCCTGTCCATTCTCAAGTTTTTTTGTTTCTAATTTTTACCTCTCCCAATCTGCCCTCCTTCTATCAGCTCCCCCACCTCTCATATCCCATTTGTCTCCTACCTTCTTGTACGGTAAGATAGATTTCTACAGCCAACTGAGTGTTATTTCATCTTTGAACCAATTTCAATGAGAGTAAGATTTGTGCACTTCTAGCTCACCCTTCCCCTGTCTTTCCAAAATCTCTTTTGGACCTCTTTCATGTCAGATATTTACCTCATTTATCCCTTCCATTTTCATTCTCCCAGTGCAATTCTTCTTTCTCACCCTTTAATTTTATTCTTTTTTGGTAGTCATTCAACTATATTCAACACACACCTGTGCCCTCTATGTATATTCCTTGTAACTGCCCTAATAAAGTTTTTAGGAGTTACAAGTATCCCTTTCCCATGTAGGAATGTAAACAGCTTAACCTTATTGAATTCCTTATGATTTCTTTTCCCTGTTAACCGTTTTTTATGCTTCTTTTGAATCTTGCATTTGAAAGTCAAATTTTCTATTCATCTCTGGTATTTCATCAAGAATGCTTGAAAGTTCTATATTTCATTAAATATCTATTTTTACCCTTGAAGGATTATATTCAGTTTTTCTGGGTAAGTGATTCTTGGTTATAATCTTAACTCTTTTGCCCTCTGGAAAATATTCTAAGCCTTCAGATTGTTTAATGTAGAAACTGTTAAATCTTGTGTTATCCTAACTGTGGCTCCACAATATTAAATTGTTTCTTTTTGACTGCTTGCAGTATTTTCTCCTTAACCTGGGAGCTCTGGAATTTAGCTATATTATTCCTGAGAGTTTTCATTTTGGGATCTTTTAGGACGTGATCAGTGGATTCTTTCAATTTCTCTTTTACCCACTGATTCTCAGGTTCTCAAGTTTCAGTGAAGTTTTCCTTGATAATTTCTTAAAAGATGAAATGTAGGCTCTTTTTTGATCATGGCTTTCAGGTAGTCCAATGATTCTTAAGTTGTCTTTCCTGTATCTATTTTCCAATGAGACATTTTGCATTTTCTTCTGTTTTTTGATTCTTTTGATGATTTTTATGTCTCATATATTCAATAGTTTCCACTTGTCCAATTCTAATTTTTAAGGAATTATTTTTTTCAGTGAGCTTTTGAATTTCCTTTTTCATTTGACCAATTCTACTTTTTAAGGCATTCTTTTCTTCACTGGATTTTCATACATTTGTTCCCTTTTAGTCAATTCTACTTTTAAAGAAGTTTTCTCTTATGTACATGTAAAAAATATTTATGGCAAATTTCTTTGTGGTGGCCAAGAACTGGAAATTAAGGGGATGTCCATCAATTGGGGAATGGCTGAACAAGCTGTGGTATATGAATGTAATGGAATATTACTGTGCTATAAGAAATGATGAACAGGTGGGCTTCAGAAAAGCCTGAAAAGATTTATATTAACTGATGCTAAGTGAAGTGAATAGAACCAGGGGAACATTATACACAGTAACAGCCACAGTCTGTGATGACTGATTTTGATAGATTTCACCCTTCTCAGAAATGCAAGGACCTAAAACAATTCTAAAGTACTCATGATGGAAAATGCTATCCACATCCAGGGAAAGAATTATGAAGTCAGAATGCAGAGCAAAGAAGACTATTTAATTTTTTTTTTGTTTGATTTGTTTCTTCTTTCTCATGTTTTCTCGAATTCATTATAATTCTTTTATACAACATGACTAAAGTGAAAATATATTTAATATGAATGTATATGTAAAACCTATATCAGATTGTAGGCTGTCTTGGGGAGGGAGGGATAACATAGGGGGGAAATTTAAAACTTATGGAAATAAATGTTGAAAACTATAAATAAATAAACTTAAAAGTTTTTATCTTTATTGGATTTTTGTGCTTCTTTTACCATTTAGCCTATTCTATTTTCAAATGTGCTGTTTTCTTTGGTATTTTATGTGCCTCCTTTACTAAGCTTTTAACTTTAATTTCATGATTTTCTTAGATTATTCTAATGTTTCCTCTCAATTTTATCTCTACCTCTCTTACTTGATTTTAAAAATAATTTTTGAGCTCTTCCATGATCTAGAATAAATTTGTATTTTTGAGGCCTTAGATGTAGGAGTTTTGACTTTTTTGTCTTTTTTTGAATTTGTTTTTGGATCCTTTCTATCACCATGGTAACTTTCTATAGTCAGGATTCTTTTCTGCTCTTTGCTCATTTTCCATCCTATTTCTTGACTTTTAACTCTATGCTAAAGTGATACTCTGCTTCCAAAATTAAGTGGGCACCACCCTAAGCCTCAAGTTTTTTGTGCAACTATTTTCAGAGGCAATTCTGGGGACCTGTACATTTTTGATTTTTCCAAGGTGGTATGACCTATACTCTGCACTGGTCTGTGAGAAAACACAAATACTCCTCTGTCCTGGAACAGTGATCATTCATTCCCCTGTGGTTGCAAGCTCTACTGTGCTAGTTAGTGCTCCTCCTTGCCCTGGGACTTCAAACTAAATGAAAGTATGAGCAATGCAACAGAGTGTTGCCCCTGTGCTGGCAAAAGAATTCCTATAATCTCCTTTTGACCATTTGAACAACCCCCTTACCTTCTGTTGGCTGAGAGGTCCAGAAACTGTCAATGCCACCACTGGTTAAGTTGCTTCCCCCAAGGCCTGCTCCTGGTTTTCTGGTGTGTGGTCTGGGCTGGTACAGCCCACACTGGACTGTCCTACATTCTCACCCTGGGGCAACTGACCTTAACTGCTGACTTTCTAACTTGTCTTGGATTGGATTTTTTTTTTTACTGTATCCTTTAGAGAGTTCTGCTGCTATAGAATTTGTTTTGAAGCATTATTTAAGGCATTTATAGAGGTTTGGAGAGAGCTCAGATGAGTCCCTTGCCTTTTATCAGATATATATATATGTAATATGTAATGATATATTAGTAATACATGAATATTAATGTATTAATATTTTATTAATATAGGAATGTTAATGTATTAATATATTACTAATATAAATATATACTTATATATATATATATATATATTATGATTACAAAATCTTACCTCTGCCTCACTGTTGCTTTTCTAATAAGATTTCACATTTTCTTTTTTTTCATTTTGTAAACTTAGTTTTACTGTTTCTTGATGGAAACCGTTTCTACTTGCCCAATTATAATTTTCAAGGAATAATTTTTTCAAATCTGAACAGACTTACATGAACTGATACTGAGTGAATTGAGCCAAACCAGGAGAATATTGTCCACAGTAATAGCAACATTGGGTGACCAACTTTGATAGATTTAACTCAGAATTCTCTGCAATACAAAGATCTAAGACAATTCCAAATGACTCATGATAGAAAATGCCATCCACATCTAGGGAAAGAAATACGGAGTCTAAAAGCAGATCCAAGTACACTGCTTTTTTCCTCTCTTTTTTGTTTTTTCTTTTGCCTGGTTTTTCATTTTGGGTCTAATTCTTTTTTACAATATGACTAATGTAGAAATATACTTAATATGATTGTGCATGTATATGGTAACAATTTTCACAGCACTCATTACAGGGCTTTTGCACCTAGAAATGTTTGTTCTTTTTTATTTTAAAAAATTATGCTTTAATATTCATTTTAAAAAGTTTAGGTTGCAGATTCTCTCCTTTTCCTTAGCCCCCTTTCTACCTATTGAATAGGCAAACAACATGATATCAATTACACATGTGAAGTTATGACAGATTTCCATGTTAGCCATGTTGTATTAAAAAGTAAGAGAAAGAAAAATAAATGAAAAACATTTACTTCAATCTGCACTCAGAGTTTACCAGTTCGCTCTGTGGATGTAGATAGATAGAATTTTTCTTACTATTTATTCCCCCTTACAAAGTCATTGTATCAGGCAAAATTTTCTTATCCTCTCCTATTTTTCTTTCTTACACAGTCTTCTGTAACTAGAATAGTTCATTCCATCTCCTTCCTCCAACCTTTAGTATCTGACTTATATTGGTGGTTCCTTTTCCATGAAGCTTTCTCAGCTAGAAATAATTATTCCTTCCTTGAAGTTTCATAGCACTTTGTTTGAATCTCACTTATTGATTTATCATATTCTAAATTGTATGATAGTTATTTGGACATATGTCTTAATTGCTACTAAAAAACAAAATGATTAGGGTAGGTCCAATATGCCTTCATCCTGCTATAATGGAGATGAAATAAAGAGATGTGGGTTTAAATCTCAGCTCTGACAATCACTGATAGTCTTAGGGATTTTTGGTTTTCTGTTTTGTAGAATGAGAAAAGTTGCTTTTCCTTGACAACAAAATTTCAATTTTTTTCTTCCCTGGCCCTATGAGGTAGATAGGTTTAGTATTAATATCTCTTCTTTCTTTTTAGATGAAGAAACTGAGTCTTTTTGAGAGTATGTATTTGCCCACCCCTTGTAACATTTGTCACAGAAGAGTCTAAACTACTTTCTTGTCTATATTCATGACAGGGTTACAGTATTCCAGCAGTATCTACTGCTCGTGAGGAAAGAAAAAGCAAACAAAAATCCCAACCAAACAAATCCTCATGCTCTGTGGAGCAAAATATAATTTGGTCTCCCTGTTTCTCTAAGTACTGCTTAGTACTAAAATCCACATTAAAAGAATGTGGATCTTATGGACCACATGGATATTTCTAATGTTTTCCTTTCTGTGTGTTTCCTGCTTTCTCTTCTAATAAGAGGCATAAGACATATGAAAACATTTAAGTAGTTTTCTGCGGTGCTGTGTACTTGCTGAGCTTTGACAGATGATGTGAGAGTGCACAGTTCATTACAAAATAACACTTTCAACTTAAGTGAAATCAGTTTTAAGTGAATGTGTTTTACACATTCATGTAGGAAAACTTGAGGGGGAAAAGTGATTTCCTCAAAAACAGCTCTTCCTTCAAAACTTCTCTGAGACCAAGTCACTGAAGATAGCTGTTTGGCTATCAGTGACAGTGAGAGCATTTACTTTTCATTGTCTTCAAACTGCTAAAGTTGAGGGCCCACAGGGCAGCTGGAGTCTTAATGAAGCAGTTAATGATGTGTGAATTATAGATCTTGACAGCCCCTATAATAAAAACAACACAAATGCATCCATTGTCTCCTATGGCCGCTTTGTAATGACAGACTGCTTAACAGAACACAGTATTTTTAAGTAAAGCATCATTATTGCATGGCAATGTTGAAAATTCCCATTCATCAAAGGGAGGGATTTAAACAGTGAAAAACAGGCCAATACCCTCCATTCTCACTAATTTGGGTATAGCAGGACAGTATGCAGAGGTACCTTTCAGTGCTTATGCTACTTCACTTTTCCTTGACATGACCTCCATCAAAGTATGAAACTAGATAATGGGTTTTTAATAGCCTACAAGTTTGCTATTTCCTTTTACCCTCCCTTTCTTCCACCCTCTGCCTCTCCAAACATGAATGTTATCTTCTTAGATAAGTTTTATAAATTAATTTAATTTATTTTTTGTAACATTTTATGTTCCCCCCTCTCCCCACTCAGAACTAGAGAAGGCCATCATTTGACATAGATAGATAGATAGACAGACAGAAAAACATATAGATAGATGATAGATATGGATATATAGACATGTGTATATATATATATATACATATGTATATATGTATATATACACACACATATATATGTATGTATATATGTGTGTGTATATGTAAAACCATACATAATCATTTGTTGGTTCTTTATCTGGAGGTAGATAGCCTCTTCCTCCATAGGTCCTTTGTAGTTGATTTGAATATAATACTCAGAAACTTAGTTGTTCTCCATTGTTCTTTGAATAATATTGCTTTTATTATATACAGCATTCTCTTGGTTCTGCTCATTTTACTCTTCATTATTTCATGCAAGATTTTACATATTTTTTCTAAAACCAACTTTCTTGTCATTTCTTACAGCACAGTAGTATTGTATCACAATCATAATACCACAACTTTTTTAGCCATTCTCTAATTGATGGGTATCCCCTCAATTATACATTCTCTTTCCCTAATCACCTTAGAAAACAGACCTAATAATGGGATTGCTGGGTCAAAGGATATATGCAGGGTTTTTTTCTTTTTTACCTCTTTGGGCATAGTTCCAGATTGCTCTCCAAAATTGTTGGATCAGCAAAAAAAAAAAAAAGGCGAAAACACAAACTCAGAAGATAATGATGTCAAAATAACTATGTGTGAAGCCACAAAGACAAAAGTAAATTGGACATGAGCCCAAAAAGAATTCTTAGGGGAGTTGAAAAAAGATTTTGAAATACAAATAAGAAAGTTAGAGGAAAAATTGGGGAAATAAATGAGAGTGATGTAAGACAATTATGAGAAGAGAATCAATAATTTGGTAAAAGAGGCACAAAGAATTCTGTAGAATATTTTCACCTTAAAAATAGAAATGGTCAAACAGTAAAAGAGGCACAAAAATTCATTGAAGAAAAAATAATTCCTTAAAACTTAGAATTGGGCAATTGGAAGCTAAATGATTACATGAGATATCAAGAAAAAATAAAAATTTTAAAATAGAAGAAAATATTAAATATCTCATTGGAAAAACATCTGACCTGGAAAATAGATCCAGGAGGGATGATTTAAAAATTATTGCAATTATAAAGGCATTATAAAAATGAGCCAAGATATCATATTTCAAGAAATCATCAGGGAACACTTCCCTGATATCTTAGAATTAGAGGGTAAAATATAATCAAAAGAATTAATCAGTAACATCCTGAAAGAGATCCCAAAATGAAAACCCCTAGGATTATTATAGCCAAATTTCAAATCTCCCAAGTCAAGGAGAAACTACTGAAGCACCAAAAATAACAAGTCAAATATCATAGAAACATAAATTTAAATGAGTTAAGAAGCAAATAGACAGTAAAGCTATACTAGCAGGGTAAAAATTCCACTTTCCCTTCTAAGAGCTAGATAAATCTAAGAAAAAAAAAACAAGAAAAAAGTTAAAGAAATGAATGGAATTTTAGAGAAGTTAGATATGAAAAACCTCTGGTGAAAATTGAATGGAAATAGAAAGGAGGACACCTTTTTATCAATCATCACAAAAACTGACCATGTATTCAGTTATAAAAACCTTATAATTAAATGCAGAGAAGCAGATATGTTAAATGCATCCTTTTTAGACCATAATACAGTATAATTACATTCTGGAAAGGGCTATGGAATCATACATTAAAAATTAATTGACACTAAATCCTAAAGAATGAATGGGTAAAAGAACAAATCATGGAAACAATCATTTTCATTAAAGAGGATAGCAACAACAAGACAGCATGCCATCATTTGTGAGAAGCAACCAATGCAGTACTTATGAGACAATTTACATCTCTAAACTCTTACATCAATAAAACAGAGAAAGAGGATATGAGTGCATTTGACATGCAACTAAAAAGAAACAAACAAAAAAGAAAATCTCAAGTTATACACCAAAATGGAAATCAAGAAATTCAAAAGAGAGTTAAATGGAATTGACAGTAAGAAAACTACTGGATTAATAAAACCAGGAGATTGTTTTATTAAAAAAACTAAACAATAAAATAGAAAAACTATTGGTTAAGTTGATTCACAAAAGAGAAAGAAATCAAATTACCAGTATCAAAAATGAAGATGATTGGGGGCGGAGCCAAGATGGCGGAGTAGAAACAGCTCGTCCAAGCCTCTCTGCCCCCAGATTCCCCCCAAACTATGTAAAAGGGGACTCTGAACAACTTCTGGAGCCCCAGCACCCACAGAACGACACAGAAAAGCTAACCTCCCACTGAGGACAGCCCAGCAGCCCTGCAGGAAGGACCAGCGCAGAGGTCTGGGACCTGGCAGCGCGCAGAGCGCAGGAGCCCAGCCGACCCCAGGTCCGCGTGAGCCGAGATTTTAGCCCCAGGGCGGCAGGGCCAGCAGCCAGCTGGAGGAACCCCAGAACACCAGGAGCTGTGGCGACTCCAGAATTATCAACATAGACATGCCTAGGACAAAGTAAGAGGTTAGTGTCCTATGGACTTTGGGACCTGTATTTGGGGAATGCGTCAGCTCCCTCCCCTGGGGGCTAGAAGCCACTGAGGACAAAAGCCATTTTGTAGTTTTCAGAGGCATTTCCGGCTCCCAGCCTACAAATCGTGGGGAGATCCAGCGATCAGTCTTAGGGGGTAATCGCTCTTGCTTTAACCTCCCTGGATCTGGATTGTGATCTAGGGTGGAAGTTGTGGGTGGGTTTACAGCTTGCCAGAAACGGAAGTTGCCCCCCACACGTTTGGGACGAAAATTCCTCTATCTGGCCTTAAAGCCATAGTGTGGCAACAAGCCCAAAAGTCAATTAATTAAGTCAATTAAGTCAAAAGTCAATTAATTAAGCAATTAAGTGGCAACATGCCAAGGCAAAGGAAACAGAAAACTGCAACCCTAGACTCCTATTTTGGGGGCATAGAGCGGGAAAAGGACTGTGAGGTCAGAAGTCCTGCTCCAAAAGCCCCAGGGGAAAACATGAGCGGGTTGCAGGCCATAGAGGACCTTAAGAAGGACTTCAAAAATCAAATAAGAGAAGTGGAGGAAAAATTGGAAAGAGAAATGAGAAGGATGCAGGAAAAGTATGAAATGAGGTCAACAGCCTGACTGAGGAAAACAACACCTTAAAAAATAGACTAACTCAAATGGCAAAGGAGGCCCAAAAGGGCAATGAGGAGAAGAATGCCTTAAAAAGTCGAATTTGCCAGATGGAAAAAGAATCTCAAAAGCTCACTGAGGAGTTTCATTCCTTCAGAGTTAGACTGGAGCAAATGGAAGCTAATGACTTTATGAGAAATCAAGATGCTGTTAAGCAGATCGAAACAAATGAAAGATTAGAAGGCAATGTGAAATATCTCATGGGAAAAACCACTGACCTGGAAAATAGATCCAGGAGAGACAATTTAAAAATTATTGGACTACCTGAAAGCCATGATCAAGGAAAGAACCTAGAAATCACCCTTCAAGAAATTCTCAAGGAAAACTGCCCTGATGTTTTAGATCCAGAGGGCAAAATAGAGGTTGAAAGAATCTAACGATCACCTCCTGAAAAAGATCCCCAAAAGAAAACTCCCAGGAATATTATAGCCAGGTTCCAGAATCCCAGATCAAGGAGAAAATACTCCAAGCAGCCAGGAAGAAACAATTTCAATATTGTGGAAACACAATCAGAATAGCCCAGGACCTGGCAGCTTCTACACTAAGGGATCAAAGGGCATGGAATATGATATTCCAGAGGGCAAAAGAACTGGGAATGAACCCAAGGGTCACCTACCCAGCAAAACTGAGTATTTTGTTTCAGGGGAAAATATGGTCATTCAGTGGAATAGAGAGGACTTTCAAGCATTCTTGAGGAAAAAACCAGAATTGAATAGAAAATTTGACATCCAGACACAAGAAGGAAGAGATGCCTGAGAAGGTAATCAGGAAAAGAAATCAAAAGGAACTTATCAAAGTTGAACTATTTACATTCCTATATGGAAAAGCAATAACTGTGACTGATGATATCTTTCTCACTATGAAAACAATGGAAGAAGGGTGTGTGGTCATATGAATACATATGTGAATGTGTGTGTGTATGGTTACAGTTATATATGGATAGAGGGCATAGGTTGAATTTGTTGGGAAGGAGAATACTCAAGGGATGAAATTATGAGGTGAGAGAGGAAAGTGGCAAGAGGAGATGGGGAGAGACATGGTAGGGTAAACTATCTCATGTAGGGGAAGTGGTTGCAAAGGAGGGGGAGAATAGGGAAGGCTAAAAAGGCAAAACCACATTCACATTGAATTTGGTTCAGGGAGAAAATGACGTACATACTAAATGGGATATCTCAACCTGCAGCAGGATAGGGGGAAGGGGGATGAGAGGAGGGATGATGGATGGGGGGGGGCATCCTTGGGGAGAGGGGAGCTTGGAAGTACCCACTATAGAAGAGGGACTGGATCATGTAGGGAATGGACCAGGTGGGGGGTGGGATGAGTGGGAGGGAATTATAAGCAGCCTTGTACAATATATCTACTATGATAATGTTTTGCATAGCTAGACATATACAACATATACTGAATTACTTATCTCCCAAGAGGGAATGGGTGACAAGGGAGGAAGGAAATGGATCTGAAATTCGAGGTCTTAACATTAAATGTTTCAAATATATATAAATACTATTATTAATACTCTTTTGCTTGTAATAGGGAGATAAAATGTGCAGGCATTGGGATGCAAAGACTCACCTTCCTCTAATGGAAAAGTCGATGGGGGTATGGGAGAAGGTATGGGAGAGAGCAGATTGGAGGAAGCGATATCGTGTGGGATTACTATTCTGGGAGGTTGGGTAGGGGAATAATGGGGGGAAAATGATTGTAACTCAAAATCTGGCAGAAATGAATGATGCAAAACAGAAGTTAATAAAGCAGTTGTTTAAAAAAAATGAAGATGATTAATACTTTACTAAAGAAGACAAAATTAATGCAATTATAAGGGGGTATTTTGATGAATTATATGCAAATAAATCTAACAATTTAAGTGAAATAGATGAATATTTACAAAAGATATAAATTGTCTAGATTAACAGAAGAAATAGAATACTTAAACAGCTCTATTTTAGAAAATAAGAAATTAGGTGGAGCCAAGATGGCGTAGTAGAAACAGTACTTCCAAGGGGCTCTCTCCCACACCACTTCAAAATCATGTAAAAGGGGTCTCTGAATAACTTCTGGAGCTCCAGCACCCACAGAATGACACAGAGAAGCTAACCTCCCACTGAGGACAGCCCAGCAGCCCTGTAGGGGGTGGCCAGCACAGTGCTCTGGGAGCCAACATTGCAGCACTCTGGGAGCCAAAAGCACAGCATATTATTGAAATATAATATTGAAAAGGATGTGGAAAAATTGGGACACTGATGCAGTGTTGGTAGCGTTGTGAACTGATTCCACCATTTTGCAGAGCAATTTGGAACTATGTCTAAAGGGCTATATAGCTTTGCACACCCTCTGACCCACTATTTGTTCTGTATCCCAAAGAGATCAAAGGAGGAGTACCTATAAGTACAAAAATATTTTAGCAGCTTTTTGTGTTGGCAAAGAATTGGAAATTGAAGAGATACCTATCTATTGAGGAATGGCTGAACAAGTTGGAGTAGATGACTATTATTGCTATACTGTTATTATTGCTATGCTTTACATATTACTGTTATGCTATAAAGTAATGATGTTCAAGATGCTTTCAGAAAAAAAAAAACTGGGAAGACTTATATGAACTCCTGCAGAGTGAAGTGAGGGGAACCAGGAGAACACTGTACACAATATCAGCAATATTGTACAATGATGAACCGTGAATCACTTAACTATTCTCAGCAATACAATGACCTAAGATGATACCAAAGGGCTTATGAAGAGAAATACTATCTCCTTCCAGAGAAAGAACTGATGGTGTCTGAATGCAGATCAAATCATACTTTTTCATAGCTTCTTTATTTTTTTGAGGTTTTATTTCCTCTGCTTTCTTTTGCAATATGCCTAATATGGAAATGTTTTTAATGACTGCACATGTATAATCTAAACAAATTATTTTCCTTTTTTAAGGAGCAGGGAAGGGAGAGAAGGAGAGAATTTGGAATCAAATTTGAAAAAAGAATGTTAAAAATGTTTTTTACTTGTAATTGAGAAAATAAAATTATTCATTGTGATTTTTCTTGTATTTTTTGGTCAGGACTGATTTAGACCAGAATCTGGTGTGTTTCTATACATTTTTCAAAGAGTCAGGCATTTGTATGCCTACTGTAAAACCAAAACTCTCCTGAACACTTCTGCTGTGAATTACTTTAAGGGTTTAATTGCATAGTATAATGAACTCTCTATTTATTCAGCAATAAACTAAAGTATAACATTCAAGAAACTAAAGCATAACATTCACAACAACATAACATAAAAACTTATTACTAAGATGGCCACATATTCTTAAACAAAACATATTATTCAGTATATCTTACAGTCAACTTTAAGGGGTAGCAGAAAATATAAATATCATAAACTTCTAGGAAATAGTATGTCACAATATCTTTAGTCAATAAAGAGTATCCAAGTAATGTCCTTTTTCATCTTGACTCAATGCTGGCTTCCAATCATCCTTAAGGGGTAGCAGAAAGTACAAACACCATCTACCTCTAGGTCAAAGTAAGTTACAATCTCATTAGTCAATACAGAGTATCCAAGTGAAGTCCTCTTTCATCTTAACTCAGGGCTGACTTCCAAACCCCACAGCTCCTCCTCCACAGGCTGCTCCTCCTCCCTTGGCTGACAGCTCCCAACTCTTGCCTGGATTCACATGTAGATAACTCTCTGTTCCTGTTCCATATCTCAGCTCATGGGAATTACTCCACTCCAAGCTCTTCACAGTTTCTGTTCCTAGGAAAGCAAAGCTTGATAGGGCTACAATAATATTTACATACATTACCAGCACTATCATCTCAATTCACTTTCTGTATGAGAAACCAATACAGAACAACAGACAGGGCTTTTATCTGAGAAATTAAGACAGAACAACAAATAGGATTTCAGTCTGAGAAAGTAACACAGATCAATGGACAGAGTGCCAACATCACAGAATTAACAGAATGAACTGAAGTCATCAAGGCAAATATTAATCTAAGTCCTAGTATTTGAGACTACCTAAAATAGATTAAAATCATGCAATGAATAAATAACTATAGTTATCAAAACCTTCCAATATTAATTTTTTCTAACAGAGGAAGGAAAATCTGGGTCTACTAACTCTAGGCAACCTTTTCTTCAGTCTCCTAGATTGGTATAGGACCATAATTGTATCTACCTGCCACTCTTCCAATAAATCTGCTCTACAGATATAAGAGATTCAGGGAAACATAGCCACTTTCTTTACTGCTCTTAATGGGGAGGGTAGACCTTAATTTATACTTTCTAGCTTAGCCCTTGTACTTTAAATTCTAGTTACATAAAAGACCATCACAAATGATAAATAACATTTATCCCAGTAAAATGGCAAATAGAAATCAGAGAAATTCTGAAGATTAGAATATACTAGAAGAATGCACAAGTTTAAATAAAATTTTCAGCTAAGAGAGAGGTAAGAGTGTAGCTCAAAGCAGGAGAGAGAGAGAGAGAGGTGTGTGTGTGTGTGGGGTGGTGACTTCAGTTGATGTCCATAGCTAGGAGGTCTCTAATCTGCCATTTGAACGTCTTTCTTTGTCTCTGTCTTTCTTACCTCCAAAGAGCTCCTCTAACCACATCTACCTTTGAAGAGTAACATCAAGTCCCTAAAAGTACTTAAACAATGTTGAGCTAAGACATCTCTCAGCCAAACAAAAATTACATCTTCCTCTGAATATGCAGCACTCAGTATATGGCTATTCCTCAACAAAACTGCCCCAACATAGAATAAGAAGGGTTATACTTTTACATTGTTTCTTTTGAAACAATGAATAAAATCTTCCTCCTTGTTTATCAGTGTATATATCTTCAAATATGTGAAATTTAAGACAAAAATTAGGCAAATATGTGAAATTTAAGACAACAATTATCTTCTTTCAAAAAATAGCAGTGATTGCTGTTGAAAATAATAGACATTACATCAACAGAATTGTTTTAGTGACTGGCAGAACTTAGGTGGTCAGGGACATGTCTACTCAGCTTCTTATATTCAGTGAATGCTAATATAATTCGTAAGTTTAACCAAAGGGCAGCACTGATTTGCCATTCATCTGATGCTGTTCAGCAAAAAGGGATCTGAAGGTAGCATCCACCTTTGCCCTCTTAATTATGTGCACACATTCTGATGGGGAGGAACTACTGAATAAGTGCTGGGCTCTTTATGGCTTTCATAGATTCAGCCACCTTATATCATTTAGTTCTACTTCTTTCTGTTGCCATTACAAAGGTTCCCAAAGTGGGTGATACCAGCCTCTGGGAGGCACTGGAATGATGGGGAGGGGGATAAGGTAGAAGTGTCAGGTGCAATTGTGGGGAATTGAATAAAAACAAATGGGTGGTGGAAGCATAAGGAAAGAAGAGAAGAAAAATTTGAAAAATAGTTCATACATGTTTCATCTGTTGTGCAACAAACTTAAAGTTGTAGTGGTTACATTATTTTCTAAATAAACAAAAAAAAATGCAAGTTATAACCAATCAGTGGTCAAGTGTGCCTACAGGTCTTAACAACAAGTATTGCGAGGTGAATGTTGCCCATTGTTGGGAAGTCTAGCATGCACTGGCAGGAGTAAGTGCATGTAATGACTTGTTTATGATACAATACAATATAAAGGGGTTATTTGGTTTAATATTGAGTCATCAAAATTTCAAATCAGGAAAACCCCAAACAAATTTACAATAAATTATTAAATTTAAAATGTGTCATTTAAAAAACATTTTATATAGATTTTCTGAAATGGTGCAAATTGAAAAAAAAAACTGTTAAAGGATATAGAAAGTAGATTTCTGCAGGGAGCTCTGAATAACTTTTTTTTTGAAAAAGAGGAAGTAGGCCAAATAAATTTGGGAACCTCTAATCTAAGATTATATGAATTTGTGGATTGATCTTATCATAAATAAGCTCTGAGTCCCTAATTTACTTACCTCCTTACCTCCTCCTTGAACTTGATATATTTCAATGAGTCCTAGTCACATGACTTTGGCATAATGGAGTTGACTCTACAAAGAAGCAGACAGACTAGGTCTACTGTAACTTGTAGCTACTGATAACCAAATAAATAATTGTTTAAGTTGTTTTCAGTTGTGCCAGCCTCTTCCTGACCTCATTTGGGGTTTTCTTGGCAAATATAATGGAGTGGCTTGCCATTTTCTTCTCTAGCTCATTTTACAGATGAGGAGACTGAGACAAACAGGTTAAGTGACTTGCCCAGTGTCACATACCTAGTAAGTATCTGAGGCCAGATTTGAACTCAGGTCTTCCTGACTCTAGGCCCAGAACTTTATCCACTGTGACACGTAGCATAAAATAATATAATAATAAGCCTATCATTCTCCTAAGCCTTGGAAGTCTCCAGAGATGTGATCCATCTAAACTCAGATGTTCTAGGAAGTGCACAGCTTGAAATGGACAGAAGTCTTTGATTATGGGAATAAAAAGCTGAACTCATTGCTCTATTCCTGCTTCAAATAGAGTCAACCTCTCCATGAAGATCCAGGAACTCTGGCCTCAGGATACAGGCTCAACTCAGGGAGAGCATGTTGTATAAATTACAACTCATAAGAGGTGGTGTTTTTCCTAGCCTTGAATGTCCATCCCCTGGCAGGGACTTTTAATAGCTTTTGGTCTCAGTCCATTACAGAGCAGTACATTAATAAGCAGTCAGTCCCAGAAGAGTGTCACCATGCCGCCTTGTCATTCCTACAGCTTTCTTCAGGTGCATCACATCACTTCCTGTGACCACTTCCTCTTTTGAATTCCCACCAAAAAGTCTTGCCACAGGGTGCTATATTAAAGAAAAAAGCCAAAGCTATATTCTATGAAAAAAGAGGAAATTCACTTTGTTTTAAATGTGTTTTAAGATTATAAACATAAGCTAGAAAGAACCTTGGGAATCATCTAGTCTAACCCTTTATTATATACATGGTAAAGTGAGATTTGGGAGGGTAAAGTGCTTCCTTTAGGTCATTTGTTAATTAAGTTTCTAAGACAGTGTTGTAATCCAAGTCCTCTATTCTGAGTCAATGCACTTTTCACTATGACATTGCCCTCATAATTTTATTTGTGGAAAGGATAACTAGCTTTTACCACTAAATTTTAACTTTACTTTCTCCATGAAACCATCCTTGTTTCTGTCCTCTCATCTCCTGAATATTCAGAAATGATATTTCCTTACTTTAAACTCTCATAGCATTTTGTTATACTTTCTGAAGGCATTTGTGAGGCACTGAGCTTAGAGTTAGGAAAACCCAGGTTAAAACCTTGCATTTAACACCATCTGTGTTATGTGGTTGTGGTCAAGTCATTTAACCTCTCTGTGATCTCACTGATATGGGGATTTCTCCCACTGAGACAGAAGAGCACCATCCCATGCCTTCTCACTCTATGTAATTCTTGACCCTGTTCTTCCATAAATCCTCTACAGAGGATCTACCTAACATGATGGAGGCTTTACTCAAGGCTTCCCTTTTTCATAATTCATGGCAACAGGGCGCTTTTCATCTGTTATACCATGCACTTGTTCAGTTCCAGGATGCCTTTCCCCATATCATACAGTTTCTGAATAATATTCTTTATGTTACTTTTGCAGTAGACCATCATTGGAAATATGTTGTGTATTATAATAGGGAGAATTTATCTATTATCATGGATTAAGAGCTGGAAGGAATATGAGGAATCATCTAGACTAATTCTACCGATGATGAAACTGATACTGAGAGAATTTTTATAACTTGTCCAGGGTCATTCAAGTAATAAGTTAATAATCTGAAATAGTCCAGTGCTCTTTTGAAAACTATGCTGCCACCTGTTCTCCCATGAGCATGAAGATGGTTAAATTAAATAGATCAGTCACCTGTATCAACATGGTTATTATCATTGTGTATATTTCTGAGCGTGTTTAGAAAAACCATAGATAACATAAAAAGCATTGAGAAGGGCAATTAGGAAACAAAGATAGTAAAATGTCTTAAGTCTGTATCATATAAAGGATCAGTTGAAAGGACTGAGAAAGCTTATCCTGGAAATGAGAAGCATGAGTGGGGACCTTATAGATGCTTTCAAATATATGAAGGGTTGTCATATGGGAAAAAGACTAGATTTAGTCTGTTTGATCCCAGAGGACAAAGTCAGGAGCAATGGATACAAGTGGCAAAAAGGAATATTAAAGAGGGATGCTAGAAGATTCTTTCTAAGAGTTAAAGATATTCAAAAATGGAATGACCTCCCTTGGTAGATAGTGGGTTCTTCCTCACTAGTCATTTTCAGGCAGAAGCTGGATAATTGCATGTTAGGTATGCTATAGCTGGTATTCTTTTTCAGTGTGAATTGTATGAGATGGCTGCTGAAATCACTTTCAATGCTAAAATTCTACAGTTCTAATCTACTCAAAATCCTTCAGTTATTTACTATTTTTATTTTTTATTTACTATTGTACTATTTTATATAATTTATTTATTATTTTATATAAATTCATATATAAATATATGTAACTTTTATAAATTTATATATATATAAATATATGTAACATTTATGTATTTATACAAATATAATTTACTATTATATTACTAAATATTTACTATTTACTATTGCTTCTGGGATAAAATATAAATTTCTTTGCCAAGTCTAATTGTTTAAATGGTGCCATGCTATGGAGTATGCTCAAAATTGCCTTTCTTGGTTGACTCAGAGATGAGGAAGAGTGCCCTTATTGGTTTCATAGTTGGAAAATCTGATGACTGCCTGAATGAATAAAAAGGAGTGATCATCCTCTAAAGTGTCTTTCTTTCAGTTTTAAGTAATGCCAGCACTGCTTTTCAAGAGAGGAGAGCAGGGAAGACTGATTTCTTTATCCCCCTCAGGCACTCCCCAACCTCCAAGTGTTCAGAAGCACAGGGCAGCTAAATCACATGTTCTTCCTGGACAATGTGGCTTTGGAGTTGGGTTGCTTTTGTATTGTTTTTTTTTTCTTTCCTACTCTTAGGTGAATGAGTACTTATTCCAAGTTGTATACATCAAGTCTTGCATGTAATATGAGTTAGAGAAGTTGAGACATCCCATAAGATTGTAACTGAAGGGCAGAAAGGCAAAAGGTTCAGGCAACTAACTAGTCTAGCAAATGGAAAGAAGATGACTGCCAGCATGAGAACTGACAAATATTGGCCTTCTTACAAACAGATATATAACAAGAGTTGTTTGAATAGTGCAGATTGAAGGTGAAATGTAAAATGCCTACTAAATAATCTTACAAATTTCATTATATTCTGATAAGATAAACTATCAGCTCTCTAGCAGTTTGTAACCACATTATAATTTGTTACTGAATCTTGTTTTTGGCATTCTGGTCTTCTATCCTCTGACTTTTAGAATTCGAATCTCTTTGCACGTAAGAAAAAATTACCTTTTCCATACCTTAATCCTTATACATCATTTAAAAAAATTTCCTCTTTCTGGGGAATCCTAGATGTAAACTATAAACAAAGGTTTAAGTTAATTTGTTCTCTTGCCTCTAGAGCGGGGCATAACAAAGCAAAATTGTGAGAATACATAACCTAATATTTCTTAATAGATGCCAGACTTCCTAGGACTGAACCTAGTACAAACTTCATTTCTAGATATCCCAGTAGCTGTAGGCCCAACAATCATTCTTCAGAACAAGGGTAACATGAAAAACCTATTATAGTTTAGTTGCAATGTTCTTTTACAGCCATTTCACATTGGTCAACTTGATGTACTCTGTATTCTAGCCAATGTGATCTTTATCTTCTAGGCAGCTACTAGTTGTGTGAACTTGACATTTCATATCCTGGATTTGTGTTGCATAAAAGGTTTCACATATATTAACTCATTTGATATTTGCAACAACCTTGTGGGGTAGACACAATTAATTTTCCTATTTAACAGATGAAAAATTAAGGCACAGACAGGTTCTTGTCCAACTTTTGACTTTGGATCTTCCCAACTCCAAGTCCAACACTATCCCTTGTGTCATTTGGCAACTTCATTTGAATTTCTACTTCACCTCTTCCTCTAAGAATTAGTGACAGTATTCAAGTTCTAGCTAGCTGTCACTTCCACCATGAAGATTTCCTTGAATCCCCAAGGAGTTAGGTTCCCTTCTTCCTCAAATATCAGAGCTTATTTTTCAGTATTTTATCCCCTGTATAGGCGTGCATCCAATGATGCACCTATTTGGTGCAGCCTATATTTGTCTTCAATTTTGCAACTAAATGAGACATCCATAAGTTACTGAACAAAGTTCTACCCAGCCCTAACATGGTAAGGACATGAAACAAGGATATAGTGGAACTTAGCTTCTATAGACACTATATTCTCTATATGAAAACCTTCTTCTGGTTATCAAGTTGGAGAGGCTCCCATTCCACTTGGGTGTGATTTTTTTCATGCCATTTCGTGACATCAATAATGCCTTTAGCTGCATCAATAAAGGCTGAGTTCAGTTGGGTCCTGGAGATAGTTTTGTTTGTTTGTTGTGTTTTAGGTCTACCTAATCTCACTTACATGGGAGTGGGGGAGGAAGAACCCTAAAAATGACTGGTTCTACCTCCCCGCCACCACTCCACTCCTTACTCCTCTGGTGTCAATGTCCTAAAGATTTTCTAGAAGACCTTCTATGATTTAAATTCTTTCAGGACTTTTATGATACAATCTTCCTGGTATAGGTAATACTAAGAAATAAAGAAAAAATAGTTCCATCCTCATGAGTCAATAAAAAGGGAAAGAAGAGAAAGAAGAAATATGTAGGAGCAAAACCCCCCAGAAATCCTTTGGAATACGGTATCATTATCCTCTGCTTCCATAGCAAGGTGACCGACTCTGTGACTCTTCATTTGTGAGTGCCTCTTTACACTGATACCAATACTTAACTGACCGATATTGCCCCCAAATTCTGTTTGAATTTCATGAGTATCAGCCCATAGTTGTATAGCTTGATGGACCCGAATACCGGAGTCTGTTTTGTGGGGTTATATTCAGAATATACGATATAATTAACCCTGAGGCATAGGTATGTTAAGGTGTAGCAGTGTGTGTGTGTGTGTGTGTGTATGTGTGTGTGAAAATGGGGGATGAATGGTTCTAGCCTATCAAAAACCATTTCAGCTTCACCCTCTCTCTTGAATATCCTCATTGAGAAGCAGGTTACAAAAGGAATTCAAATTTATGGGTCCAGGTGTTGATACTTCCCCAATCCTGTGGAATTCTGCTATGGAGAGTATTTTGACATTGACTGTATTAGACCACACACTAAAGAACCATCACTCTTATCATTCATCAGATTTTTGTTCGAACTTCTCATGCAACCTGCTAATTTCCTTGGCGGTGAAGGTCCACCCACCCCATGTTCCTAAGGGGAGGAAAATCATTCTCCCTAGGAACAATAATACAATATGCCTGGGGCCTTTTTTAAAAACTACTAATTGGAGTCTCCAAGCACTTTCACTTTCATTTCCTCTCTTTTGATTCTACTCTTAATGCAATACAGGGGACCCAGTATCTCTAGGACTGGAACCACTGTTTCAGAGCCCATATTATTTGTTCTTGTCTGCAGCCTATCGGTGTTTACTCCCATCAGGGGAGAATCCTTCAATTATGTGTCAAACAATTCTATATTAGCTGCCCCTCAGCTTTCACTGAAAGATCCCTAAAAGCCACAATATCTGCCTCTAGTTGCTAAATGCACTTAGCTAGTCCATTTTCAGTCTCTCTATGTTGGCAGTACAACTTTGGTTGCTCTGTCAATAACAACTAGGAAATAGTTGACTTGATGTTTTCTTTATCCTCCTGGACAACCTTCTCCACCACCCACTAAGTTAATCACACCACATGGATGGGAGCCCACTCTCTGTTCCATTGAGAGAATCCAGAAGGGGCCAGGTACCCTTTGCCAGGTACCCTTTAAGGGCTTATGCATCACTTACTCTGCCCTAAATATTTTCAGTGCCCTTCCCTCAACTCAACCATGATGTGAGCTATAAGGCTCTTATCTTGTCCTAAATAGTAGCCACGTGGACCTTAGCTTATACAGAAAAAAATTTTGAACAAAATGATACACTCAGAAATCATCGAAGAGTTAACGAAGTTTACTTATCCCAGTGACTTTTTGCCAAGTGTTTATAATTCAGTGTTAGATTATCATCCATACACTCTCCCACTCTAGGAAATCAAGCAGCCAACAAAAGGAGTGGAGGAGCTGTGCCGCATCTTAGTGGCTTTCATTTCCTCAGACTAACTTTGATATGAGTACTAAATCAATGAGAACAAGTAGTAGGCAGATGTTGCTTTAGATGAACCTACAACCTGGTGGAATGTATTTGTTCCCGAAATAGGTTCCTTGGTTGCCCAGTAGAACTGATACTCTAAGTAACAGAAGGGAAAAGATAAGGACACCTGCCAGCTGGTCAGAAAAGGAGCTGTGGCTTGTATCATAACTTTGATTCCGTAGGTGTTGTGACCTTTGATCTTCCAAAAGACCCCAAAACACAGCAAAGATATGCAACAAGAATATAGTAGTACTTAGTTTCTATAGAGAGGGTTGTCTACATATGGAAACTCTTATGAAGTACAGACTATTTTTCAGACATCCACTAAGTCAGAGGGGCCTCTGACTCCAAATAAATGGGACCTTAAATGCCTTTAGGGGAACAGAAGCCACATTGAGGAGTTTGGGGGCCAATAAGGTCCCAGGTAATTTTTGACTGCATTTTAACTAATTCTTTTTCTGGATAGGGTAGGTTTTGGTCCTATATTACCCCTAAAAGAGCATAATCTTGAGGGAAGGGAGCATTTTACACATTTTGTCTTTGTCATCTAACACAGTGGCTTGCATATAGCAGGTGCTTAATAAATATCCTTTGAATTGAATTTTTCATAATGCCCAAATTGGATTGAAATTGATTATAATTGTGTGGTGCCCACTAACTTTTCCAAAAAATTAGTTAAAACTATTCACTTTCTCTGAATGGATAAATCATTTTCTCTTCTAACTGCCTCCTCTCTCACAAACAAAAGGAATAAGAGAAGTATATATTTCCCCCTCTTTATCGTTATTTCTCCTTGAACATAAATGATGAAAATCAGAGAGAAATCTAAAACCATTGACATGTTTTCAAACAGCCTTTTGGTTGGGCTTTTCCAAAGTTATTCAAAATTGTGACAGTTTGCAGAAATCAATAAACCAAATTTAATATCTGAATTGGTTGCAGAACATTCCTTGGGAAATCTGCCTTATTCTGTTTCTACCATATCAAGTAAAAGAATTCTTTGTCTTTCCAAATGCCAAGTAGGTAAAAACAAAACAAAACAAAACAAAGCCAATTCCACAGCAAACTGTCAGATAAAGCAAACTCAGTTCATGTCCTATAATGACAAGGTCATGCACCACATAACTACTATTAGATTGGTTTTGTATAAGCTTAGATGTAGAAAAGCTTATATCAATAATAAAAAAGAGCAAGTCAATTGTTCAAATGAGTCATATTCATACACCTGAGAATACATTCAGAGAAAACGGAGTCCAGCTTTGATGGAGATTCCAGTGAATTTTTCATAATGACTTCTTTACATTATTGAATACAATGGGAACTTTAAAGCCAACTACAATAACAGCTTCTCATGAAAAATTAACAAAGAATTTGTGGAAATGTAGGAAAAGTCCCAAAGCAATTAGCTTAGATTTCTCTGGAGTCTGAGAAAAGCCTGGATGATTGCATACAGTAACTGCATAAAGTGGCTATTTTCATTATTGCGGATACAGAAAGTCCATTTCCATCACAATGGGTTATAATGATGTTAAGGCTAAGCAAGATATGTTTTAAAAGGTTACCATATGGTTTATGAAATTATTTGATTTGTATGGCTTTGGAGATGTACTCAAGATTATTCTGAAAAGCACCGTGCAGACTTTCCTGAAATCTCTAAATGGCGTAAGGATTGGAAAATAAATTCCAGTTTCTCTAAGCTAATCATGCATCATCACTAGGATGCAGTAAATTTAATTTTTCTCCAAACTAAAAAAAGCTGGATTGGACTACAAATTGGCACATGAACATGCAATTGTATTTTAAAACACAGATCTAAATATTTATGGTGGACACTTAGGACTTGAGTATTCTTCTGGTAGAATCTTGGATACTCTGAGGTTCTGATATCCTAGAAAGATCTGAGTTGTATTCTGTTCTAAGTATATCTATGAATTACAGATCACTGATTTATCTCTTGGGGGGTATACACAAATGAATACATACATATGCTTGTATACATACATATGCATATGGGTCTATGTATGCACATATAATATGCATACATATACCCATTTGTGTGTATACGTATACATCTTTGTCTATGAAAAATGGCAAATATGACAGTGTCCTTTGCAACACAACATGCATCAATTTGGATACCCTTTTCTGTCTTAAAAAAGCCGTAATTAAGCTTATTCATGGAATCTGAATCATTCTCAAAACCTTCAAATATATTTTATCTCTAGAACCTATGAAATTTTAATAATTGTCATTAGTTATATCTCAGTTGGTTTGGTAAACAGGTCCTGTAACGTTTATATGAGCATTTGGAAAGGAAATAAGCATTTATATAGCATCTACTTTGTGTTAGACACTGTGCTAAGCTCTTTTTACATGTATTATTTCATTTGATCCTGACAACAACCCTGCAAGGGCACGGTGACTTGCCTGAGGTTGCACAACTAGTAGGTGTCTGGGCCTAGATTTGAACACATGTCTTCCTGACTCTGCCCAACTCTCTATCTTTTGTGTCACTAGCAGCCTATATTTCAAATGAGAACCATGCTGCAGTCTTCACTCTGAATGGACAGTGCTTCCTAGGGAAAAATTTCAACTCATTTCAAGATTTGTTAAAAAGGGGCTTAGCACATCAGATAGATATGTCTCTAAATGGGCATACTTAAAACTGGCACTAAGAAAATCATTCTTAAATAGCAAATGGTATTAACATTATAGCCAAAAACAATTGCATTTTTAGAAGCGGTGACAATCACATTTCACAAATCTGAAAAAAAATTTCAATTTCCTCTGCTGCCGTGAATGTTCACAGTTATAGCTTTTCTGCCTGGGCTACAGTGTAGAAAGCTAAGTGAATCAACAAAAGCCAGGAGCAAGGGATAATAATCACAGCTCCCATTAAGAATCGTTCTAGGCTACTTTAATTTTTATTTTCCTGCTGCAAATAATAGATAGCAAACTCTCAAGGTTACTGAATTTCTCAGGACTTCCTGGATTATCTTATTAAAGACTTAACTTTGGCATGTTTTACCTCTATTTCACTATAGTATTACAGCACTTTAACATATTTTTCTTCTTAATGAAAAAGAAGGAAGAATGAATAGAATGCTTTTTCTTATTCATGGACTTTGGCATTCAACTAGTCTTCTGAATGACTTTGACATTGTGTTCTCCTTTCTGAAACTCCTGGATGTTACCAGTGCCAGTGGGTCAAATAAAGTTGGATTTGTGGTGGAAGTGGGGGTGGCATGGAATTATAAAAATGTTTGTAACATCTTTTGATTGATAGAGTATCAATTCTACCAAGCAACCAAGGAACCTATTTGGAGAACAAATACATTCCACCAGGTTGTAGGTTAATCTAAAGCAGCATATTTTAAAATCTGCCTACTACTTGTCCTCATTGATTAAGTACTCATACCAAAGTTAGTCTGAGGAAATGAAAGCCATTAAGATGCTGCACAGCTCCTCCACTCCTTTTGTTGGCTGCTTGATTCCCTAGAGTGGGAGAGTCGATGGATGATAATCTAACACTGAATTATAAACACTTGGTAAAAGTCACTGGCAAATGAAAGATCGACTGTTTTGCTTGCAAAGCAACAGTATGCTTTAAACACACAAAAATGGATATGGTGCAGAATTATTTCACCTGCTGTGCTCGGAATATAAATGAATGTGTACACCATGTATGCATTTTTATGGCAGAAATCTGCTTCCAGTGCAGCAAAGCTAATTCTCAGAAACAGTTTCATTGATCAGTAAAATAGAAGTGTATATCAAGGTCTTTCTTGACATTGATAGTTGCCCAAACATGAATGTAATGATATGGCTATTGCTGTTATTGTAGGAGCTTTAGTGGTGGAGGAGGCAATTTTACACAGGGTCATAGATATAGAGCTGGAAGAGACCCATCCTCTGAATCTGACTAGAGCAACTGCTCCATTTTACAGTAAGGAAATCAGTCTCAGAGAGATCAAATGACGTCCTGGTCACACAAGTAATATGGGTTAGAGGTAAGAACTGAACTTGGGTTTTCTAGCACACTTTCCAATAGATCCTGCTGGTTTCTATAATGTAAGAGTATATATTATTATTGTTTATTCTTTATCCTCACCCCTCTATTTTCCAAGCTACGTGAGGCCAAATACAATATTATCTAAGTTTTGTCTCCCCCAGCACTTAGCATAATTCTCTGGAAATAGTTGCATAGTAAAAATTATCCAGGGGCTCCATTGATTCCAATCACCAAATCAACATGTAGAGATAGATATCTGTGGTTTCTATAGCTAGTCAAAGCACAGACTCCTCTTGAAGAAAAGTCAGAGAGCCTAGAGATTCAGCTTCATCAACCTTATATGGAACATAAAGCAACATAGAAAAGTGGAATTTTACAGAAAGTAGGAGGGTAAGATAAGTGTTTATGTGTCTGGAAATAAGTAACAGAAGGGAGAAGATAAGGACACCTGCCAGCTCATCAAAAAAGGAGCTGTGGTTTATTTCACAACTTTGATCCTATAGGTGTTGTGACCTTTAATCTTCTAGGAACAATGTCTAGATTTATAGGGTTGGGGAACCTGCAGCCTCAAGGGCACATATAGCCCTCTAGGTCCTCAAGTGAGCCCCTTTGAATACAAACTTCACAGAACAAATCCCCTTAATAAAAGGATTTGTTCTGTAAAACTTGAACTCAGTCAAAAGGCCTGACCCAAGGACCTAGAAGGACCTACATGCAGCCTCAAGGCTGCAGGTTCCCCAGTCCTAGAGGCTCGAAGTAGAGACTGGGCAGATGTCCTTTTCTTATCATAGTGGTGGCAAGAGGTCTGTGTCAGACTTTCTTTCCTATCATAGTCTCTCTTTTATCATAGTGGCACTAGGATGCCTGAGCCAGAAATTCTCTTGCCATAAAAGACATTTAATAAATGTGTTGACAATGAATGAATGGGCTAAGTGAGAGGTGAGGATTGGATGCCTCTTTCCTCTGATTGGAATCAGAAGCCTTGACAAAGTTAAAACATGTCTTGCACTGTCCTATAGAATATTGAGGGGGCCCTGAGAACTGTGTCTTTTTGTCTTTTTAAGTGATGGTTCATCATAACTAGTTGTTAGGCCACTTCTTTCAGTTTTCTGACACTATTATTTTGGTATTGGCTTCCTCTGGAAATGAAAAACTAAGAATTGAAGAAAATTAAAGAAATTCTCTAGAATGGACTTTCAATCAGATTGCTAATTGGGTAGCATATGGTTTAGAAGGTTGCATAACATTTCCAATCTCTTAAGTGTAAAAAAGAAAAAGGTCAACAAATAGGGTGACATTGGGCGGCTAGGTGGCGCAGTGAGTAGAACGTCAGCCCTGGAGTCAGAAGGACCTGAGTTCGGGATCCAGCCTCAGACACTTAACGCACACACAAACAAAAACCTAGCCGTGTGACCTTGGGCAAATTACTTAACCCTTAAAATAGAAAAAAAAACCAAACAAACCAAAACAAATAAACAAACAAAAAACCAAATAGGGTGACATGTCTCTAGTTTTGTGACTTAAAAGAGTGAAGAAACTAGTCATATAAGCACATTCAGACTCCTTTCTTTGGATCCTTCTTATGACCAAATATTTTAGCTTGAGTTGATTTAGAGTTATTTTTAGAAACTTTTAATTTTTTCCAAAATCTTGATCTGTTTTCTTCAAAGCCTGCCAGTAGAGGGAATTTCCAGATTAGTCAGAACATTGGACTAGTCACTCCTACTATTCTATGAATGTTTTTATGGCCAAATCTCCTTGGCAATTATGTTTATCCCCTATAGTATTGACTCTTTCAAATCTTTTGTACAGTTCTTTTCTGCCACTCTTTAAAATTAGTTATTTAGAGACTGAGAGAAGTTTAGGATTGAACAATATAGTTCAATAAATTTCTAAAGAGAAAAACTGAAATTTTCTACTTGAAAATAGATCCTTGAGGTTTTCATTAAAGAGTTACAGATAGAGGCGGAGCCAAGATTGCTGAGTAGAAACAGGACATCCAAGCCACTCTGCCCCCAGATTACCTCCAAACATGTAAAAGGGGACTGTGAACAACTTCTGGAGCCCCAGCACCCACAGAAAGACACAGAGAAGCTAAGCTCCCACTGAGGACAGCCCAGCAGCCCCGCAGGAAGGACCAGCGCAGCAGTCTGGGATCTGGCAGCAGCGTGCAGAGTGCGGGGAGCCGAGCCCAGGTGCAAGCCGAGGTTTTAACCCCAGGATGGCAGGGCCTGCAGCTGGCTGGAGGGACCCCAAAACACAAGCAGTTTTGGTGATTCCAGAATTATCAACATAGACATGCCTAGTACAAAGTGAGAGGTTAGTGCCCTATGGACTTTGGGACCACTATTTGGGGAATGCGTTGGCTTCCTCCCCTGGAGGCTAGAAGCCACTAAGGAGACACACCATTTTGTAGTTTTCAGAGGTTGCTCCAGCTCCTGGCCTGCGAACTGTAGGGAGATCCAGCGATCGGTCTTGGGGGGTAATCGCTCTTGCTTTAACCTCCCTGGATCTGGATTGTGATCTGGGGTGGGGGTCATGGGTGGGTTTCCAGCTTGCCAGAAATGGAAGTTGTCCCCCACACGTTCAGGGTGAAAATTCCCCTGTCTCCAGCAGAGCCATAGTGTAGCAACAAGCCCAAAAGTCAAGTAATTAAGTGGCAACATGCTAAGGCAAAGGGAACAAATTAAACAGAAAAATGCAACCCTAGACTCCTACTTTGGGGGCATAGAGGGGGAAAAGGACTGTGAGGTCAGAAGTCCTGCTCCAAAAGCCCCAGAGGAAAACATGAGCGGGCTGCAGGCCATAGAGGACCTTAAGAAGGACTTTAAAAATCAAATAAGAGAAGTGGAGGAAAAAATGGAAAGAGAAATGAGAAGGATGCAGGAAAAGTATGAAATGAAAGTCAACAGCCTGACTGAGGAAAGCAACACTTTAAAAAATAGACTAAATCAAATGGCAAAGGAGGCCCAAAAGGGCAATGAGGAGAAGAATGCCTTAAAAAGTCGAATTTGCCAGATGGAAAAAGAATCTCAAAAGTTCACTGAGGAGATTCATTCCTTCAGAGTTAGATTGGAGCAAATGGAAGCTAATGTCTTTATGAGAAATCAAGATGCTGTTAAGCAGATCCAAACAAATGAAAGATAAGAAGGCAATGTGAAATATCTCATGGGAAAAACCACTGACCTGGAAAATAGATCGAGGAGAGACAATTTCAAAATTATTGGACTACCTGAAAGCCATGATCAAAGAAAGAAGCTAGAAATCACCCTTCAAGAAATTCTCAAGGAAATTTGCCCTGGTGTTTTAGATCCAGAGGGCAAAATAGAGGTTGAAAGAATCCACAGATCACCTCCTGAAAAAGATCCCAAAACAGAAAACTGCCAGGAACATTATAGCCAGGTTGCAGAATCCCCAAATCAAGGAGAAAATACTACAAGCAGCCAGGAAGAAACAAATTCAATATTGTGGAAACACAATCAGAATAGCCCAGGACCTGGCAGCTTCTACACTGAGGGATTGAAGGGCATGGAATACAATATTCCAGAGGGCAAAAGAGCTGGGAATGAACCCAAGGGTCACCTACCCAGCAAAACTGAGTATTTTGTTTCAGGGGAAAATATGGTCATTCAGTGGAATAGAGGACTTTCAAGCATTCTTGAGGAAAAAACCAGAATTGAATAGAAAATTTGACATCCAGACACAAGAAGCAAGAGATGCCTGAGAAGGTAATCAGGGAAAAGAAATCAAAAGGAACTTATCAAAGTTGAACTATTTACATTCCTATTTGGAAAAACAATAACTGTGACTGATGAAGTATTTCTCACTATGAAAATAATGGAAGAAGGGTGTGTGGTCATATGAATACATATGTGAATGTGTGTGTATATGGTTACCGTTATATATGGATAGAGGGCATAGGTTGAATTTGTTGGGAAGGGAGGATACTCAAGGGGTGAAATTATGATGAGGAAGAGGAACGTGGCAAGAGGAGATGGGGAGAGACAGGGTAGGGTAAACTATCTCATGTAGAAGAAACAAGGGGAAGTGGTTGCAAGGGAGGGGAAAAATAGGAAGGCAAAAAGGCAAAACCACATTCTCACTGAATTTGGTTCAGGAAGAGAATGACATACATACTAAATGGGATATCTCAACCTACAGCAGAATAGGGGGAAGGGGGATGAGAGGAGGAATGATGGATGGGAGGTCATCCTTGGGAGGAGGGGAGGTTGGAAGTACCCACTATAGAAGAGGGACAGGATCACGTAGGGAATGGACCAGGTGGGGGGTGAGATGAGTGGGGGGGAATTATAAGCAGCCTTGTACAATATATCTACTATGATAATGTTTTGCATAGCTAGACATGTACAACATACACTGAATTACTTATCTCCCCAGAGCGAATGGGTGACAAGGGAAGAAGGAAAGGCATCTGAAATTCAAGGTCTTAAGGTTAAATGTCCCAAATATATATAAATACTATTATCAATACTCTTTTGCATGTAATTGGGAGATAAGATTTGTAGGCATTGGGACACAAAGATTCACCTTCTTCTAATGGAAAAGTCGAAGAGGGTATGGGAGAAGATATGGGAGAGAGCAGCTTGGAGGAAGCGATATCTTGCAGGACTGCTATTCTGGGAGGGTGAGTAGGGGAAAACGGGGGAGGGGATGATTGTAACTCAAAATCTGGTGGAAATGAATGATGTAAAACAGAAGTTAATAAAGCATTTGTTTAAATAAAAAAAAAGAAAAAAGAAAAAGAAAGAATTACAGATAGTTTGGATCAATTGAAAGACTAGAGTCCACATCTTTCATCAAGAAAAATAACTCCTGAGTCATAACAATCATTGTTTTTCCATTTGACTGGACCTTTGCTTACTTTTCAGCTCTGTGCTATCTGGTTTCCAAGTCTATAACAATTCCAAAATCATTCTTTCCTATTATTCTTTCCTCCAATGATATCTTACCTATTAAGTCTGATGATTTTTCCTCATCTTTCATCCTATTGGAGCTTTTTGCAGCTTTTGACACTGTTGGTCATTTCTCCCCTGGACACTCTTGCCTGACTCTGCTTAGTGCTTATGTCACCCTGGTATTCCTCCTATCTTCCTGACTGCTCTTTTTCTGTGCTATCATCCATTTCCCACCTTGCTGAGTATGCCTTATTTCTCTATGTAATCCCTCTTCCCTCTGTTGGCCCTTTCTTGATGATCTCATCACCTCCGATGAGTTTCATTACCATTCCTACAAAGATAACTCCCAAATCACATATTCAACTGTCAACCTGCTCCCTAACTCCTGTCTTACATTGCTAACTGTGTATCTTCAGAAAGGGTGGCCTATCAGTATCTCAAACTCAATATATACAAATCAGAACTCATTGCCTACCTTCCTAAACCCATTCTTCCTTCATATTTCCTGTTTCATCTCTATTGTAAGTCACAACAGGGGGCTTCAGGGGAAAATGATTTAGTCCACGCAAAGATAGTTCATGCAAATTTTATTGTCACTCACAGTGGGAAGAGAAGAGCAGCTTCCACAGGAATAGTCCTGGTGTGCAGCTTTTATGTCTATATGGGCAGTATGAGGGAGTATCCATTAGCTAGACAAACATATATCAGGTTCAAACTTGCATATTATTTGAAACAAAGAGACTCTATTAAACCAATGAGAGACTGTTCAGTTATCTCTAGCACCAATAAAATTGAGGGTATTTCCTAAAGTATCTAACAGGGTGTGGGGAATGTGGGGCAGAGAATTTGGAATGATGAACAATGATGTACGGAACCCAGCAAAAGGGTAAAACAGGATAATACCCCAGTCTCAGGAGTGTCAGCCTTGGTTCATACCAGAGGCCCATACCAGTCAAACTGTTTTAATGAGTCAACAATTCATTCCCTGGTTCCAAAACCTCATCAAATAGATTAAAGCTTTCCCATTCAGAATTTGTATAAGGCAGATGGCAATGCTGGCTACATTGTAGCACACAGCAGATTATAATCAAGATTATGGCTGCTCCTCTCATGCAGAGGACCAGGGTTTGGAAGGGACTTTGGATTCGTCCATCAAGTGTTTTTGGAGTCAAGTGACAGATCCATCTTTGGCTGAATTTAGCTGCTGCTACTATTACTTGAGTCAGGTGGTTGTAGGAAGAAGTTCATTTTTCTTGGCTCCACAATGATTTACATTGAGAAAAAAAACACAAAAACAAGAGACTTCATACACCTTCAATCTGCCACCTGGATATGGTTTCCTTCAATGTATAAGTGATGGCCAGGGTTAAAGGTCCAACAGAAAATCAAACAAGCCAATAGGAACAGTGCAGATAGTCAGAGCATCTCAATCATTTCCTATCCAGTGTCTGGTTTAACTCGTATGTATAAAAGAAAGAAGTACATGAGCCAGAGTCCAAGATTGTCCTCCATAACAAGCACATATTCTCTTCTAGACCTAGTCACTTACTTTCGCACCAGCCTATATTTGAACTGTATAATGGGGAATGTCTCCTCAGTCCTAGCCCACTCTTCACCTGGACTCCTTTCTCACCCCTTAGCTGGGTTCCACCAGATTGTTTCCCTGCCCTCCCCTGACCTTGCTTGGAGGCTTACCAACTTCTCCAACCATTGTTAAACTAGCTGTAGAGTTTCAATAAATTTCCTGGGTGAAAATTGACTGTCCTAGGGAAAGTAAGTGTAGCTTTGGACTGAAAGAATGTAATAAATAGTTGTAGAAATCTGGTCTGGCAGCCAGTCTATCAGGACATAGCCAACAAGGATCAATGCATTGGTATTAATTACACCTAACCTGATAAGCTTTGTGGAGAAGATTGTCCATCTTCCTGTTGGAGGTGACTTGGTGAGAAAAAAGAGGGTCAGTCTGGGTATATTGCCTTTGGGCTATGCAGCAGTAGTTGCAACCTAGCAGCTCCCTTCTCTCTACCTCTTGATGATGGGTCATATAACATACAAGATGGTGTAGAAACACCCTTGTGAATGTACAAAGAATAGACTACCTGAGCCAGGAGATCCACCTAGCCATAAAAGGACTATCTACTGTATCTTGAGCACAGGAATTGATTCAAGTGTCTATTCCACTGTTACACAATACTTACTTCTTGATGGTGATATAATACAATGATATAATGTATTTAATGCACAGATTTCAGGGTTTTTGTTGAGTCTGGGCTGTAAGTAAAGTTCCATTGTCACTAGATATATAATCAGGATAGCCAAGGCAAAGACAGATTTATTTTTCAAGGGTTGAGATAATAGTCCTTATATCAAGGTATATAAGGATTTGGGGGCTAAGATTTCAGCCTAGTACAGAATAAATTCTTTAAGCTAGCTTCTCTTCTGAGGGACTCAGAGTTCCCCTGTGATCTATTCCAAAGGTTACCTACCTCCTCTGCACTAGATTCTCTGCACCCCAATCTTCTAGTTTAAACCTTTTCCCTGACCAACCAGTTGATTTGCTGAAGGCTAGATCTCTATATTTCTGCCACAGGAAGAGAATTAGGAGTTCAAAGTGTCCTGGGTTAGTTTTTGATATAATAGACACAACCGCATGACCTTTCTGGAGGGAATTTCTGAGGGAAGTTCTTGTCTATCCCATTATCTTTTTATGAGAGGCAGTGAAATGCCACAGTGGATAGAGTCCTGTTCTGAGAATCAGGAAGACTTGAATTCAAATCCTGCCTCAGACACTTACTAGCTGGGTGACGTTGGTCATATCACTTAAGTGATATTTACCTCAGTGTCCTTAACTGTAAAATGGGAACCATAAGAATTGCACCTACTGGGGGCGGAGCCAAGATGGCGGAGTAGAAACAGCTCGTCCAAGCCTCTCTGCCCCCAGATTCTCCACAAACTATGTAAAAAAGGACTCTGAAAAACTTCTGGAGCCCCAGCACCCACAGAACGACACAGAGAAGCTAACCTCCCGCTGAGGACAGCCCAGCACCCTGCAGGAAGGACCAGAGCAGTGGTCTGGGAGCCGGCAGCGCGCAGAGCGCAGGAGCCGAGCTGAGCCCAGGTCCACATGAGCTGAGGTTTTAGCCCCAGGGCGGCAGGGCCAGCAGCCGGCTGGAGGAACCCCAGAACACCAGGAACTGTGGAGACTCCAGAATTATCAACACAGACTTGCCTAGGACAAAGTAAGAGGTTAGTGTCCTATGGACTTTGGGACCTGTATTTGGGGAATGCGTCAGCTCCCTCCCCTGGGGGCTAGAAGCCCCTGAGGAGACACGCAGTTTTGTAGTTTTCATAGGCATTTCCAGCTCCCAGCCTACAAAACGTGGGGAGATCCAGCAATCAGTCTTGGGGGGTAATCGCTCTTGCTTTAACCTCCCTGGATCTGGATTGTGATCTAGGGTGGAAGTTGTGGGTGGGTTTATAGCTTGCCAGAAACGGAAGTTGCCCCCCACACGTTCGGGACGAAAATTCCTCTATCTGGCCTTAAAGCCATAGTGTGGCAACAAGCCCAAAAGTCAAGCAATTAAGTGGCAACATGCCAAGGCAAAGGAAACAGAAAAATGCAACCCTAGACTCCTATTTTGGGGGCATAGAGCGGGAAAAGGACTGTGAGGTCAGAAGTCCTGCTCCAAAAGCCCCAGGGGAAAACATGAGCGGGTTGCAGGCCATAGAGGACCTTAAGAAGGACTTTAAAATCAAATAAGAGAAGTGGAGGAAAAATTGGAAAGAGAAATGAGAAGGATGCAGGAAAAGTATGAAATGAGGGTCAACAGCCTGACTGAGGAAAACAACACCTTAAAAAATAGACTAGCTCAAATGGCAAAGGAGGCCCAAAAGGGCAATGAGGAGAAGAATGCCTTAAAGTCGAATTTGCCAGATGGAAAAAGAATCTCAAAAGTTCACTGAGGAGATTCATTCCTTCAGAGTTAGACTGGAGCAAATGGAAGCTAGTGACTTTATGAGAAATCAAGATGCTGTTAAGCAGATCCAAACAAATGAAAGATTAGAAGGCAATGTGAAATATCTCATGGGAAAAACCACTGACCTGGAGAATAGATCCAGGAGAGACAATTTAAAAATTATTGGACTACCTGAAAGCCATGATCAAGAAAGAACCTAGAAATCACCCTTCAAGAAATTCTCAAGGAAAACTGCCCTGATGTTTTAGATCCAGAGGGCAAAATAGAGGTTGAAAGAATCCACAGATCACCTCCTGAAAAAGATCCCAAAAAGAAAACTCCCAGAAATATTATAGCCAGGTTCCAGAATCCCCAGATCAAGGAGAAAATACTACAAGCAGCCAGGAAGAAACAATTTCAATATTGTGGAAACACAATCAGAATAGCCCAGGACCTGGCAGCTTCTACACTGAGGGATCGAAGGGCATGGAATATGATATTCCAGAGGGCAAAAGAACTGGGAATGAACCCAAGGGTCACCTACCCAGCAAAACTGAGTATTTTGTTTCAGGGGAAAATATGGTCATTCAGTGGAATAGAGGACTTTCAAGCATTCTTAAGGAAAAAACCAGAGTTGAATAGAAAATTTGACATCCAGACACAAGAAGCAAGAGATGCCTGAGAAGGTAATCAGGGAAAAGAAATCAAAAGGAACTTATCAAAGTTGAACTATTTACATTCCTATTTGGAAAAGCAATATCTGTGACTGATGATATCTTTCTCACTATGAAAATAATGGAAGAAGGGGTTGTGGTCATATGAATACATATGTGAATGTGTGTGTATATGGTTACAGTTATGTATGGATAGAGGGCATAGGTTGATTTTGTTGGGAAGGGAGAGTACTCAAGGGATGAAATTATGAGGTGAGAGAAGAAAGCGGCAAGAGGAGATGGGGAGAGACATGGTAGGGTAAACTATCTCATGTAGGGGAAGTGGGTGCAAAGGAGGGGAGAATAAGGAAGGCTAAAAAGGCAAAACCACATTCACATTGAATTTGGTTCAGGGAGAAAATGACATACATACTAAATGGGATATCTCAACCTGCAGCAGGATAGGGGGAAGGGGATGAGAGATGATGGATGGGAGGGCATCCTTGGGGTGAGGGGAGGTTGGAAGTACCCACTATAGAAGAGGGACAGGATCATGTAGGGAATGGACCAGGTGGGGGGTGATGAGTGGGAGGGAATTATAAGCAGCCTTGTACAATATATCTACCATGATAATGTTTTGCATAGCTAGACATGTACAACATATACTGAATTACTTATATCCCAAGAAGGAATGGGTGACAAGGGAGGAAGGAAATGGATCTGAAATTTGAGGTTGTAACATTAAATGTTTCAAATATATATAAATACTATTATTAATACTCTATTGCCTATAATTGGGAGATAAGATGTGCAGGCATTGGGACACAAAGATCCATCTTCCTCTAATGGAAATGTCGATGGGGGTATGGGAGAAGGTATGGGAGAGAGCAGATTGGAGGAAGCGATATCTTGTGGGACTGCTATTCTGGGAGGTTGGGTAGGGGAATAATGAGGGGAAAATGATTGTAACTCAAAATCTGGCGGAAATGAATGATGTAAAACAGAAGTTAATAAAGTATTTGTTTAAAAAGAAAAAAAAAAGAATTGCACCTACTTCCCAGGGTTATTTTTTTTTAAAATAAAGTTACTTCTTTTTTTTTTAACATTCTTTCCTCTCAAATTTTTAGTTCCAAATTCTCTCCCTCTCTCCAGTCCTTCCACCACCTATTGAAAATGTAAGCAATATGCTATCAATTATACATGTGAAATCGTGTAAATATTTCCCTATTAGCTGTGTTGCAAAAAAAAAAAACAAACAACAACTAACAAGCAAAATAAAAAAGTGAAAAAATTTCATTCTGCACTCAAATGTTATCAATCTCTCTCTAGAGGTGGATAGCATTTTTTATCATGAATCTTTTGGAATTGTTTTGGATCATTAATTGATCAGAGTACTTAAGGCTTTCTCAGTTGATCATCATTACAATATTGTTGTTACTGTCTATAATGTTCACCTGGTTCTGCTAACTTCATTGTGCTTAAGTTCATATTGGTCTTCCCATGTTTTTTCTGAAACCATCCTCCTCTCCATTTCTTATACAATTGTATTCAATCGCAATCATATACCACAGTGTGTTCAGCCATTACTCAATTAATGGACATGTTTTCATTTTCTAGTTCTTTCTTCCCAGGGTTGTTATGAAGATCAAATGAGATAATAGTTGCAAAGCATTTAGCAGAGTGCCTAGCCCTTCCTCCTTTCTCCCTTCCCCCTCCCCCTCTCTCCTCTTCCTTCTCCCTCTCTGCCTCCCTCCTTCTTTCCTTCTTTCTTTCCCTCTTTCCTTCCTTCCCTCTTTTGTGCCTTTCTTTCCTCCTTTGTTTCTTCTCTCCCCTTTCTTCTTCCTTCCTCTCTTCTTTCCCCTTTCAATTATCCTTCTCTTGTCTCCTTCCTTCCTTTTCTTTCCTTCCTACTCTCCTTACTTCCTTCTCTCCTTGCTCTTTCATTCCTTTCCATCCTTCTTCCCTTTCTTCCTCCTTTCTTCCCTCTTATCTTTCCTCCTTCTTTTCTCTGCTCCATCTCTTCCTCCCCTTAATCCTCTTTTTCTCCCTTTCTTCCTTTTTTTACCTCCCTTCCTTCCTCTCTCTTTTCTTTTTCTCTTTCTCCCACTCTTTCTCCCTCCCTTCCTTTTTCTTCATTTCTTCCCTCCTTTCTTTCTACTTTTTTCATCATCCCTTCCTTTTCTCCTTCCTTCCTTCTGGCCTCCTTCCATCTTCCCTCTCTCACTTCCTTTATTTTTCTTTTCTTTATCTCTTTCTCCCTTTTTTCTCCCTCCCTTTCTTCCTCCATGTCTTCCTTTTCTCCCTCCCCTCCTCCCATTCTTCATCTCCTCCTTTTCTTCCTCCCTTCCTGCCCTTTCCTTCCTTGCCTTCCACCCTCTTTTTCTTCCTCCCCTTCTTTCTTTCCTCTTCATCTTTTCTCCCTCCCTTCCTCTTTTCCTCTTTACTTCCTACTTTCCTTCCTTCCTTTCTCCTTTTCTTTCTTCCTTCCTCTCTCCTTTCATATCTTCATCTTTTCTCTTTTCCTTCCATTCCTCCCTTTCTTTCTCTTTCCCTCTCTTTCTTCCATTTTTCTTTTCTTCCTTCTTTCTCCCCTCCCATTATTTCTTCCTCCCTCCCTTTTTCTTTCCTTCTTTGCCCTGTTTCCTGTATTCCTGCTCCAAGAGTTATCTCTTGAAGGTTTCCCACTCCTTACTTCAGTAAGACTATTGCTCACTTTAAAGAACATTGTTGCTCTTGTCACTTCCCTAGTCACTTGGCTAACAACTGCCTACCAACAATGATTCCTGGATATAAAGGAGCTTCCCCATTCATGTATTGTATTGTATTGCATCCTAGATGCAATAGGCAGAACACTAAACTTTTTTGAGCAGAACACTGACATGACCTCATATAGACTTCATTCCTCATTCAAATACTCCAAAGCTATTAATGCATCAGCTATGTGCTGGGCTATAATCCTATCTTTAGGAGATGTATCCATGGACTGATGGTGTCTTTTCTCAGAGTAGAAATTGTTTTTCTTGGTGTGGAACACCATCCCACTATAATGACTGGAAAGTCCCCACACTGGGATATGTTGTATTTTTATGGCTGTGCAAAACCATTTTAATAAAATAGTTTGTTGCTCCAACTCTGCTGCTATGCCATTATATGAGTCAGGAGAGGGCAAGTGAATAAGGATCCTCGGGCAATCCATTATCTTCCACATCAGGAATAGCTTGAGCACCTTTATCGATAAAGCACATTATCTAGACTTCTACAGATTTCCCAGAATTCTTTTGGTATGTCCCTCACTATACACTAGTACCTGTCAGCAGTATGCTATTTTAAAACTGGATGGTGTGGTGGTTAGTGCGAAGATTCTGTCTTTTCGTACTTTTTCTGAATTTGTACTTACCTCTCCATCCTTTTCTCCAGAGATAACTTTTATCACTTTGAAAAGTAGCTAAGAGATAGAGCCCTCATTCTCTTTTGGGTTAATTTCTTTTTCCTGAGGAAGAAATAGTGTGAGGGGTAGTGAGGGGCAAGCTCTCTTAGCCACCAAGTACCCTTATAACCCAGATTGACCTTTGAGCTCTACAGGAAGATTCTTATTATACTGACATTTTTTTCTCCACATCTTCCTTTTTTAATCCAAAAAATTATCTCAAATAGGCTTTTCATATTTCACCACTGTCACCCAGTTTTTAGTGCAAGGAAGTCTAAATTAAAAGTATTTTAGACCAGAACAGAAATACCTTTTACAAACTTTATTGCTACTCATGAGGGGAAGAGGGTAACAGCTGCTGGCAGGGACAATTTCAGTATGTTGCATCCATGACCCCAGTGTGCATCATATAGGGTGGGGATATTCATGCTCCAGTTGAAGGCTTAGATCCCCACTGGGTCAGACATATTTCAAACAAAGAGCCAGTATGATGCCAATGTAAGACTGCTTTGTCATCCATAGGACCAGTAAAGTGAGGGCATTTTCCTATTTTTTACATTTTCTTTTTTTTTTAAGTATTTTATTTTTTATTTCCCCTCACTTACATGTAATAATAATTTTCAACATTCATTTAAAAAACTTTAAGTTCCGAATTCTCTCCTCCTCTCTTCAAACCCCCTTCATTGAGAAGGTAAGCAGTTTGACATAGACTATACATGTGTAGTCCTGCAAAATATATCCATAATAATAATGTTGTGAAAGAAAACATAGACAAAAATGACTCCAGAAAAATAAAGAGAGTAAAAAAAAGTATGCTTCAATCTGTATTCAAACAGCATCAGTTCTTTCTCTGGGGATGGATAGCATTTTTCATCATATAAAGGACTTCAGATTTGTCTTGGATCATTATATTGCTGAGAATAGCTAAGTCATTCACAGTTGATCATCTTATAATATTGATGTAACTTTATACACAGTATATTTAACTTTGCATCAGCCCATAAACATCTTTCTGGGTTTTTCTGAAAGCATTCTGCTCATCATTTCTTATAGTATGATAGTATTCTGTCATAGTCATATACCATAATTTGTCAGTCATTCCTTGACTGACAGGTATCCATCCCCTCAGTTTCTAATTCTTTGCCCCCAGTAATGAGCTGCTATAAATATTTTTGTACGCATAGGTCCCTTTCCTTTTTTAAAAAAAATCCTTTCTGATACAGATCTAGTAGTGGTATTGCTAGGTCAAAGGGTATGAATGACTTAAAATACTTTGGGTGTAGTTCCAAATTGCTCTATAGAATAGTTGAATCAGTTTGCAACTCCACCAAGAGTGTTTTGATGTCTCATTTTCCCTATATCCCCTCCAACATTTGTCATTTATCTTTTCTGTCCTATTAGTCAGTCTAATGGGTATGAGGTAGCACCTCAGAATTGGTTGTTGTTTTTTGTTTCACTTCACCAATCAATGGCATTTTCTAAATTATGCAATAAGTAGTGAGACATGTGGAGCAGAGAAGTAGGAATGAAGGTTGAAGCAAAGAGCTAAATTAGCATGATAGTATTCCAATAAAAGGATGAAAATAGTTAATACCGACTCTCTGGGTTTATTTACTTGACATATTTGTTACTGGGGCTAGGGTTGTATCAGTAAAACTGTTTTTATACCAATACCTGAGTCCAAAAGCCCCTTTCAACTCTCCATCTATAATCCAATAGCTCTAGGTTTCATCAAGATTTACAACCTAAGAGTCATTCTTAACTTCTCCCTCCCTTGCCCTCTTATTGGTTATTGTATGTTGTAAATTTTGCCTCTACAATCTCTTGCACCCTTCATTCATGGGACTAGTACACTAATTCAGGAATTCATCACTTCCCATATTTGCCTCTTAATTGGTTTGCCTGCTTTCATGTCTCTCCTTTTTCTAATTCATCTGCCAAACAGCTGCCAAATTAGTATTCCTAAGACTTATGTATGACCATATCAGTGTTCTGCTCAAAAAGCTTTAGTGGCTCCCTATTGCCTCTAGGATACAATACAAACTTCTTTGAATCTAAGTCAATGTTCTTTACACTACACTGCAGCTGCCTTATTATTAATTCAGGGGTGTTTCTTGCTGATACAAATAGCCATCTGTTATGCTATTCATGTGTGCTGTAAGTGCTGATGACACTGTAATAGCAAGCGCTGGCTGACAGACATTTCTGGCAATCTCTATCATTGTGAACAAATGTTTTGGTCACTCTCAGATTCTTGCTCCTGTGTAATTTTCTTTTTTTCTTTACCTAAACTTCCTTTCCTCTTCTGGGTTCAAATTTCCCACCTCTCCACTGCCAATCATGATTTCTTTTCTATAAAAATCATTGTCTAAGGATTTAGAAGAGGGAAAATGAGAAGATGAGGGGGGAAAATGAATGTTTCTGGGCTATTTTAAAATCAACTGATACAGTTAAGTCCTTTGGGGAAGTACCAGACCCAAGCACACAAACAAGTTTCAGCAGGTTTTCTATCATATCTAGTGGAATAAATTCAATACATGAAAAAGAAGGAACAATAGGAATTGTACTTGAATTTAGGGAGTAGGCTGAAGAGTGAGCTCATGTTTATTCTCAAAGCCTTTGGGGATTTCATTGCTAAAGCTCAAATCCCTGATGAATAACCAACTGCAACCAAAAGACCTTAAGTGCCTGTGTCTGCATGTAGCAAGACAGGCTTTTAAAAAAGAATCACAATGCTTCTTCTTGATCAAACTGAGCCAACTGTTAGAGATTTTCTGCTTCTAGGGTCGTTTCATGTTTAAGATCTAAAAAGTGCATGATTAAAATGCTGCCTAACGCATGTCAGAATGGTTGACTATTTTTCTATGAAGAGCTTTCTAAACTTTATTCTTCTCATGCTTAGAAGTCTCTCCTCTACATTAACTCATGGTGGTTATTTCACTTTCAAAAATAGGAGTGCTCCGTTGCAATAGAAAACATTGATAATAGCAGCCTACAGGACAAGATTAGTTGATACTCATGTCCAGGGATGTGTTGGTAAATGATTAACAACTGGTGCTTCAAAAATTATGCAGAAAGCACTTTTAACTTTAATCTGCATTATTAACGTTTTCTCTATCCCATTCTTTAAAGTATAAAAAAAACAAAACAACAAGTTTAACCCAATTTTTTATATGTATGCTCACTCTACCTCAGTCAGAGATAGTATGAGTTAGGCATATTCCAAATGCTAGGGATACAAAGAAAGAAATGAGACAGTCCCTGCCCTCAAGGAACTCACAATCCATTGAGGGAAGAAAGCACATAAAATGAAACTCAACTATGTTAGGGAGGGAGGAAAGAGGGGACTCCAGTTGTCCTGCAAATTCATGGTGGGAAATTATCTGATTATCTACAAATTTTAAAGTTAATTTCACCCTTCAGAATGAAGAATTTCTGGAGATCATGAAATCTAGGAGATCAGCCACATGAGAAAGAATGGGGTAACTTCCTTGAGTTCTTTTCTTAAATGGGGGAAGATCTGGTATATCCGATTTCTACTCTAATTGGGGAGAGTGGGGAGGAGCTTTTCCAGGAGTGGGGAGGAGCAGGGAGTGCTGAAAATTTCTTTAATAAATTTGGCAAAAATAGATCTTGTTCCTACAAAGAAAAGAGGACAAACAAGAGGGGAACACAATTTTCGTGTTATTCTTGGTTTTTTGTTTACTTTGTTTTTCAGTTATTATGAAGGAGTTTCTCATGCCAGGGGCTATAGGCCCTTGCTATTTATTTGGTGCTGCACTGGTGTTACCACAGGACCTATGGAAACCCTCATGTCTGGTGCTGTTTTGAGGGGGTGAGTCGTGGTGCTACTGGAAGCTGTAGAGGTCTGCCTGGTGATAAGCTGAGATACATGGGGGTCCCAGTGCTGAAGTCAATGGGGGGTCCTGGCATTGGCCTCTTCCCATATTTACCTAAGGCTAAGCTGAAGCACAGTGCTGGGTCCCAGAGCTGGTGTCTGCTTACTTGCCTGGCTATGCTGAATCATGGGTGGTAGGGGGTAGGGGGGTAGGGGGGCTGGGGGCAGGTGTTGGCATTTGTCTACTCCTCCACCCTGGGGCTCAGGATCTCTTTCTGACTTGCTGAGGTGGGTCTTGTGATTGGCTTGTTGGAATGCTTCCTGTGCTGGACTACTCTCCTTTTTTATTTGAGTGAGAGACCTTTCCTGCTGACCTTCCAAGTTTCTTGGGCTAACATGTTGTTTTGTCCCATCTTTTTGTTGGTTCTGCAGTTTTAGGATTTGTTTTGGGGCACTGTTTTTGAATTGTTTGCAGTTGAATATGGGAGAAGTAAGGCAATTCTGCTTACTCCACAATCTTGATTTCTGGAAGTCCCAAGAAATTATAAATGAAAATTGCCCAGATTTCTTAAACCATAGGGTAAAGTGAAAATAGAATAGAGAAAGTGATAACTTTCTAAAAGAAGCTCTCAAATGAATACTTCCATAAGTATTGTAGCCAAAATGGAGTTTTCAAGTCAAAGAAAAGAATAGTGCAAGTGGTTGAAAAGATAGACTTACAAATATCAAGGAGACACAGTCAGTATCATGCAAGAAAAACTGGGAAAAGAAAGTACTCTTGGTAAAAATGTTTTAAAAGGCAAATGGACATAGGCTGAAAGCCAAGAATAACATATTTGGAAAAACTGAATAAATCTTTTAGTTTAGAAATTTTTTTTTAATGAAATCACTTAAACATTCTGATGAAAAGATCTGAACTGATAGTTGTTGAGATGGGGATACAGAAGATTAGAGAAACGGAAAAAAAAATTTGTAACAAACACAGTTGAAAGGGTCCAGGTGAGAATGCTAATATAACAATTAGCATTTCTATAGTACTTGAAGATTTATAAAGCATTTATGTATGTTAACTGATTTGATCCTCACAGTAACACAGTGAGGCAGGTGCTGTTATGGTCTCTCCTGCTTTTCAGATGAAGGAACCGAGGCTGAGAAAGCTAAAGTGAATGGCCTAGGATCCCACTGCTAAGCAAGTGTCTGAAATATCATTTGAACTCAGGTCTTCCAGACTTTAAGTCCAGTACTTTATCTACTCTTCTACATAGCTGCTAAAAGGGAGACAAGAAGCAAAAGTCACCTGAAATCAAGAGTATACTAATGAGTTGGAAGGGATGAGGGGAACAGGTATTCCAGCAACTTTACTTTTGCTTTATCTAAACAAAAGAATGCTGTGCACTTACACAAACTCTTAGACACACACACACACACACACACACACACACACACACACACACACACACACACACAAAGACACTAGAATAGAAATAAATTAAACTCAACAGCAAAATGAGCAGGAACAGGAAGGGTGGAGAGGGGAATAAGAAGAAAGACAGAATAGATGAGGAAGCCAGCAAAACAAACAAACAAACAAACAACCTCCTTCATCTTGGGAGAAAGAGATACAAAAGGGAGTATTGGCAGGAAAGAAAGAATAAAAGCTTGTAATTGAGGGTAAGGCAAGGGAAAGAGATGCAATTAACATGCTGTAAAATTTACATCATTTGTAGATGTCAGGATAGGTGTTAGGAAAAATCCTATTTTTTTCATTTTAAAATTCAATTTTATTTTATTATTAGTGCCAAATTCACGCTCTCCCTGCCCTGTCCAATTTTTTGAAAGTCTATTACAAATAAGAAATTATGCAAAAGAAATGTCTATATTAGCCATGTTCTCAAAAAAGAAGAAAAAATTATGTTTCAATCTGCATTCTGAGTTCATTGGTTCTTTCTCTGGAAATGAATAGTGTTTTTCATATGAGTTCCTGGGAATGTTGCTGGGTAATTTTGTTTATCAGGGTTAACCAGTCTTTTACACTTGATTATCTGAGTAAATTGTTTATCTGATTCTGCTAATTTCACTTTGTACCAATTCTTATATCTTTCCAGATTTCTGAATCATCACCTTTGTTATTTCTTATAGCACAATAATATTCCATCATATTATATAACATGTTCATCCATTCCTCTAATTATGGGCATCCCCTCAATTTCTTATTTTTTTGCCATGCTAAAAATTGCTGCTATAAATATATATATATACACATATATATATATGTATGTATATATATATATATATATTTGTAAATATAAGTCTTTCTCTCTCTTTTTTTTTTTGGTAGAAAATTTATTATACATAGAGTATAGCCACTAACTAAAGGTAAACAAGCTAGGACAGAATTGTGCTACATGGAAGATGGCAGCAAGCTCTTTGGAAACCAAACAGGTGGTGGCGGCTCGGGTCCTGACACCGTGCTCACCACCTCGGGGGCAAGTTCTGAGCATGGGCGGCAAGACCACTGACCCAGATGCTGCTTCATTCACCATCCAACCCCAAGATACACAGACTGGCCTTTGGCTGGACACTCACCCAGGAATGGGCACTGAAGGAAAGCAGGCCTTCTCCTTAGTCACCGAACACCATTTTAAGCAACTGGTTTAATGATATGATTTCCACATTCTACATGAAGTTCATAAAGGTCACCATTCAGTGAAGTACAAAACATTAAATTACAAACAGCAGCAGAGGTGGGCGGTGCCCTCCCCATCTCATGCCCTCGGAGGTGGGTGGTGGCAAGGATTGGGCCAGGCTGCTATTAAACCAGGCCCCTTGTTTCCATGTACAAAAGAATTACTCCGATCAATAATAAATTATTCTGAAAACCAATGGACTAAAAAGCCAATCCTATTCTATGTGGGGGATGAGTCCTTCAAAGAAGAAAGGGGAAGAGAGCAGAGGGAGGGAAAGGCTCTGTTGCTGCAGCCTCAGACATCACTCTCGCTGCTCCATTTTTTTACTTTGAGGGGGCCTCAGGAAGGTCCCGTTTTTCTTCTCCCTTTTTCCCTTTGTGTTTGCCTGGAAATTTCGCCAACTGTCCACTCGCCCATCTCGACTTTCCTCAAAATTTTTCTGCCACTCTCATTCTCTCTTTGTTTCTTCTCGCCCTTCAATCTCTCCTTCTCTTCGTCGCTCCCTTTCCTGCATTTCTTTAGCTTCTCTCTCTTTACTCTTAATCTTCAATTCAGCAAAAAGCATCATTGTCTGTTTGTAAACTGCCTTTTTGAACAATTCGGGGTCATCTTCTTCCACATCTGTAGGCTTCCCCTCTTTCTTTAGCTGTTTCTTTCGATCTTTTATGGTGTGCTCCACCTACTCTTTTCCTGCTTGAATGATGTCCAGGGCCCTCTTCTTCTGCTCCTGATCCAGAAGCAGCTTGTAGGCTTTGTCAACAGCTTCAAAAGCCTTCTGTGCTCTCCCTGCATAACCTTGGTTCTTGTCAGGATGCACCAATATGGATAACTGCCTGAACCACTTCTTGATTTCTTCATCTGTCACTTCTGGGTCTATCTGGAGAACCTCAAATGGGTTCAAGTTAAAATAAGATGGTCCAGGCAGGGTCAGTCTTTCAATCTGATTTTTTGACGTTAAAACAGAATCTCTTTTTTCTATTTGTTTCACTTCACTGTAGAAGATCATAAACACCTCTTCAGTGCTGCCGCCCGAGGCCCCACTTTCCCCCGAAGCTGCCATTTTCCCCAACCCAGTCACCACCTCTCTTCATTCTTTGATCTTTTTGTGGTATAGATCTAGTAAGAGTATTGCTGGGTCACAGGTATGCACAGTTTAATAGCTTTTTAGGGAAAGTTCCAAACTGCCTTCTAGAATGGATGGATTAGTTTTCAGCTCTACCAATTGCACATTAATGTACCTATTTTCCTCACATCCCCTACAGCATTTGTTATTTTCCATTTCTTTCATCTTAGGCAATTTGATGGGCATGAAGGGGCACTTCATAGGTTTTTTAAACTAGTATCTCTCAAGTTGTTAGTGATTTAAAGCATTTTTTTATATAATTGATAGCTTTGATTTATTGCTCTGAAAACAGTTCATATCTTTTGACAATTTATCAATTAGGGAATGATTTTTATTCTCAGAAATATGATTCAGTTCTTAAATTAAGTGCATGGTTACAAAATATAATAACTCCAGATTAACAGAAAAAAATGAATTATTTAAATAAACCGATAAAAGGAAAAAAAAATTATTAGAACAATCCATAAATAAATTCCCTAAGAGGGAAAATAAACTCTAGGACCAGATAAATTTACAACTAAATTCTATTAAACATTCAATGAACAATCAGTTCCAACATTACATAAACTTTTTGTAAAAATAGAAAAAAGGAGCATTTCTAAATTCTTTCTGTGAAACAAATATGGTCTTCACCTTAACCAGTAAAGGCAAAACAGAGAAAGAAAGCTAGTTTTATTAAATAAAGCAATATCACTAGAGAATATTGACAGAAAAATATTTAATAAAATATTACTAAAAGGTTTTAGTACCATATTTTAAAAAAATTTGCAATAAGAACAGGTTGGAGAGCCAAGATGGAGAAAAAGACTTACCTGAGCTCTCTTAAATTCTCCTGTAAACAACATTAATGCCTCAAAATGAATTCTGGAGTGGCAATATCCACAAAAGAACAGGTAAAACACATTTTCAGCCCAAGACAACTTAGAAGGTTGGTAGAAAAGGTCTGTCCCAACAGCCCAGCAAAAGCAATGTCAGCCCAGGAAGCCAGCAGAAGGTCTTTCCGGCAACTGAATTGGCAGTAGCAGCTTCTGGGGTTCTCAGTCCACAGATAGTACTAGGGGGTCTGCCAACTGATCAGGAGATCCCATGGATTCCTTTGCTTACACTGAATGCAAGACTCTTTTGCACTGCTGATACATTCATCTGGGTTGTAGTTACAGGCCTCAGTACCATGGCAAAGAAGAGGACAGCACACCAGAGCTGATAGCCACAGGGGAGTGTCTACCCTAGTCATAGTTCCAGGTCACTGACAGACCAGAGAACAAGCAAGAGGGGCAGTGATCCCACTTCTCCTTAGATCATGCCATTTTAGAAAAACTGAAAACTTACAGACACCCCAGAACTAGCCTTGAAAATAGCTGCACAAAAAGCCATGAAGCTTGGGACAATGCTATACAACTTTAGCATTAAGTTGTCGAGAAACAAGCTGAAAAAGTGAGCAAATAACAACAAAAAAGAATCTAATAATAAAAATTAACTATGAAGACAGGAAAGATCAAAACACAAAATGTCTGTACCCAAAGCCTCAAAGAAAAATGAATTTTCCAAGTGTATCATCTGTAAAAAGATATAGTTTTATTATTTCATTCTTTATTCTGATTCCTTCTATTTTTTCTTTTCTTATTGCTTCCAATACAGTATTGAATACTATTTGTGACAATGGGAATGCTTGTTTCACACCTGATCTTACTGGGAAGGCTTCTAGCTTATCCCCATTAGAAATAATATTTGTTAATGGTTTTAGGTAAATGCATCTTATCAGTTTAAGGAAAAGTCCATTTATACCTACACTTTCAAGAGTAGACAGTCATCTTGTAAATCGTTTCTGGAATGATATCAGTACCAGGTGCTTTCCCACACAAGAAAAACTTAGTAGTTTTAAAAACCTATTTTTCATTTGGAAGTTTGGCTAGAGAGGGACTGACTTTGACGTAAGGTATAAAGTCAATGGATTCAGCATTAGTTGATGACTGCCTTTTGAGAACACTAAGAAAGTCCCAGCAGTATCATGTTCTTATCACTGATCAGTGTGGCTCATTCAGGACTCAGTAATCAAGATACACTATAGGTCTTTGATCCACAAATAGGCTTGAGGGCATCATAGAAGTGCTTTGGATTGTTGCTATTAGCATAGAATTGAATTTAATCTCCCTTCTTACTGAACTGAGACTCCTGCATCTCTCTAAGTTTGACTGAGCTTTAAGTCAGATGGAATTAAAGACTAATTTCTTAGAGGTGGATAAACTATCCTCCTAGTAAACTATTCAGTCCTTGTTTTTTGTTTAACAGCTTTTGAATTTCCCCATGTTTTTAATCAATCCAATTCCGATTGTGAGTTTTCTGGCCCAGATGAGTAAATGTGGTGCTGTACACCAAATCTCTGAAAGCTGCCTACTCCTTTTCTGATCCGCACAGCCAACTGTGTGCTGGCTCAATTTTCCCTCCTTGTCAACAAACTGTTTACACACAGAGAAGCACTTTAATCTATTGGTGTTGAGTCTTCTCATAGTCATCATTTCTTGGGACTGCTGCTTTTGTTGAACGAAAATGTTTAGCTTGGAGAGGATAAGTCTGATCCAACCCTCTACTCTACATATTGCCTTCATCCTTCTCACATCCTCTCTGTCTCTTCTCCTTCCAGCAAGATAACCAATCAGAGTGCCAATGTTTTCTGCAAAGATGCATTCATGAAGTTTTATGTGTTTAGGTAAACAGAAGACAATGTTAATGATTAGAAGGTCATGAAACCTTCTTCAGATTTTTAGTAGTGACCGTCGCTATCTGATTTTCTTCTTCTTAAGGACTTCATACTATGTCTGATATATTGGACCTATTCTGCCATTAACATCTCCCAGAATTACCAGCTTGTCTTCTTTTGGCACATTGATGATGAAGATCTCCAAGTCTTCATAAATTTTATTTTGACCTCCTTCAGGTTTGTTAGGATGGGAGTATAGCCAGTGATGATGGTGTGGCACATTGTTGCAAGTGGCAATCACAATGCCATGAGACTATCATTCACACTTTTTGGAAGGCATACAAGTTTGTTGACTAGATTTGATTTAATTGGGAATCCTTCACCATCTTCATGGTGTTCCTTATCATAGTGGCCACTCCAGAAAAAACATGTATCCAACTCGAATTTCATTAAGCTGGCCTTCATTTTCCAGTCTTGTTTCACTCAGGACTCCTATTTGAGTGTGTTACCTTCTGAGTTCTCTTGCAATTCATTTTTCAGGTCTACTGGATTTTGTGCTTTCCAGAAGTGTGCAAACATTCCATGTGTCATGTGAGTTGAATCATCTTCAAAAGAGTTTTTGTCTATTTTTTGTGTTTTGACTGCAAGATGAAATCCCCACCTGCTATAATAGGCAGGACAGTGTTAGGTGAAGCAGGGGATTTTTAGGGGACCTTTTCTAGTCCATTTCTCATGTCAGGAGGTGAGCAGTGTGGTCCTTAAAAAGGCTGCTCAGACACCCAGGCAGCTGCCATATCCCACTAATTCTTTGGTCTAGTGAGAAGGGGTCCCTAAATATGTGCTGGGCTATGTGTGTGCAAGGTTGTGACTCAGCTTCTAGTGTATACGCACCCCTGCTTCATCAGTAGACCAATAGCACAGGACTTTGATCTAAGTACAGTATAATATTAAAATACTAAAATAATGAAAATAGTAAAATGTAAAATGATAAAATGGATAAGTGAAGTCTTTTGTCTCATATGACAATTTGGATTTAAGTAAGGCAGAGTTTCTTGCAGTAGTCAGCCTCATTTTTTCATCTAGAGTCACTGGAGTCCAGTGTAAAGACAAAAGTCAATATGACTGGCTAACTCAAGATGCAGCAGATAACCTTGGTGAATTTCATATATGACCAAGCTCTATATTTGTTCCACAGTGTCTGCTTTCTCCACCTTGATGGCGTATTGGAAGAAAGTGTTCACGTATTCCTATTCCACTGGGGAAGTCTTCATATGATTGGGGTAGACAGGAATCTCCCCTTATTCCCCCCAACAACTCACCAGTTTGAGACCTGTTGGTTACTGTGAACCTGGTTTAGGTTGTCTATCAAGACAGTTTTACCAAGGTGTGGCTACTGCACATGCTAGAGTTTCTTGGAACTAGAGGTGAGAATTGGGTGACAGGTGGACAACAAAAGTGGATAAGCAGCCCTGAAAAGGGCTCAGAAACTCTCTTCAGTGAGCACTCCCTGAACCCTAAAATAAATTAGTCTCTGAAGAAAATAATTCCTTTAAATCAGAATTGGGAAAATGGGAGCTAATGACTCCATGAGACATTAAGAAATAATAAAACAAAATCAAAAGAATGAAAAAACAGAAAGAAATGTGAATTATCTCTTCAGAAGAACAACTGACTTGGAAAATAGACCCACATGAAATCATTTAAGGATTTTTGGATTAGGGGCAGCTAGGTGGCACAGTGAGTAGAGCACCAGAACTGGAGTCAGGAGGACCTGGGTTTGGATCTGGCCTCAGACACTTGACACACACACACACACACACAAACTAGCCATCACCTTGGGCAAGTCACTTAACCCCAATTTTAACCCCAATTGACCTACCTTCCCCCATACAAAAAAAATCAAAAAAAGAATTTTTGGATTACCTGAAAGTTATGATAAAAAAAAAGAGCCTAGACATCATATTTCAAGAAATTTTCGAGGAAAAGTGCCCTGATATCTTAGAATCATTGAGTAAAATAGGGATTCATTAAATTCACTGATCACATCCTGAAAGAGATACCAAAAATAAAAACTCCCAGAAATATTATAACCAAATTCCAGAGCTCATGGATCAAGGAGAAAATATTTCAAATAGTCAGGAAAACCAGTTCAAATATTTTTGCTCCATAGTCAGGATAACACAAAGTTTAGTAGCTTCTACATTAAAGACTCAGAATGCTTGGAATGTAATATTCTGGAGGGCAAAAATGTTATGATTATAACCAATAATTATATCCACAGTAAAAGTGAGTATAATCCTCCAGGAAAAATAGATCTTTAATGATAGTTAAGAATTCCTGAACAAAAGATCAAAGCTGAGTAGGAAATAGAACACTTAAGAGAATCGAAAAAAAGTAAACATGAAAGAGAAATAATAAGGGGGACAATAAACATAACCTATTTACATTCCTACATAGGAAGATACTTGTAACTCCAAAGAACTTTATCATTATTAGTGTAGTTAAAATAATTATACTTAGAGGGCAAAGGTGTGAGTTGGTTCATTATGATGGGATCATACAAAAAAAAATTGAGGGATGAGAAAGAGAAATGCAATAGGAGAAAGGGGAAGGGAGAAGTAGAATTGGGTAAATTATCTCATAAACAAGGGATGAAAAGAACTTTTACAATGGAGCAGAAGATAAGGATGGAGTGGCAGGCAATGCTAACTTTACTGTCATCAGAATTGACTCCTGAAAGGAGTAACATACATACTCAGGTGTGGAAATCTATTTTATGCTAACAGGTAGTAGCAGAAGTGGGAGAGAAGAAAAAAGGGGGACTGACTGTGGAAGGTGGTGGCCATAAGAAAAAACAGATCATTGAGGAGGGAGAAGATAAAAGGAAAGAGAGAAAAGAATAAACAAGGGGAAAATAGGATGGAAGGAAACATACAGTTAGTAATCATATCTTTGAATGTGAATGGGATAAACACCCATAAAATGGAAGCAGATAGCTGAATGGATCAAAAACCAGATTACTACAATATGTTTACAGGAAGCACACTAGAAGCAGAAGGAAACATACAGAGTAATAGTAAGGGACTAGAGTAGAATCTATTATGCTTCAACTAACTAAAGTAAAAGAAGGAGGTGTAACAATCTTGGGCAAAGAAAAAAGCAAAAATAGATGCAATTAAAAGATATAAACAGGGAAACTACATTTTGCTAAAAGGTAAAACAAGTTGACTGAAACCTAGAAGTTACTTTAAGTTAGAAGCATGAATATTGGAACAAAAATCTATAGTTCTTAAGTCACTCTCATTTGTTACCCTCCCACCTTATTTCTAATTATTTTGAAGAAGTGACAAAGTTAATACTCATTATGATGCCATTGCTCAAGCCTCCATTTCAAGAGACAATGAATACTAAACACATATGCACCAAATAGCTTTGCATACAGCTTCTTAAAGAAAAAATTAAATGAGCTACAGGGGGAAATATTAAAATTATACTAGTGTGAGACCTCAACTTTCCCCTTTCAGAACTAGAAAAATTTAACAAAAAAACCAAAAAAACCAAAAACAACAACAACAAGAAAAAAATTAAAGGAAATGAATAGAATTTCAGAAAAGTTAACTGTTATAGATCTCTGGAGAAAAATGGAGATAGAATGGAATGTACTTTTTTTTTTCAGTTGTACAAGGTACCTTCATAAAAAATGATCATGTATTAGGACATGAAAGCCTCACAATCAAATGCATAAAGTTACAAATATTAAATGCATTTCTTTCAGATCAAAATGAAATAAAAATTCCATTCGATCAGGAGCCATGGAAACACAGATTAAAAATTAATTGAAAGTAAATAATTTAATTCTAAAGAATAAATGGGACAAGGAATAAATCATAGAAATAATGAATAATTTCATTAAAGTCAATGACAGCAAGGAGAAAAAATACCAGAATTGATGGAATGTAGTGAAAGCATTTCTCATGGTAAAAATTTATATCTCTAGACACTTAAATCAATAAAATACAGAGTAACAGAACACTGGACATACAACTACAAAAAACCCTCAACAACGAACAAATTAAAACCCCCCAATTAGACATTAAATTAGAAATCACAAAAATCAAAGGAAAGATTACTAAAATTGAAAGTAAGAAAGCCATTAACAAATAAAACTAAGAATGGGTTTTATTTAAAAAAAAAAACAATTAAGTAGATTAATCACTGGTTAATTTGATTTTAAAAAAGAAAGAAAAGAATTAGTTTTTCAGTATTAAAAATGAAATACGTAATTCACCACCAATGAAGATGAAATTAAAGAAATTATTAGGAGCTATTTCTCCCAATTATATGCCAAGAGATCTAATAATCTAAGTGAAATAATTGAGTATTTACAGAAATTATAAATAGTCCAGATTAATAGAAGATGAAATAGAGTACTTAAACAGCTTTATCTTAGAAAATGAAATTGAACAAGCTGTCAATGAACTCCTTAAGTAAAAACCTCCCAGACCAGATTAACTCACAATTAATTCTACCAAATATTTAAAAACAGGACAGATCAAGTGAGGGTTTTTCAGGATAGAGGCGATGTAAATCTTTGAAATGAGCCAGTGGACATCGTAGAAAATAAAAAGGAACCCATGTAAACATGATAGTAGATGAAGTCACTAAGAGAGGATGTAGAAAAGAAAATAGAATATTCCAGGACATAGAGTTGTAGTTTCCAAAGAGGGAGTATTTCATCCTTTTGGATGTTTTTTCCCAGGGTTCAAAATTTTAATGATATTGAATTTTTTCTTTCTTAGCTTTGGCTCCTCATATTTTATTAATCCTTTGGCTTTTGCATTTAAATTTTGATTGAGTATCAAGAATTTCTGAAATACATTTGTCTTCTGGAGTTTATTTTACAAGTTTCTTTTTTCTATGGTTGCTTTACAGTATTAAGCTTTCTACTGTGTACTATTTTATAGTTATATTATTTTCAAATGTGTTTCCACAGGTTAAAAAAAAAAGGTTTCTGAAGCCGTTTCTACTATAGTGGCATTTGGTATATACCTTTAGGAGTAGTCTGTAAAAGTTTCATTTTTACTTCTTTCTTCTTTATCATAACAAAGACTACAGTATATACTGTTGTGTGCAGGCCCTAAAATACTTTTGTGTTCTGCCCAATATTGTAGGATAATGTAGTTCACTCATCATTCTTATAGCAGATATTAGCATTTTTGTATTTACTCTGTTTTGGTATAATTGGCATATTAGTTGGATCCACAGTAACAAAATTTAGTAAATTCTGGAATTTAATAAAAGGGTAAACTGAGGTAGATCTTTGAGCAAGATAATATTTATTAGGAGAAACATGCTACCTGTCAATAAATGGGTTATTTGATTGTCTCCATTCACGCCAAAGATGCCAAGCAAGAAAACAGTTCTTCTTATGTAGGTTTTGGGACATATAGAACTAAGAACAAGGTAGATGACAACATGAAATGAAAAGCAATATGATTGGTTACAAAGCTAAGGCACAGGGAGCAATGTGATCTATTGGAATTTTTGTAACAGGGGCTAGCAATGACCCCTCTTCTTCTCTCATGAGACTAAGAAGTGCTCATTATTTGAGTTGCAGTACAAGATAGCAGCCTAGATTTTTGGACAGCAAACCAAATGTCCTTAAAGGATAACTTGGAGTAAAGATATCAGACCTGACATCCTTTCTTTCACATTCCCCAAAATTAGCAAAATTCTTTGCTGCAAGAATAGATCAGTGATTAGAAGGAGAGCTGGATTCCTAAAATTAGCCAACTATAGGCCAGCCAAATTCTGAACTAAGTCAAGAAACAAAGAACCATGACTTAAGCAGTTAGAGCACAAAATCAATTACTCATAAATAGAATAAAATAGGAAATGGCACAGGATCAGTCTAAGTCTTCTCAATAGTCTAGATGGACCTTAGTTATATCTAGTCCAAACCATAATGGAAGGAATCCTAACTACAACATATCCAAAGAGTAGTTGTCCTGTCTCTGAAGACCCCCAAGGAGAGGGAACAAGTCATTTTTCTAGTATTGCCATTTTGGCTTTGCACAGTTCTAATTGCCCACTTTCTAAGGGAAATCTGTCTAAAACAAACCTAAATCTGTCTCTTTCAACTTTCCCATTTGTTCTGCCTTATGGAATGAGACAGAACAAGTTTAATCTTTCCTTCACATGTCAGCCCTGCAAATATGTGGTTAGCTATTATGTACCCAATTAAGTCTTCTCTTTACTAGACTAAATATGCCTGACTTTTTCAACTGATATTCATATGACATGGACTCAAGGCCCTTTACCATGCAGATTGTCCTTCTCTGGACACATTTTAGCTTTTCAATGTCCTTAACCCATGATTCTATGAATTTAAAACAATGATATAGGTGAAGTTTGATTGGGACACAGTACACAGAGACCTTTTTATTCTTGGAAGCTATTGTCTTTTTTAATGTAGCCCAAGATAACATATTTTTTGACTGTCACATCACATTACTGGCTCATATTTGCTTGTGGGGAAAATGATTTGTTATATTATTTGGGAAAACATACTATTTAAATTCAACCTTATGTGATTAAATGTTGCTTGCACCCATAATATTGCCTGACTCCAGTAACTATCTAGGAATGAAAGAGGTGAATAAAAGGTATTTGAGATTCACCCAGGTTCTAGATCACCCCAAAGCATTTCTTATTTTGGATTATCACACCTTGGACTTGTGATGGGCGCATCCAGACTTGTATTTTGGGTTCCCTTGTGTTGTGACCAAGTTGCCTTCTCCACAAATCCTATATAATGTAAACCTTCTAGAGCCTGGATGCAAGGCAGCCGTATCTCCTTTGGGGCTTGCTCTCCTCTACCAAATGACCCAATACATTTCTATTTTTTAATTATTTAAAATTTTAGGATTTGTTCTCATGAATTAAAAATGGTGTCTGAAGTGATATTCCCTGTGATCACCCAAAGAAACCTGAAGGTTCCCTAAAACCATAAAAACTACCTCTGTGATTCTAGGATTAAGCATGGGAAGGACTGACCAACATAGGACATCAAGCACAGTGAGAACCTGGTAAGTGGCTTCTGGTTGGACATGGCCTAGGACTCATCTTTGAGTGTCCCGAAAGTTAATGGGTTTTATTTAGCCTTTGCCCATGGGAAAACACCTCTGATGGAGTTACAATTAACCCAGGCTACTCTGATCCATAATTGGCATAATGAATCATTCATTCCCTTGATTTACACATTCAAGGAGTTGGTAAAAAGCTGCACAAAGCTAAAAAAAATGGTTAAAAATAAGTACAGGTCCTTTGGGAGAGTTATTTCTCTTTCTCATCTTGTCCTCCTCAAACTATTCTGAGATACTTTGTCTGTGACTGACTGGTAGTTGTCTAGATATCTTGGTGAACATGGGCATTATTTTACTGAGGAGCAACTTAGGTTAATGAGGGAAACTTGTATTTGGCAGGCAGTGGGGTGGGCATCGATGAGGTCTTCCACTTCAGAAGTGTTTAAACTAAAAATCTTCTATAAGGGAATGTTGAAAACTAAAAATAAATGAATTAAAAAATAAGCCTTTTAGAGTGGACAAGGTCTTGTTTACCTTGGAGAAATTTGAAAAGAATCATCTTATTACTCATAAAAATGCTGTGAGATGGCACAGAAAGGAACCTTAGAAGGGTGAAGAAATCTCAATGAAAGTTTGAATGATGTCTCAAGACAACTTTGCCAGCTGTCTGTAAAATTGAATAAGGACTTACTTTCACTGAGTTTTTTATTAGACTTTTAGTGAGAGGGAAAAAGGAAAAATGCAAGACATTTTTTTCTACCTTTACAAGTCTGGTCAGTTTTGAGACTGCAGAGACAAAGACAGATAATAAAAGAAAGAAAATCATTTTCCTTGTTTGTAGAAATTTATGACAAAATATAGACGAAAAATTGCAACTGAAATGTAACATCTGTACTGTAAATTTCCAAATTATAGTAACAAGGTTTTTTTTATAACTCCTTAAACATCTTTGTGGATTTCTTTTTTGGAGTTTTGCAAGTAAGTGTAAGGTTAAGTGTAAATAGTAGGTGCCTCTCTTCCCTTACTGGAGAGCTAGAGATGTATTGTTCTAGTAGAAGGTGATTTCAAATAATAGAGAATAAACAGACCTGGAGCTAGTTTGAAATGATTCAACAGAATTTTATTGTTTAGGTAAACTGTTATACAAAGCACCTAAATAGAAATACACATTGTTGGGACATAAAACTGGGACACTAATTCATTGTTGGTGGATTGTGAACTAACCCGACCATTTTGGAGAGCACTGGAATTATGCCCAAAGAGTTACTAAACTGCCTATACACTATTTGACCAAGCAATAAAACTACTTGACCAATTTCCAAAGATAATTAGAGAAAAATGAATGAACCTATATGTTCTAAAATGTTTATAGTAACTCTCTTTGGGGTGGCAAACAACTGGAAATTGCAGAGATGCTCATCAATTGGGGAATGGCTGAAGAAGTTGTGGTATATGATTATGAAGGAATATTGCTATGCTATAAAAATGATTAGTTCTATGATTTTAGAAGAATATAGAAAGATTTGCATGAAATAATAAAGAGTAAAATTAGCAGAACCAAGAGAACATTTTATATAGTAATAGCAATATCGTTTTAAGAATGACTTTGAATGATTAACTTATTTTGATTATTATAAATTAACTGTAAATGACATATTAAGAAAGTTGCTTCTGCATCCAGAGAAAGAATTGATAAATAGAAGTATCTCTGTCTGTCTGTCTCTGTCTCTCTGTTGCTCTCTCTCTCTGTCTCTCTTTCTTTCGCTCTCTCTCGATATACATATATTTGTGTCTAATGCTGGCTATCTCTGAGAGGGTGGAGGGAAGAAAAAAGAAATTTGCATGATAATTTTGTTGTATGTTTGAAAGGAATAGCAAATTATGCACGACAGATTTGCAGTTTGATGTTCAATCATCTTTTCTTTTGTTGTTGTATTATGTTATAAACATTCTTGTTTTATTCCATAAATTAAAGAGAAAATTTGAAAAGAAGAAGAAATAGACTATGCAACTCCAGAAGTAAAAGTTTGGCAGAAAAATTGATGTTGTCTAAGGAAATCTATACAGGAGAAATCCAGTGGAATTCTAGACTAGAAAATGATTGGGAAATGAGATAGATTTAAGAAAAGTAATGAAGGTAAAAAGAAACAAGGAATCAGAGTATATAAAAAGGAGGAGCAGTTTCAAATTTCGTAAGTTTCAATAAAATCCAGGGAAAGGAAAAAACTGTGAAAGAAAGTTTAAGCAAATAGAGAAGAGAAGAATAAGTGGAAAGTTAAAGGAAGTTGGAATCTGTTTACATTGACAGTGTGGAGAGAAGTCTTAAAATTCAAGGGTTTGGAGTTTTGGAAAGAGGTTTGAGAAGTTTGGGGATTCTATTGAGAAAAGAAGGATGTGGGGAATTTTTTTGAGAAATGCCTATCAAAAATCACAAGTAGTGTTCTATCAAGTTATAATGTTTAGTAACTGGTAACTATAAAGATAAAATTGCAGCATGAAATTATTCAGATATAGCATAGTAAAAATCTGTCCTTGAAGGACCATTAGAAAGGCATAGCCCAATCCTTAAATCTTCATGGGCTCAAAAAAGAGGGATGAGAGGTGAGACTATTTCCATGTGTCTTTGAAAGCAAGATAACTGAAAGCAGTGGCTTCTATAATTTGAACTAGAAAAAAATTGAAATTTTAAAATTATTTCCATTTATGTTAAATCCAGATTTGATTTGGTTGAAGTTTGTCCTTAAACGAAATGATAATGTAGTCTTATATACAGCTATTAGGACAATTGTGGCAAATCAGAACTTATTGCAAAATACATTTCATGTATGTCTTGAAGGTTATATGTCTGGAAATTGCACAGGGAGGTGCACCTGAATTCAAATCTGGTCTTAGATACTTGCTAGTTGTATGAATCTGAGCAAGTTACTTCACCTTTGTTTGCCACAGTTTCCTCATATTTAAAATTGGATAACAGTACTCACTTCCTAAATGATAAATTATAAAAATGATAAATGAAATAAAAAGTATAAAGTACTTACCAATCACAGTGATTGATACATGGTAAATGCTATATAATGTTAGCCTTTACTATATTAAGTATAATTATATATTTTAAAATGTGAGTTGTATAGAATGCCAAGATATTGATTTTCTATATAAGAGGATTCAGAAATTTATTCAAATGAATTGATATTATTGGACTGGCAGCAATAGTTTTCTTTTGTGTTTAAAAAAAAAAAAACATTAGTGTTGGGACGGCTAGGTGGTGCATTGAGTAGAGCCCTGGAGTCAGAAGGACCTGAGTTCAGATCCCGCCTCAGACACTTAAGGCACACACAAACAAAAACCTAGCTGTGTGACCTTGGGCAAGTTACTTAACCCCAATTGCCTTCCAAAAGGAAAAAAAAAATTAATTGTCAAATGGGAAAAAAAAGTACACTGAAGAAAACAAGTCCCTAACAAATACAATTGGCCAAATGGAAAACAATACACTGAAATATTATCTGCAACCCTTCTTTTTCCTTTTCACAGCAGATTTGTATAATGAGGGTAGATGAATTGTAGAATTCTTTGTTGTTGTAATACTAAATCTATTAATTAATGGATTAATAATAATTACTATAATAGGATACAAGTATTAAGGTCTTCTATTTTTAATTCATCTTACTATTTTTAAGTCAACTTCATATCCTGTGATCTAGTTAAATGAATTATTAGGCTTTTCATCTTCTTGCTAATAGTTATATATCTGTGTATGCAATTAAGTCATTAAAGTATCTCATCCTTTAAGGATTATATGAAAATATATATCCTCAAAATGGTAATAGGATAAATATATATGTTTTTTAATTTTAATGAATTGCTAAACTTAACCTTGAGAAATAAGAATAGGCCATTTCCTCTAAGAACTAGGATATGGATACATACATACATACATACGGTTTCCAAATATTTCTAATGGGATATATATATATATATATATATGTATATATATATACATATACATATATATACCTAGAAGATGTTTTAGTAATAAGTTCTCAAAATTAGATTAAAGCTTGTACACATAAAATTTTATCAATAATTCTAAGGAAAATTTTAATTTATGTTTTTTTTTCCTATTTTGAATCCTCTGTCTGATAATATTAAGAGACAGAAGGGGTCATTTTATAAGTCAGGTCCTCATGGATCTTTTTTAAAAATTCCTCCTTTAGTGTGTTGATGGCATTGTCCGTCAATATGGGCTTCAATTAAAGATAGAAAGAGCAAGTAATATGTAAAAATTGAAATTTTCTGAAGTTTCATGGGAATTATGACTTCCTAATTTCATGTTCCCATAGTTCTATTGTTAATAGGATTAACTCCAAAAGGTTTGGGCAAGTTTTTACCATGTAAATTGGTTACTGGAAAACCAAATTTAGGAGGTTGCATTGTTTTCGTATCATTTCAATTGTGTTTGACTCTTTGTGCCATTTTGGGGTTTTCTTGGCAAAGATACTGGAGTGATTTGCTATTTTCTTCCCTACAGTTGAGGAGATGAGGCAAACAGGGTTAAGTGACTTATCCAGGGTCACAAAGTAATAAGTGTCTGAAGCCAGATTTGAATACAGAGAACAAAGAAAAGTTTGAGATTCCTCTAGTTTTTTGTCAGCTACCCAAGCTAACTGTAAAAGTGAAGATTTCCTTGATATTGATTATTTTTGGTTACTGAGATAATATGCAAATCTTCCTCTCTTAAATCAGTTCATTGTGAACCCTCTAAGTAGTTTAATCTATAACCTGATTTAGTTTGCCTATAGAATCTAAAGTTTAAGGAGGTTTATCTCCTTAAGGAATATACGTGATTATGACTGCATAACTAAATTTTTTTTGACTTTCCTGACATTGAAGGAAACAGAATTATGGGGTTTTCTGTGATATACATGGCTACAGTTCACTTGTTTCTGAATATAAGTTTAATTCCCCTAATTTACTAATGCTAACACAAATTAATCCTTCTAACTATGAGACCATAGGAAAAGTTTGTCATCAGTCTGGCCCCTGCTCCTCCTTAAATGAATTACATCAGACTTTAGATAGGATGGATAATAAGGAGGAAATTTTCACTGATTCTGATTGTTTTAATGAACTCCCTTGATATCTTAACCTAGCTTTTTTTGTTTCATAATTATGCTTTTACTAATATGAGAATATTGGGCTTGCAAAAGCCCCAAAGGAAGGAAACTATGGGGAAAATTATTTATTATGCTGCTCAGGAAAATTTATTATACTATTTAACCCAACCTTTCGTGATTAAAGGTTGTCCACACCTAGAACAATATTGCTAACTTTAATAACTGTCTAGGAATGATGGAAGTTACTACAAGGTATTTGGAGTTCTCTCACCTGGATCACCCCAAAGCATTTCTTGTTTTTTATTACCACATCTAAGACTCATCCACCCAAAGATGGTGAGAATTTATCCAAGCTTGTATTTTGGGTTTTAGTCAAGTTGCTCTCTCCAAAAATCCTATATAATTTAAACCTCCCAGAAACTTGATAGGAAAGAGCCACACCTCCTTTTGAGCTTACTTTCTACCAAACAACTTTATAAGTTTCTTTCTTAAACTATTCCAGATTTTTGGAATTGTTCTTATGAACAATTTAGTGGATTCACTAAACCCCCAAGATCGTTTTCAGAGATTCTATTTATCCACACTTCCCCCATCTTGTATTTGTAAGTTGAATTTTTTTTATACCAAGTATAAGCTTTCATTTAACTTTATTAAATTTCTCCAGTGCTCTAGCCCATGGGTCAGCAAACTATGGCCAGACAGCCAAATCTAGCCTACATGTTATGAATCGGTCTTACATTCTTGATAAAATAAAACTTTATTTAAAAGTATAAAGATAATTCTTAGCTCATGGCCCATAAATACAGATACACACAGACACACAGACACACAGACACACACACAGAGAAACACACACACACATACACACACACACAAGACTTGGCTCAGAGGATGTAGCCTTGCTTAGCTTATTAAGGTGCTTTGTATTATGACTCTCACTTGCTGTTTTAGCTATCCCTCACAACTTTTCGTTATCTGCAAATCTGATTAGCATGTAAAGTATGTCTTTATACAAGATATTGATAGAAATGCTAAATGTCATAGGACCAAACACAGATCTTTGGAGTATTATATTGGAGACATCTTAACCCTGTTTGCTTCAATTTCTCATCCATAAAATGAGCTGGAGAAGGAAAAGACAAACACTGCAGTACCTTTGCTAGTAAAATTCCAAATGGGATGGCTAGGTGGCACTGTGAATAGAGCACCAGCCCTGGAATCAAGAGGAACTGAGTTCAAATCCGGCCTCAGACACTTAATATTTACTAGCGATATGACCTTGGGCAAGTCACTTAACCCCAATTGCCCTGCCCCCTCGAAAAAAAGCAAAACAAACAAACTAAAAACCAAAACTCCAAATGGGGTCAAGGAGGGTTGGGCATGACTTAAACAACTCAACAACAAAAATTAGCAAAATTTTCTCCTGTTAATAATAGTGAAGCTTCCCTTTGAGAATAAAACAAGTTCTGAAGGTACCTAATTGTATTATCATGTAAGTCATATCTCTGCATCTTTTTCTCAAGAACAACATATTTTATCAAAAGTTTTCCTAAAATCTGGTTAAATTTGTACCCACAGCATTTCCATCATCTATTAGTTTTGTAATACTGTCAAAAAGGGACATAAAGGTCAGTCTGGCATGGCTTGTTCTTGATGAAAGTATACTGGATTTTATACTCATCACTTCCTTATCTAGGTATTCACTACGCTTTCTTTAAAGGTCTATTCTAGAGCTTTCCCAAAAAATGGTGCTAAAGCTCACTGGACTAGAATTTTCAGATTCTGGTGTTCTTTTTGGATTTTTGAAGTGGAACAACAATTGACCTCTATTCTTGTAGTACCTATACCATTTTTATTCTTCCGTGTATTTTTTTCCTACTGAGATTTTCAAGGAATCAAGAATGGCTCCTTTTAAGTTTTTCATTAAAATTGTTTATTATGAATTCAGTAATTAACAAACAAATATTTTATTGTCAAGTTTAGACTAGAAATGATTGAGTATTGATTAAGAATTATATCTAATCACTGGAATCAATATTTATGGATCAAAATTAGATTTGATTTGTATAGGCCTCATAGGTAAAATTTTTAAGCGTTTAACTTCTCTGTTTCAATGGACTACAGACTGACCACGAAGACTCAAATCTGTGGACTTTTTGTTGACAGTGGAAGGAGGAGAGTGAATAGGATAAACCTGTTCTTAAAATTCTTTTGCCTGGCATGGAACCACTTTGGTGAGGTGATACCTACCATGGGACTTTCCAGAGGCTTTTAGTCACTTCTATGTTTTTCTTCTTACCATGAGTTTTGGAAACCCTCTCTCTTAGCTAAATGAAATCTAAGAATAGTCTTTATTTTTGTGTTAGATCAATGATATTTAGTTTTCATCACTGGGCTACTTTTGGTAAACATGCCAGAATTGTAACCAGCTATGTAAAAGAGTTGTTCTGTCAGATGCATCTTTGACTATTGGGGAATCTTGGATCCTTGTAATTGAAATTGCTGGTCTCGCTAATAAATTGATTGTGCTTGGACCTTTTTGTCTCACTTTCTCTATCACAGATTTTATCACAACACCATATATAAAGCATCATATATGCAACTTTTAAAAGAAGTATAAATCAATTTTAACATGGCAATCCCTACAAGCTGCTTTTTACCTGCTTCTGCTTCTGATTTTTGTTTTGTTTAATTTTGTATATTTTCTAATTTATGATATTTTTTTCTTTTAATGTTTTCACCATTTTCTTATTTTTTTTTACATTACAATCATTTTTTGCATCACCATCCCTGTTACAATGACTAAGCAATTATATCTCTCAGTTTTTTCAGTACCTGATGATATAGTTCATCTAGCTGAGATCTTTCCTGGACCTCCTGAATTTTACTGTATTCCCTTTATCACCTTTCATTTTCCCCCTTTAAAAAATTGTGTACCTTGTATGTATAATTTTTGCTTGTTGTCTTCCCCACTAGAATGTGAACTTATTAAAGGCAGGGGATATATTTTTGTCTTCCTTTAAATCCTAGTGATCATCACAATACTAAGTATTTAATAAATGCTTTTTAACTGACTGACTGAATAAGGTCACCTAAGTGTCTTTTTGGGCAGCTTGGTGTCATAGTAAATTAGAGGGGTCTGCAGTCAGGAAGACTCATCTCTCTTAGTTCAAATCTGGCCTCTAACAGTTATTAACTTTGACCCTAAAAAAGACACTTAACCCTGTTTGCCTCAGTTTCCTCATCTATAAAAAGAACTTGAGAAGAAAACGGCAAACCACTTCAATATCTTTGCCAAGAAAACCTGAATTGGGGTCACAAAAAGTTGGAAATGACTTTAAAATGGCTGAACAACAAAAACAGGTGTTCTCCTACTATTTTCTTATTTATTTTGGGTAATAACTTCCTGTCCATAGCATTTCTTCTGTCATTTGAAAATTGAAATAATTGCTATGCCTTCTTTTGTTGTCAGTTTTTATCTTCTTATTCATTTCAAGGAAAGCTTTTATCTTTTGTTTGATCTATTTTTTCTCTTTACATCTTCAAGAACATTCATTTCACATGCCATCAAGGTTAATTTTAAGATTCTGCAAAATAGGCTTCAGCAATATTTGATCCAGGAATTATCAAAAGAGTAGGCTTTTTTTCAGAGGCAGAAGAACTAGAGAACAAACAAAAACATTGACTTCTGATTCATTGACTACACTAAAATTTTTGTCTGTGTGGATCACATCTTCAAAGAGATGGGAGTACAAGATCATCTTACTTGTCACCTGGTGAACCTGTATGTAGACGAAGAAATAACTATTACAACCAAACATGAACCGACTGATTGTTTTAAGATTGTGAAAAGAGTACAAGAAGATTGTATATTGTTAGCTTATTTATTTAAATTATATTTGTAGTACATTATGTGAAATGCCAGGATGGATGAATCAAAAGACAAAGTTAAGTTTGCTAGGAGAAATACAACTATCTCAGATATGTAGATGAAAATACTCTAATGGCAAAGTGAAGAAGAATAATGAAGCTTCTTAATGAGGGAGAAAGAAGAGAGTGCAAAGTCTGGCTTGAAAACAAATAACCCTATTATATTGGCAACTGGTCCCTTCACTTCCTAACAAATACAGGGAGAAGATTTGGAAGCAATGTAAAATTTTATATACTTGGACTTAAATAAAGATCACTACAAATGGTGATTGCAGTCATAAAACTAAATTACTTGCTCCTTGGAAGGAAATCTATGCCAAATCAGGACAGCTTACTAAAAAGCAGAGACATCACCTTGCAAACAAAAGTAAATAGTCAAAGTTATAGTTTTGTAGTAGCAATGTATGGCTTTAGAGTTGGATTATAAGGAAAGCCGAGTGCCACAGAATGAGCAAAGTCAGTGTGATGCAGTATCTGAGCAAGTTAACTGTCCCTGAGGGAGTATGGCACTTTAGCAGGGACTGATTGGAGAAAATCTGCTTAGGTCAGACACATAGTCTACCTGGATCTCCACAGGTAATGAGTGAGGTTGGAAAATCCCCTATCAATTTGAGTTGTGGTCATGGTGCTTGAAAGGAAGAGAAATATCAACAATCCTCCTGATAAAGTCATGAACTCTGGCATAAACAAGGTGACCTCCAGTCTTCTTCCCCTCTCTTCAACTGAATTCTAGTAGTTGCTATTCATCTTGTTGTTCCCCATGTCTTTGCAAATACCTTTGTCTTATGCTCTCTAAATCTCTTTCACTATATTATCTTACCTACTTGCAGTCATTACTGATTAGTGGGTACATCTTATTTGCTCCATCAGAGTGAGTATCCACAGGTGCAAGAAGGGGTCCCTTTCTTTGAATTTGTTTTGATTCTGACTGAATCAGGAGACTGAGATATTCTGAGGTCTAGGTGACCGATTCTCTTGACCACTGAGCTCTTCATAACACTTCACCAAGAGCTCTGTCACCTTTCTTTCCATGTGAACTTCCCCCAATTCTTCGGGATTTCCACTTCCTTCTTGTTCTAACAGGCATTCCTCAAGTGGTATCCTACTTCTGACAATGATGGTGGGGAGATTGTGGGTGAGGTACTGAGAAGGAGCACAGACAATCAAAAAGTTACAAATTAAGCAGTTTATTACTCCTAGACATACAAGGAGGTACCTCCCCAGTTCTTAGGAGCTATAGGTGACATGGTTTCAAAGTAAATAAATGAAAGGTTGCATACACTAATCAGGAGCCCAAAACTCTGTATCTCTATTCTTATATCTGATTCTTGTTGCTGGGTAAAATCACAAGGACAGAGTGGGAGGGGAATTGAGAGACAGTCAATCAGTGGGTGGCATAGATTACCATTGTGATTAAGTAAGTTTATTAACATTGCATACATTGATTGGATAAAGTCTCAGAAGATTCTGATTAGGAGAACATTGTATTTCTTATCTAAATGAAGTTGACTAATTTAGTTCCTAGGTATATAGGAGCTTCACAGTTTTATAAGTGAGTCAAATTGAGGTACACATGATAGCTGGGATCTAGCAATAGGCCAATCCTCATAGTTTTGGCACACAATGACATCCTTTTTTTTTTTTGTATGTACTTCTGGTTCATTTGATTTAGTGGTTAGTACCATTTGCACTGAAGAATTTTCAGGAAGTAAAGTACTGATATTTTTGATTTGTTCTGATATATTTTGTCTTCTTGTGGTATTAGGACATGAAATAATATCACTTTCTCTGCTAATATTCATGCCAGACTGATTATCACAATAGTTCCAAGTTGGGCTTGTCAGCAACCCTGTGCCATTTCATCTAATTCTTAGGTTTACAGACCCAATGACAACACACTGGCTCAGGTATTAATCAATAATATTGCCACATTTCAACTAGCCAACATTTCAGTACTCCTGAGACTTTACAGCTACCATAGGGACTTTCGCTTACTTTGTCATTGTGCTATTGTACCCTTATAACATGAATGATAGGAGTTTAAGAGAGTTATGATTATTGTTATTGTTAATAATATTATATAGCTTTATAAAACTTCATAGTTTACAAAGATCTTTCCTTTTAACAACACTATTTATTGATATTTTTCAATTGTTTTTACAGATTTGAGGATAATTGACTTTTCTAGGGTCCTCCAAACTAGAGTACCAGCTGGAAATTGAACCTAGCAAGCTTTTCTGAATTTAAGTCCATTGTTCATGTTCTTTTTTTTCCAGTAGAAGATGAGTAGCTAGGGGCGGCTAGGTGGCACAGTGAAGAGAGCGCCGGCCCTGGAGTCAGAAGGACCTGAGTTAGGAGCCGGCCTCTGACACTTAATCCACACAAAACAAAAAAACCTAGCCGTGTAACCCTGGGCAAGTTACTTAACCCCAATTGCCCTAAAGAGGCGGCTAAGTGGCGCAGTGAGTAAGGGCGCCGGCCTCAGAGTTGGGATGACCCGAGATCAGATCAGGCCTCAGAAAATGAGCACCCACACATAAATAATGACTAGCCCTGTAACCTTGAGCAAGTTACTTAACCCCAATTGCTTTAAAAAAAAAAAAGAAGATGAGTAGCTGGAGGAAGAAGGTAAATGAGGAGTGGTAGGATTAAAATATCTGTCACAAAATTCCACAAAATACCATTATCTACTATGACTCCCTAAAGTACTTCACAGTTTCCTTTCAGTAATCATACCAAGCAAGTTAGCAGAAAATAGCCTTTGTTCATGGTGTTTATTTTGATTTATTTTGGAGCGTTTTATATATCATTTCCACATCTTGAAAGTATTCCTGGCTTCACCTAATTTAAAATATCAGGTATTTATTTCCCTTTTCCCTTCCTTCTACCCTTTTTCCATTGTAGGATATACCTCCAGCCAAGAGCAAAATTTTGATGCTGTGATGTACCAAGTAGATTCTAACTAATAGTAATTTTAATTTCAGGCATGTGTCTAATGGTTGTCTCTATATATAAATTTTTCAATACAAATACATTTTTTAATGGAAAAATATGTGTCATATCCTATTCCTTATTTTAAAGGCATTTGAACTTGTATTACAAGTAATTCGAGTCAAGGATATTTCCACAAACCAATCATTCATTACTACTCCTCTTAAACAACATCTGAGAAATGCAAAAGTTAACGGGAGATATGACATTTTCCAAAGCAGAAATTCTTGGCATCTGTTCTTTAAAATTGCATTGTAAATACTTAGTACAATGACATTGAAAAACAAAACAGATGACAACATACCACAGACACATTAAAAGAATATTGATTTGCTGTGAGGGATATTTGTTGATAAATCTAAAAGAAAACCACCATTCTTGGCAATAAGATGACATTTTGCAAAGAACAGAAGAATTAAATAGGAATGATGCCAGCCTTCATTTTTTGGGGGGTGGGGGAAATTTTATCACTTAATATTATTTTATTTTTTCCTATTAAATGTAAAGATAATTTTAAACATTCATTTTTATAAAATTTTGAGTTCTAAATTTTTTTCCTCCTTTCTACACCTTCCATCTCCCAAAGAGCAAGCAAGTTATTATAGGTTATACATGTACAATCATATTAATCACATTTCCCCATGAGTCATGTTGTGAAAGAAGACTCAGAACAAAAGGGAAAAACCACATGAAAGAAAAAACAAAATAAAGTGAATATAATATGCTTCAATCAGCTTTCAGACTCCATATTTTTTTTCTCTAGAGGTAGATAGCATTTTCCATCATGAATCTTTTATAATTTTCTTGAATAATTGTATTGTTGAGGAAAATTAATTCTATCATAGTTGATCATCACACTATGTTGCTCTTACTGTGTGCAATGTTCTTCTGGTTCTCTGCTCACTTCACTCAGCATCAGTTCGTGTCTTTCAAGATTTTTTTCTGAAATCCACCTGCTCATCATTTCTTATAGCAAAATAGAATTTCATTATATTCATATACCACAACTTATTCAGCCATTTTCCAGTTGCTGGACTTAACCTCAATTTCCAATTCTTTTGGACCACAAAAAGAAATGATATAAATATTTTTGTACATGTGCATACTTTTGCCTTTTATGATCTCTTTGGGATACAGACTTAGTAGCTGTATGCACAGTTTGATTGCTCCTTGGGCATAGTTCCAAAGTGTTCACTGGAATGGTTGGGTCACTCATAACTCCACTAATGCATTAATATTCCAATTTTCGCACATCTTCTCCAACATTTATCATTTTCTTTTTCTGTTATATTAGCCAATCTGATTGGTATGATGTGATACCTCAGAGTTGTTTTAATTTGTATTTCTCTAATCAATACTGAATTAGAGAAATTTTCATATAACTAGAGAAAGCTTTAACTTCTCCATCTGAAAACTGTCTATTCACATCTTTTGACCATTTATCAATTGAGGAATGACTTGTATTCTTATAAATTTTACTGAGTTCTCAATATATTTAAGAAATGAGGTTTTCATCAGAAATGCTGGCTGCAATAATTATTCCCAGGTTTCTGCTTTCTTTCTGATCTTGATTACTTTGGCTTTGTGCAAACCCTTTTATTTGAATGAAATCAAAATTATCCATTTTTCATTTCATAATGTTCTCTATCTCTTGGTTGGTCATAAATTCTTCCTTTCTCCATAGATTTAATAGGTGCTCTTTTCCTTGCTCTATTGATTTGTTTATAATATCACCCTTCATGTCTAAATCATGTACCCATTTCAATGTTATCTTTGTATTGGGTGTGAGATGTTGATCTATGCTTATCTGCCACACTATATTCTAACTTTCCCAGCAGTTTTTGTCAAATAGTGAGATCTTAACCCAGAAGCTGGTTTCTTTGGGTTTATGAAACAGATTTCTATAGTTATTTACTACTGTGTCTTGTTTAGAAAACTGATTTCACTGATCCACCACTCTATTTCTTAGCAGTACCAAATAGTTTTGATGATTTCCACTTCATAATATAGTTTTAGAGCTAGAATAGCTAGACTACATTCCTTTGCATTTTTTAAATCAATTCCCTTAATGTTTTGATCTTTTGCTCTTCTAGATGAATTCTATTATTAATTGGAAAAGTCATCAATGAACTCCCTAAGAAAAAATACGCAGGGTCAGATGGATTTATAAATGAATTATATCAATCATTTAAAGAGTAATGACTTGCAATACTACATAAACCATTTGGAAAAATAAGTGAAGAAGTAAGCCTAACAAACTCTCTATATATCACAAATATGGGCTGATACCTATACCAGAAAGAGGCAAAACTGAGAAAGAAAATTAGAGACCAATTTCTTTAATGAATACTGATGTAAACATTTTATATAAAATAATAAATATTAATAAGATAAGAAAATATAACCTTAGTATATTATTATCATAGTGATTATATATTATAAATGATAATTATAACAATAATTAATAATAAAATATAAAGAAATAAAATAAAAAGGGATTATAGCAATTTATTATGAGGATAATAAACTATGAACAGGTGAGATTCATAACAGTAAAAGATGCAGATCTTTAAACACTATATATCAAACAACAAAAGAACTTGAGTTCTGATGGAAAATATCATACCCAGCAAAGTTAAGCACAATCCTGAATGGAAAAAAAATTGACATTCAATGAATTGTCAGATTTTCAGAATTTTGTTAAACAAAAGCCCACTGGGGTTGTTAGGTGGCATAGTGAATAGAGTACTGCCCCTGCAGATTTGAACCTGAGTTCAAATCCATCCTCAGAACTTGACACACATTACTAGCTGTGTGACTTTGGGCAAGTCACTTAACCCCATTTGTCTTCCAAAAAGCGAAAAATAAAGCCCATTGAACACTGAAATTAATGGGAGATTTGACATAAAAAAGCCAAGCTAAATATAAAGTATATATTAAAGATTAAATACAAGGGACTCAATAAGGACAGACTATTAACCTTTTTATGAGGAAATATGAGACATATATGTAGGATATTTATTAGTAATTGGGTAATTCATAAACAAAATTGGGGTGGGGGCAAGTAAAAATGGCAGAGTAGAAAAAAGACTTCTGTGTAGCTCCTCCTTCTACCTCCTCCAATTCAAGTAAAAAATGACGCTAAACAAACTTGGGAGCTACAGAACCCACAAAATGACAGAGAGAGGCTAACCTCCCACTGAAGACAGACTGACAGGCCAGCGGGAAGAGGCCAGCATGGTGCACTGGGAGCTGAGCACAGCCCTGCACAAGCTGGAGATTTTAACCTCAGGGTGGCCACAACCAGCCTCCATCTGGAGGGACTTCAGATCACCAGCAGCTGTGGTGGTTTCCAGAATTATCAACCCATAGATGCTAAGGACAAAGGAAGAAGTCAGTATAGTGTGGACTTTTGGAGCCAGGAGTCCTGGAGTGCAGTCTACCCTTTACCTCCAGGGCAAGAAGCAGCTGAGGTGCTATGGCCCTGCAGCCACTGCCACATGGCTGCCTCAGAGCTCCTGGCCTGCAGATTGTAGGAGGACCAAGTGACCCGTCAGAGGGGTAAAATCGCTCTTGCTTTACTCTACTTGGATCTAGATTGCAGTCTAGGGTGGAGGTACTGGGGTGTGTCACCAGTTTGCAAGAATGTGTGGAGGCTTCTGAGAGGGCATCCAACTGATAGCTCCAGCAGCTGTGAAAACCCCAGGGATTGGGACAAAGCTCTCCTCTCTGGTAGCAGAGTTCTACTGTGATAAAAAGCTCAAAAGTCAAGTAACTGAGTAGCAACATGAGCAAGCAAAGGAAGCAAAACAAGCAGAACAATCCAACATTAGACTATAATTTTGGGGACAAAAAGGATCAAAGCATGGAACAGGAGGAAGACAACAAAGTCGCCAAAAGCTTCCAAGAAAAAAATGAGCTGGTTACAGGCCATAGAGGAGCTTTAAAAGGATTTTGAAAACCAAAATAAGAGAAATGGGGGAAAACTGGGAAGAGAAATGGGAATGATGCAAGAAAATTATGAAATGAGAGTCAGCAACCTGACTGAGGAAAATAACACCTTAAAAATAGTCTAACTCAAATGTCAAAAGATGCTCAAAAGGGCAATGAGGAGAAGAATGCCTTAAAAAGCTGAATTTTCCAGATATAAAAAGAATCTCAAAAGGTCACTGAAGAATATCATTCTTTCAGAATTAGACTGGAGCAAATGGAAGCTATTGACTTTATGAGAAATCAAGATGCTGTTAAACAGATCCAACCAAATGAAAAATAAAAGGCAATGTGAAATATCTCATTGGAAAAACCACTGAACTGGAAAATAGATCCATGATAGACAATTTAAAAATTATTGGACTACCTGAAAGCCATGATCAAAAAAAGAACCTAAAAATCATCCTTCAAGAAATTCTCAAGGAAAATTGCCCTGATGTTATAGAACCAGAGGGCAAAATAGAGGTTGAAAGAATCCACCAATCACCTGCTGAAAAATATCCCCAAAAGAAAACTCTTAGGAATATTATAGCCAGGTTCAGGAGTTCCCAGATCAAGGAGAATCTATTACAAGCAGCCTGGAAGATTCAATTTGAATATTGTGGAAACATAATTAGGATAACACAGGATCTGTCAGCTTCTGCACTGATGAATCAAATGGCTTGGAATATGATATTCCAGAGGTCAAAGGATTAAAACCAAGAATCACCTACCCAGCAACTGTATATCATTTTTTCGGGGAAAACACCATTACTCAACGTAATAGAGTGTTTTTAAGCATTCTTGATGGAAAAAAAAAGAGTTGAATAGAAAATTTTACATTCCAATAGAAGAAACAAGAGAAGCATGAGAAGGTAAATAGGGAAAAAATCATAAGAAACTTATCAAAGTTGAACTATTTACATTCCTATATGGAGAAATGAAAATTGTAACTTATGAAACTTTTCTCAGTATGAGAATTGTTGAACGTAATAGAAATATATACATATATATGTCTATATAGGAGGTTATATGGGTATATGAATACATATATGGATGTGTGTATATATATATATATATATATACATATATATGTATATATACATGTATATATGTGTGTGTGTGTGTATAGGTATACATAGACAGAGGGCACAGGACCAATTGAACAGCAAGGAATGTTACTTAAAAGGTGAAATTAAGACATGAGGGAGGAATATAATGAGAGGGATGGGGAAAGACAAAATGGGGTAAACTATTTCATATAGAAGAGTCAAGGTAAAACTGTTATAATGGATGGGAAGAACAGCAAGGCAAAAGGGAATAAGTCAACCTTACTCTCATTGAATTTGGCTTAGGGAGGGAATGACATACACACTAAATAGGGTATCTCACCCTACAAGAGAGTAGGGGAGAAGGGGATGAGAGGGGAGAAGATCGAAGGGAGGGCAAGCTGAGGGGTAGGGAAGTTGGAAGTGCCCACTTTTGAAAAGGGACAGGATCAAAGTAGAAAATAGAACAAGTAGGGGGTGTGATAGGATGAAGTGAAATATAGTGAGTCTCACAATATTCTACTATGGAAATGTTTTGCATAGCTACACATTTTTAACTTATATCGAATTGTGTATCTTGCCAGTAAGGGTCGGTGGGGAGGGAGGAAGGGAAAGAATCTGAAATTCAAAGTTTTAAAATCAAATGTTTAAAAAAAAAAATATATATATATATATATTAGTATTATTTTACACGTAACTGGATAATAAGATATATAGGCACTGGGCATAGAGATCCACTGTGCCCTACTGGAAAGTCAGAGGGAGCATGGGGGAAGATATGGGAGAGAGCAGATTTCAGTAGGGGATATTCAGTGGGATCACTGTTTTGGGGTGGTGGTTAGGGGAAAAATGAGAAGAAAATCTGTAACTCAAAATTTTGTGGAAATGAATGATATAAACTAATAAATAAAAATATACCCCCCCCAAATAAAACAAGATTAGGGTAGACTTCAGTTTGGTATGATTTTAAGATATAAAACCATTTCAGAACAGCTAAAAAGAGTAATTATCCTATTCAAATTAGTTGCAAGACGAAGAACCTACATAACAGGAATTAGATGGGGGAGTGAAATGGTAAGGAATTTGAAGATCTTCCCTGCTACTGAAGTGGCAGTTAAGTTCCCATACTGCTAGCTCCTACACAAGGCCTCTCACAAGGCCCCTTAGGAGTCCCCAAGAACCTAGCATAAAGGTATGACCCTTGTGAAATCTCACCCTTCACCTGCCTTGTAACCAAGATGTAACTAAAGCAAAGATCTGCCTCTTTAGCTTGCAGCCCCGCCTTACTTTATATCCCTATGTAGCAACAGTTGTCTTGCTGACCACTACTTGTTTCAGGAAGTACTTTTTACTGTATAAAAGCTTGCTGGATAGACTGCTCAGGCCACCTTCCCTTTTGGGAGACAGCTTCTGGCTTAATAAAAGCACTACCAAATTCTTATTGGCTATGTCATCCTATATTTGCTTCAATTGTCCATTACACCAATTAATGGGTGTCACTTAGAGCCCAGCAAGGGAAGTTTGCTTGGGGGGGTGGGGGGATTGTTTTTCAGGAAGGCCCACACCTTTTGTTACTTTATAATTCTGCAGTGGGTCATTGAAAGTTGTGATGTCCTCTGATCCCGAGGTGAGGTTTTGCTTTAGGACTTACTTATGGGAAGGGTTGTGTGATTTGGCCAGATGAGACTCTGGGTAGCCACTAAGCCCCCTGGCTTTGAAAACCCAGATGTTGGTGCTTCTCTCTTTGGTAACTAATTATTTATGTATGTAATGGCCAGAAAGCTAGATGTCCTGGCTGTTGGTCTGTTTAATTGTGTTATTTTCTCTATCTGTATTTTTTGTCTGCTTGTAATTTCTATTTGTGTTTTCTCTGAAGTTTGTGGTGCTGACTTTCCCTCCTAAACTAAGTAAATGATACATGTTTGATTAAAGTAAGAGCTTTAACTTGTTTTGAGTTGCTTTCCTTTAGACAAATAGATCAAAGAACCTGTGCTAGCAGTCATCCCGGGTATGCTAGGGTTCTTGCTGTTACACTGAGGAGAACTGGTAGCTCTGGAAAGCTACTTTTATTGGGAATGTGTTCAAGAGGGCACCATGGCTACCTACATACATATGTGTTGAATCTCCGAAATTCAGAAAGAAATAAAATGCTAAGGGGATAAGGAGTGGGGAGAGGATGAGGAAGGGATCCTTAAAGGGAAGGGTGAGGGAATATGTTAAAAGGGGGTATAGAAGAGTGTTTGGTTTAATGGGAATGGGAGGCTAAGGGAGGGATCCTTAGAGAGGGGTTAATTTAAGTAATAGGAGGGCAAGGTTGTAGGTAGAAGTAAAATTGAAGAGTCAGGAATGGTAGGAAATATGAGCTATGCACAAACAAAATAAAGATTAGAATAGAATTTGTTAGGGGTGGTAATTGTGATCTTGGACAAAATTAAGCCTAAAACAGATTTAATCAAAAGGGAAAAATAAGCAACTATATTATTTGTCAGCCATATTCATCAACATTGTTTTGGACTGTTTAAAATAGCTAGAGAGTATAAAGGGGGGAATATTGCTGTGGTGTAGGATATAATGAGTTGTTGTGCTTGGAAAAATATGGAAAGATTTAGACTTATGAAAGAAAAAGTTATCCACTCTCAGAGAAACAGAGGATAAATAAGTATAGTACAGTCTTACATAGATGCATATAATTATATATGTTAATATATGAATATTATTATAGATATCAGAATCTACATATACATGTAAGTGTAGTGTGTGTATGTATGCATGTGTATATCTGAATATCTATCTTTCTGTGTATATGTTTATGTATGTATGTACATATATATGTATATGCATAGGTATATACGTATCTCTATCTATCTATATCTATCTATCTATCTATCTATCTATCTATCTATCTATCTACCTATCTATCCATATAAATTTATCCATGCTTAATTGTAGCCTTCTGGAGTAGGGGAGGAAGGGGTAAAAAGAACAAAGGAAAAAGTGTGCAGTAGGGAAAAAAGAAAACTTACAAGAAAAGATGGACAGCTCTCAACACAATGTGTAGTATTTATTATATAGGTTTTCTTGAAATGGAAATTTATTGCTGTATAATTTGAATCCTCTCTAATGTTCTGCTGTGCACATGACAATGCTTTTTTCATTGTTTTGTATTATTTTAGTTTTAGCTTTTAAATTTGTTTCTTTTTTCTCTTCTTAATTTGTATTTAAGTTTAAAATTTTTAATTGCAAAAAACAAAAAAGAAACAAGGTGAGTAGAGCTGGAAGCCTGTCTCATCAGCAAGGGGGTGATTTTTGTTCCCTTGCTTGTTCTTGTACCTTGTACGTTGTTCTTGTACCTCCCACCACTCCTGCAATTGCTAAATCATGCCATTTCCTCTCTTGCTCTCTCAGACCAGATCTAAAGTCTTATGATTTATTGTTGTATGGTTCTCCCAACTTGAAGTGAGTAAATGATGAAGTTGTCTTATATTGCTGATAAATTACTTTTGATGAAAAAAAAAAACATTTTGCCTAAAAAAAAATCACTTCTACGCCCCCTGCTTGGCCCAACATTGATGTACTAATTTGAAAGAAATATTTCCATTATACATATTCCCCATGACTGCAAGTTTTGTTATACAACCCACTACTTATGGCTTTAAGTGGTGTGTTGTATTTGGCTGTCACATGAATATGTAGGTAGTCAGAAAATGAAGGAAAACTTGAATTCTGTGATGTTTACCTCTAAAATATGAAGAGCTACTTGACAGTTTTGTAGAGAAACATGTTTAAAATGTATCCTTTTGTTACAAAAATGCCTTTTTGTGTTCTGCATCTTTAACTTCTTATTCAATTAAATGGGGTCAGTAAGTATGGAGGTTCAGTTGGAAGTAATACTTAATCTTTTGAAACACTGAGTTTTCAACCTTGAATCCCTGGAGAAATGCTAGAGATTTCTCCAGTTCTGTTGTCTACTTGTCAATGACAAGGGTGATTTTAAAAATTCTATAGAAAGCAAAATGATAACAGAGGGCATTTATCATGGATAACAATTTATTGTTATATAGAAACTGGCTTACATATATATATATATATATATATATATATATATGTATGTATACACACACACACACACACATATATATACAAACACACACACACACACACGCACGCACACACACACACACATATATATAATTGCAGGACAGTTATCTGGCACAGTGAAGGTACTTAGAATTTTGTGGGATCACCAATTTTATTGAAGCTGTTGAGAAATAAAAGAGAAATGTGAAGTCTTAGAGAAATAGCTGATCCAGTTACATAAAATGATCCAGGAATCTTTTTTTTATTCATATACCCATATACCCTTCTTCCATTATTTTCACACTGAGAAAGGTTTCATCAGTCACACTTATTGTTTTTCCATATAGGAATGTAAATAGCTCAACTTTGATAAGTTCCTTTTGATTTCTTTTCCCTGATTACCTTCTCAGGCATCTCTTGCTTCTTGTTTCTGGATGTCAAATTTTCTATTCAACTCTGGTTTTTTCCTCAAGAATGCTTGAAAGTCCTCTATTCCACTGAATGACCTTGTTTTCCCCTGAAACAAGATACTCAGTTTTGCTGGGTAGGTGACCCTTGGCTTCAATCCAAGCTCTTTTGCCCTCTGGAATATCATATCCCATGACCTTTGATCCCTCAGTGTAGAAGCTGCCAGGTCCTGGGCTATTCTGATTGTGTTTCCACAGTTTTGAAATTGTTTCTTCCTGGCTGCTTGTAGTATTTTCTCCTTGATCTGGGAATTCTGGAACCTGGCTATGATATTCCTAGGAGTTTTCTTTTTGGGATCTTTTTCAGGAGGTGATCTGTGGATTCTTTCAACCTTTATTTTGCCCTCTGGCTCTAAAACATCAGGGCAATTTTCCTTGAGAATTTGTTGAAGGGTGATTTCTAGGTTCTTTCTTTGATCATGGCTTTCAGGTAGTCCAATAATTTTTAAATTGTCTCTCCTGGATCTATTTTCCAGATCAGTGATTTTTCCCATAAGATATTTCACATTGCCTTTTATTCTTTCATTTGTTTGGATCTGTTTAACAGCATCTTGATTTCTCATAAAGTCATTAGCTTCCGTTTGCTCCAGTCTAACTCTGAAGGAATGAATCTCCTCAGTGAGCTTTTGAGATTCTTTTTCCATCTGGCAAATTTGGCTTTTTAAGGCCTTCTTCTCCTCATTGCCCTTTTGGGCCTCCTTTGCCATTTGAGTTAGTCTATTTTTTAAGGTGCTGTTTTCCTCAGTCTGGCTATTGACTCTCATTTCATACTTTTCCTACATCCTTCTCATTTCTCTTCCCAATTTTTCTCCACTTCTCTTATCTGCTTCTTAAGGTCCTCTATGGCCTGTAAGCCACTCATATTTTCCTTTTGGGCTTTTGGAGCAGGATTTCTGACCTCACAGTCCTCCTCTTGTTCCTTGCTTTGATCCTCTTTGTCCACAAAATAGGAGTCTAATGTTGCATTTTTCTGTTTATTTTTTTTTTCCTTTGCCTAGGCATGTTGCCACTTAATTACTTGACTTTTGGCCTTGTTGCCACAGTATGACTCTGCCACCAGATAGGGGATCTTCTGTTCCAAATGTGGGGTCTTCACAACTTCCAGTTCTGGCAGACCTCCCTCCAGACCACAATCCAGATCCAGGGAGGTTAAAGCAAGAGCGATTAACCTCCAAGACTGATCGCTGGTTCTCCCTACCGTTTGCAGGCCAGGAGCTGATGTTGCCACTGGAGCTGCAAAATGGTGAGTGTGCCTTGTCTCCTCAGTGGCTTCTAGCCCCCAGAGGAGGAAGCTGATGCATTCCCCAAATACTGGTCCCAAAGTCCATAGGGCACTAACCTCTTACTTTGTCCTGGGCATGTTTGTGTTGATAATTCTAAAATCACCAGAGCTGCTTGTGTTCTGGGGTCCCTCCAGTTGGCTGCTGGCCCAGCCGCTCTGGGGCTAAAACCGAGGCTCACAAGGACATGGGCTCGGCTCTCTGCAAGCTGGGCTGTTGCCTCCCATAGCACTGCACTGGCCCTCCCTGCAGGGCTTCTGGGCTGTCCTCAGTGGGAGGTTAGCTTCTCTGTGTCGTTCTGTGGGTGCTGGGGTTCCAGAAGTTGTTCAAAATCCCCTTTTACATAGTTTGGAAGTGGTGTGGGGCAGAACACCTTGGAAGTGCTGTTTCTACTCTGCCATCTTGGCTCTGCCCCCATGATCCAGGAATCTTGATTATTCAAAACCAGGACCAATGTACAACACAATATCATAAGATATTATATCCAGAGATGTGAAGGGGACCACAGAGGCTACAGTACAAACTCCTCACTTTAAAGTTATGGTAACTGAAGACAAGATTTTTTAATATACGTTTATAATTTAAAAATCTAGACCTTGTCATATAAAGAAGTAACTATTTTTCTTGACCAAGCTAGTATATACTCAAGTGATGACATCTATCCCCACTCTCTCTGTCTACTGGCTGCTTTTCCTGCTGCCTACAAATATGCCCATATCCCTCCAATCTTCAAAACACCCTCACTTGATCCATCTATCCATACTAGCTATCACCTCATACCACTTTTTCCTTTCATGGCTAGTCTCCCTGATAGACTGAATCTGATCCCTCTTTTCTTCTTAACTCTATGTTCTGGCTTCCAAGCTGAAGCTGCTCTCTTTAAAATTATCATTAAATTCTAAATTGCCAAATATAATGACCGTTTTCAATACTCATTCTTCTATACCTCTCTCTTGCCTTTGACACTGTCAAGCACTCAATACTCTCTTCTATCTAGGCTTCCATGAAACTGCTCTATGCTGTTTCTCCTCTTACCTGTCTAGTTTTTTTTCTCAATTTCTTTGCTGTATCTTCATCCAACATTCCCCAAGGTTCTATCTTGTATACTCTTCTCTTCATTATCTATACCATTTTGATTGGTATTTTCCTAGGCTCTCATGATTTCAAGTATCATTTCTAACTCATGATTCTCACATCTAATTATCTAACAGAATATTAGAAATCATAAGCTTAATGTCTCATAGACATCCATATTGTCTACATCTTCTTTCTACCTCAGCTTCTTATCCTCCCACTTCCCACAGTAGACTATATGCTTCTTGAGGACAGGGAATATTTCAATTTTGTCTTTGACTGAAGGGAGTGAAGTTACCTAAAATAACAGGCATACCTGACTTAAAAATCCTTTTAAATTTTCATAAAAAGCTTATTTTAAGTATTTCCTTGTATTGTTTGATCTGTTCTCTTTGTTGTTTCCAAGACTGAAAGACACAGTAATGGAAAATGGCAACAAATCAACATAGACCTCTTATTTCCCTTCCCCTCTTGCCCTCAATGACCATTATTTTCACTGAAAGTTAAGTTATTTATATTACAAACATTTAACCTCAAAGAAGGAAGGAGCTTTAAGAGTTATTCAATTCCAGCTGCTATGTTAATTGGGCTCTATTTATTCAACAACAGCATTAAGAATTAAAAATTTCACCATTATTTCTATGTGAATAGCCTTGGCAAATAACAAATATAAGACATAAAGCCTGAATGTTTCTTGTTTATGAGTAATGTAATATTCAGACTAAACTCGTTATTAACCAGTGCCTGAATAGGTATTCTGAAATCTATCAATGCTCTAATAGCAGGAGTCTTGAAACTTCACATCTGTCACAGGATTAATTACTCCATAAAGTGTTATCATTTCTCCATATCTCATTGGCAATAAAGAAGTTGCAAGAATGATTAATGGCCCTGAATGATGTACAAAGGAATAAACATGAAAGTTGCCCAGAGGATTAGGAAATTGCCTTCTGTCTCATGTAAGAGTAAGTTGAAAGACCTTAGTGGTGTAACATTTATGTCTTCAAGGCTAACAGCAGTATTTGGGAGTAATATATAAAAACAAACTATGAAAAACATGAAGTTCAAATGATTTTACCTGAAGGTCTTTTAATGGGATGTAGTAGTGGTGGTGGTGGTGAAATACAATCTTTCAATATAATTTGGAAAAAGTTTGTTGTAATACACATGTTGTAGTGATTCTTGGTGCAATTAATTAAACTAGTTATCTAAGAAAAAAATACTTACAGGACTACAAAGGATTCTGCCAGCTCCTCCACATTTTCCTGAAGAATATCAGGGGACAAAGGATTCAATTTTAACAGAACAAAGGAAAAAAAAATTGTGAAAGTATTTGAAAACGTTCTTATTAAGACAATTCATTATAATGCAGACTGAGGAATACTACATCAAAGGTGAAGAAAATATAGGTAATTAAGTTGAGTAAATGTTTAGGCAAGGTTTTAGGGGAAAATTTTGACAAATATGAACTCCTAGGAGTTAATCTATTGATTTCTTCCCTAATCACCACGCAGAATTGTTCATCATTCCCTTTTTTAAAACCTCCAAACTATTTTCAACTCATCATGAATTGTTATTATCCTTTCCTCAGTTATTTTAGGTTTAAGATGTTGGTTAACCTGACCTTCTTAATACCCATCCATTATTAGGGTTTTATGAAATTCATATGCTTTCATTTCCTTGAGGATCCTTGAATATTTTCTGGTCCTTCTTCTGGAAGTAGTGTACTACAATTGAGATTTGGCAAGGCAACAGCCATAGCAAATAATGAGAAGCTCAAAGCAATTTTCAAAGGTTTTCAACTTCATTATCATTAGAGAGGCAATTAGAGTGAAGTTAACAGTAATTTTTAAAGATCAACTGGATATCATATGATAATTTGTTTTGAACTGGCAAATCTAATGCCTCTCAGGAAACTGACCAAACTTTGCCAAATGGTTGGTCAACCTTATAAACTTGGACATATAATGGAAATGCTAATGAAAATAGGGGCTTACATTTAGATAATGTGGGAAGCATATCCTATCAGATGTTTTCTCTGAACAGATTTGCAAACAACTAAGCTTCATTTAGGCTTTATATATTGTTTGTTACTCAAAATAATATTTTAAAAAAGCTAAGGCTTTTATTTAGTTCCCCTTTCCCCAAGTATTTGCTGTTTTCTATCTCAACTTAGAGTTTGAGTAAAAATGTAAAATTTTATTATTTTTGAAATACTAGTTAAAGAACCTCAAAATTTGAATTAGCTGAATTCTCATAGTTGATCATTCAAGGATCCTTCAGATTGAGAATGATTCAGGCTAGACCTTTTTATTATCACTATAGATTGCACATGATCCTCCAAGGATATATGCCCTAAATAATCTTGGCTTCCTTGTCTTTTGGGGAGTGGGGATGCTGTTGTTTATTTAGGAAAAGTGGATTGTGGTTTCTGTGAGCTCTATTTGACATCAGGTGTCCAAGTCATCTGTGACAATGTGATCTGTTTTTACTATCTTTGTTTTGATATCAATGGATTTACTTAACTAGTAGCATTCCTCTAATTTTGAATGTTGATCTCAAAGAAAAATAGCAGTATCAAAATAATTTTTATTTACTCCTTCCTCGCTGGTTCCTCTTATGTATCATTATAATTAGGAAAATATTTTAGATATTATTATGCTAAAATTATAATGCTTATAATAGCAAATGATAATTAAAACTTATATTCTGGTCTTCTGTCATACTCATTCTGGTGTTACTTCAAAAATCATGTACTTACTGTATTTCTGCTAGATTTGTTATATCTTTGAAAGAAGCAGACTGAAATAATTGCATAGCTATCTGAAAATCATTTACTATTAATGATACCCAGATGACAGAAGAAGAAAAATCAATAATACTCACACATCTTGCATTACTTTTTTAGTTTTAAATATTTTATTTTCCCCAATTACATATAAAACACTTTTAATACTTTTTTTTTAAAGTTTTGAGTTGCAAATTCTATCCCTCCTTCCTTCCCTCCCCCCTTAGTTGATAAGAAATCTAAAGTAGATTATACATGTTTTCATTACTTTTAGAAGATCATGCATGTTATCTCACAAATATATCCCTTATTGATCCATTTTCAAACTAAAAGAAGAATTGAAAAATCTGGGCAACCTATATTATATCACATTTTGTCTTGTGCCTTCACTTTTCCTTCTAAAATAATTTTTTTAAATCCATGTCAAAAATGAATAAAAACAGACACAAGCAGGATACAAAACATACTAGTATTCTAACATCAATTATACAGTGTCAATTTAAAAAAATACACAGATATCCAGCCACAGTAACCATATTTAATAAAATAATGCAATATGGTACTAAATAAGATCTCTTTTGTAACATTGGCAAATATCAGCAACTCCAATGTGCAGTGAAGCAGATAGATGTTCACATTAAAAGATTTCACATCTTAGAAAACTTATTCCTTGATTCAAGGGAAATTTTACTATGAGGAAGAAATTTAAGTCATGGGAAAAGGGAAACTCAAAAAGAACTTTGTGGAGAAAAATTATTACCTCTTGGTAGAGTGGAAGATTAGTGGAATATGTTAGGTACATAAGACACAAAAGTCAATAACTACAGTAATTTACTATTTGGTAAACCCAAAGACTCTAGTTTCTGGGATAAACAGTCACTCTTTGACAAAAACTGCTGGTAAAACTGTGTGGAGGGCAAGTGAAAACTTCTCAGGTAACATCTCAGAAATCTGAATAGAATTGTAATCAAGTACTAAAGACTTAAGACATAGCAGCCTGGGACCCTTGCCCTATTCCCCTGGTTATGAGTTGAAGGTTTTTCTGAGCTTAGCTAATATGTAAGAGGGGAAAGTACATGTTCCTTAAACTTAGCTATGGACATAGTTTCCCCTTGATCAGTTAAAATAAAAAATTTAGAAAGACTGCTGCAAGACCTATAGACTGGTTCTCATGTTCTAAAACACCCACGACTCATAAGATATTTCCTAACTTCCTGTTGCCAGTAGGAGGGTCACCATGACCCAAAGTCTCCAACATCCCCATTATTCATGAGATATTGTCTGCTTTCATATATGCATTGACAAGGTTGACATTTGTCATCTGCTTTCATATCTATATTTTGACTATATTAAGGTAGTTGACATTTATCTGTTATGATACTGATGACATATTTTGTCTGTTTTCTGTCTGCAATTCATGTACATTCTGCTTTTTTATATTACTGACATTCCACCTACAGCACCAGCAGATTTTTGTGGTTAAGATTGTGTGCCTCAGTTCCTAATTAATGGGAACAGGACAGGACAAAGGGGGGTTATTGGGGGAAATTTGGGGTACAGAAACCAGCTTTTTGCTTTCTGTATTTTGACCTCTCCTACCAGACTGCTTCTGGTTTGTGATGACATCCCCTTCTCACAAGATTGTATAATAAATCTTTCCTGTCTTTACTTAGAGACATCTCTGCTTATTTCATTGGGCAAAAGGGTGTTTTGTCCCACACAACTGGAAAATAGCATGGCAGAGACTGGGCATAGACCAATATCTTATGCCATATACTAAAATAAATTCAAAATGCATATATGACTTAGATATAAAGGCTGATACTATAAGCAAAATTGGAGAGCAAGGAATAATTTACCTGTCATATTTATGGAGGAGGGAAGAATTTATGGCCTAGAGATAGAGAACATTGTGAAATGAAAAATGGAATTTTTTGATTATATTAAATTGAAAAACTTTTGCACAAACAAAGGCAGTGCAACCAAAATTAGGAGGCAAGCAGAAAATTGGGATAGGATTTTTCTAACCTTTGTCCCTGATAAAGTCCTCATTTCTAAAATATATAGAGAACTGAGTCAAATCTAAAATAATACAAGGTATTCTCCAATTGATAAATGGTCAAAAGATATGAACAGGCAGTTTTCTTTTTTTAAATTTATTTTTAGTTTTCAACATTCATTACCACAAGATTTTGAGTTAAAAATTTTCTCCCTGTCTTTTCCCTTCCCTTTGCCACAAGCCTATTGAATACTCCTTTCCCTTGCACCGCCCCCCCCCCAACTTTCTAGTACAGCAAGACAAATTTCTATACCCCAGTGCTGGTATATATTATTTCCCAATTGCATGCAAAAAACCCAAATTTTTTAACATTTGTTTTTAAAACTTTAATTTCCAGATTCTTTCCCTTCTTCCCTCCTCACACACCTACACTGGAAAGATAAGCAATTCAACATAGGTTGTACATGTGTAGTTATGCAAAACGTTACCATAGTAGATATATTGTGAAAGACTATATTTCCCTCCATCCTATCCTGCCCCTCATTTATTTATTTTCTACTTTGACCCTATTCTTTTTCAAAAGTATTTTCTTCTAACTAGCCTCTCCCTGAATCTGCCCTCCATTCTATCATTCTCCCTCATATCCCCTTCCCCCTCCCACTTTCCTGTAGGGTAAAATACCCAAATGAGTATGCATGTTATTCCCTCCTTAAACTAAATACAATGAGAGTGAGGGTGACCCATTCCCTTTCACCTTCCTCTTCTTCCCCTCCATTGTAACAGTTTTTTTTTTTGCCTCTTTTATATGAGATAATTTACCCTCTTCTATCTTTCCCTTTATCCTTCCTCATTATATTCCTCTCTCACCTCTTAATTTTAATTTTGTTTTTTAGATATCATCCCATCCTATTTAACTGATCCTGTGCCCTCTGTCTATGCATACTTCTACACACATCTACATGAACTCACATATGTATTTATACACACATACACCCTCCTATACATACATATATGCATATGTATATTCCCTTCAACTATGCTCATACTGAGAACAGTCTTATGAGTTATAATTATAATTTTTCCATGTAGGAATGTATATAGTTCAACTTTAATATCTTCCTTATGATTTCTTTTTCCTATTTACCTTTTCATGCTTCTCTTGCTTCCTGTATTTGAAAGACAAACGTTCTGTTCAGCTCTGATTTTTTCATCAAGAATACTTGAAAGTCCTCTATTTCATTAAATGATCATATTTTCTCCTAAAGCATTATATTCAGTTTTTTTTGGTAGGTGACTCTTGGTTTTAATCCTGACTCCTTTGACCTCTGGAATATCATATCCCAAGCCTTTTGATCCCTTAATGTAGAAGCTGCTAGATTTTGTGTAATCCTGATTGTGTTTCCACAATACTAAAATTGTTTGTTCCTGACACCTTATAATATATTCTCCTTGACCTGGGAACTCTAAAATTTAGCTATGATATTCCTAGGAGTTCTCTTTTTGGTATCTTTACCAAGGGGTGATCAGTGAATTCTTTCAATTTCTATTTTGCCCTCTGGTTCTTCCCTTGAGAAATTCTTGAAGGATGATTTCTAAGCTCTTTTTTTGATCCTGGCTTTCAGGTAGTCCAATAATTTTTAATTACTCTCTCCTGGGTCTATTTTCCAGGTCAGTGTTTTTTTTTTCCAATGAGATATTGCACATTGCCTTCTATTTTTTATTTGTTTGGATCTGTTTTATAGTATCTTGATTTCTCATAAAGTCATTAGCTTCATTTGCTCCAATGCTCCAATCCAATTTTGAAGGAATTATTCTTTTCAGTGAGATTTTGAAATTCCTTTTCCATCTGGCCAAACCTGCTTTTTAAGGCATTCTTCTCCTCATTGCCGTTTTGGACCTCATTTGCCATTTGAGTTAGTCTATTTTTTTTTTTTTAAAGCAATTGGGGTTAAGTAACTTGCTCAAGGTTACACGGCTAGTCATTATTTATGCGTGGGTGCTCATTTTCTGAGGCCAGATCTGATCTCGGGTCATCCAAACTCCGAGGCCGGCGCTCTTACTCACTGCTCCACCTAGTCGCCCCTTTACGGCAATTGGGGTTAAGTAACTTGCCCAAGGTTACACGGCTAGGTTTTTGTTTGTGCGGATTAAGTGTCAGAGGCCGGCTCCGAACTCATGACCTTCTGATTCCAGGGCCGGCGCTCTATTCACTGCGCCACCTAGCCGCCCCGAGTTAGTCTATTTTTAAGGAGTTATTTTTTTTCAGTCTTTTTTGGGTCTCCTTTATCAGGTTGTTGACTAACTTTTCATGATTTTCTTGCATCATTCTCATTTCTCTTCCCAATTTTTCCTCCAGAGCTTTTACTTGATTTTCAAAATCTTCTTGAGGTCATCCATGGCGTGTAACAAGTTCATATTTTTCTTGGAAGCTTTTGATGCAAGAGTTTTGACTTCATTGACTTCTTCTGGTTCCATGTTTTGATCCTTTTGTCTCCATAAAATGATTCTATGATCTGATTGTTCTTCCTCTGCTTGCTCATCTTGCCAGACAATTGCTAGACTTTTGGGCTCTTTGTCACAATAGAACTCTGCTTCTAGATTGGAGAGAGCTGTATCCCCAATTGCTGGGATTTTCATAAATGTTGTCAGATGCCTAAGGAGGCACCCTTTCTACAGCCACCACAAACTGGCACACTGGAATTTCTCACCCCAGCACCACCACTGAAGACTATGACCCAGGTGCAAGCAGGTCAACACATGAGCCATAAAACCCTGAATGGTCTCTTGGTCCCCCTATAATCTGCTGCAGCTGCCACACCTCCTGCACCTCTCATCTTGGGGCCAGGGGCCAGACCACACTCTTCCATCACCAGGTTCCAACAGAATTCCCCACTGACCTTTTACTTTCTCTTTGGTGTTTATGGGTTGACAAGGCTGGAAACCACCACAGCTGCTGGTGATTCACTCTCATGAAGCCTGCTCTGTCCAGACTGTGCTATTGATCAGGGATGCCCCAGGTCTGGGAGCTGGGGCTCATGCAGGGCTCTTCAGTGGTAGATTTGTTTTCTCTCTGTCACTTTGTAGGTTCTGTAGCTATAAAATTTGTTTAGGGTCATATTTTATAGGTATTGGAGGTGGTTGGAGCAGGGACTCAGACAATTTCCTGCTTTTACTCTGCCATCTTGTCTCTGTCCCCCAACAGTCAGTTTTCTGAGGAAGAAATTAAACCTATCTCTTAAAAATGTTTTAAAGCTCTATTGATTAGAAAAATGCAAATCAAAATCTTACTTATCATATTGACTAACATGACAAAACAGTAAAATGATAAATGCTGGAGATGATGTGGGGAAAATTGGAACACTAGTGCTTTGTTGGTGAAGTTGTGAACTCATCCATCCATTCTGGAGAGCAATTTGGAACTATGCCTAAAGGGCTACAAAATGTTGTATAGCCTTTGACCAAGCAATCAATACTATTTCTATGTCTGAATCTTGACAAGATCATAAAAATGGAAAAGGACCCACATGTACAAACATATTTATAGCAGCTCTTTTTTGTGGTGGCTACCAATTGGAAATTGAGGGGATGCCCATCAATTAGGGAATGGCTAAACAAGTTGTGGTATATGAATGTAATGGAATACTACTGTGCTATAAGCAATGATGAGCTGGCAGATTTCAGAAAGATCTGGTAAGACTTTTATGAACTGATGCTGAGTGAAATGAACAGGAAGAAGAGAACACAGTAACAACTACATTGTGCAATGATTAACTTTGATAGACTTAGTTCTTCCCAGCAATTCAAGGAGCTAAGGCAACTCCAAAAGACTCATGATGGAAAATGCTATACACATCCAGAGAAAATCTATGGAGTCTGAATGCAAAGTACACTATTTGCTCTCTTTCTTTTTCTTTCTCTCTTGTGATTTCTCCCATTATTTTTAATTCTTTTTTACAACATAACTAATGTGAAAATCTGTTTAATAAGAATGTATATATAGAGTCTGTACCAAATTGCATGCTGTCTTCATGAGGGGAGAGAGAGGGAAGGTGGATAAAATTTAAAACTCAGAAGCTTATAAAAGTGAATGTTGCAATTAAGATTTAATAAATTAATGTAAAGAAAAACAAATAAGGTCAAATGGTAGGTATATTTTTGTCCAATATATAGAAAATTTTAATATGCATTAAATAGGGTAGTATGAATATAAATAATATAATTTGTTCTATTTTTCTATTATATATAATTATATAATCAAAGTTCATATAAATACAGTATTATATAAAATCACATATTTTATCATATATAAATGTTATCTAATATATTATTAATATATCAATTTATATTATATGTCCTACTAAACTATATTTTCTACATAAATAATATATAACTGATTTTGGGGTGAAGGAACTAGGAACTGGGAGGATCAAGATTAGCTTTCTTTTTTTTCTTTTAATTAATCAGTAAATTCTTGGTTTTCAATATTCATTTCTAGAAGAAGAAGATTCCCCCAATCTGCCCTCCGTTCTGTCACTCCCCTTTCTCTTATCCCCCTCCCTTCTATTTCCCTGTAGAGCAAAATAGATTTCTATTTCCTAGATATCTTATTTTCCAGTTGCATGTAAAAACAACTTTTAACATTCTTTTTTTTAAACTTTGAGTTACAAATTCTCTCTATTCTTTCTTCCCCACCCACTCTCATTGAGAAGGCAAACAATTTAATATAGGTTATACATGTACAGTCATGCAAAACACTTTTGTAATAGTCATGTTGTGAAAGACTAACTATATTTCCCTCCATCTTCAATGGTACTGGGATTTGAAGATCTTCCATGGCCCTTATATTGGCAAGCAAACAAGTACTTAGCACCTTGGTTCAAGTTCATGATTGTGTCAAGTACCAAGATCCAGAGATTGTGAATCCCATAGTAGGATGAACTTGCTGATGTAACAGGAAGGGGCAGAACAGGGAGCAGCTAATACCATGTATAAGGAAAAGCCCAACCTAAAGAGCCAAAAATTCTTCTGAGAACTGAATTGAGGACTTCTGAGAGCCAGCCAGTGCTTCTGAGAACTTCTTCTGAAAACTTCTGAGAGCCAGCCAGAACTGCTGGGAGCATGCAGCATAGAGGCTGAGATGCTACTCTGAGTGAGGAGAGAAGGATTCTTGCTTGAGGGAGTGTTTTATTTTGAAGGCTTGGGAATGTGGGTATTCACTGCACTATGTGTATCAACTTTGTGGTTACTGTAATGACTGACTTTCTGGTTTTGGGACTCGGTTTTTTGGTATTTGAATAAATTCTTTGGTTCTGTCCTCCACATGGAGATCCTGTTACCTTTTGTGATTCACAACTACAGCAGCATATTCATAGCCACCATGGGCTCTGTGAATATCACACTGGTGCTACACTATCTTATCCTGCCCCCCCCCCCCAATTTGTTGTATCTCTCCTTTGACCCTGTCCTTCCTCAAACATGCACTTTTTATTACCCCTTTCTCCCAATTTGCCCTCCATTCTATTATCTCCCCCTCTTATCCCCTTCCCTTACTTTCCTGTAGGGTAAGATAGATTTCTATGCTCAATTGAATGTGCATGTTATTCTTGTCTTAATGCAAACCTGATGAGAGTAAGGTTTTCTTATTCTCTCTCACCTCCCACCTTTTCCTCTCCACTGCAATAGCTTTTACTTGTCTCTTTCATGTGAAATTATTTACCCATTCTACCTCTCCCTTTCTCCCAATACATTCCTCTCTCTCCCCCGTTAATGATAGAAGGGTAGATACAGTTATGTACAGTTATGTAGTGAAAATTAGCTTGCATTGCATCATGTACACATGACATGGATAATTGTCCTCATGAATCAAGGCATACACACACACACACACACACACACATATACATATACACACACACATATGCTTTTATATTTTCTTATCTGTATTCATGGTTTTATCTTAATAGTATATCGATTGCCAGAGAGTAGGGGCTTTTTTTTTTTTTGAAGAGTACAATTGGTCAAATTGAAAAGAAAGTACAAAAGGTAGTAGAGGAAAACAATACTTTAAAAGTTATGATTGAACAAGTGGAAGCTAATGACACTATGAGACACGAAGAATCAATCAAATAAATTCAAAAGAATGAAAAAATGGAAGAAAATGTAAAACATCTCATGGGAAAAACAACTGACCTGGAAAATAGATCCAGGAGACACAATTTCAGAATCATTGGACTATCTGAAAGCCATAATCAAATGAGAAACTGGACAGCATCTTTTAAGAAATTATCAAGGAAAACTTCCCTGAAGTCCTGGAACCAGAGGGCAAAATAAGTATTGAAAGAATACACCTGTCACCTTAGGGAAAAGATCTCAAAAGAAAAACCCAAAAGAACATAATAGCCAAATTTCAGAACTACCAGCCCTACCTTTGAAGGGTATTACTGACCTCTGCCAAAAGTTTACCCAACCTGCCCATTTTGTTCTACTCAGATTTGGAATGGGATAAATTCTTTGCTTAGTTTGCCCAAGGTTAGGGATAATTAAGAAGTAAATGACACGATAAAGTTCATTATAAAGGGTCTAGCCCTTTATTTTAATATTCATTCTCTCCCATTACTTGTAAAGCAATCAAAGTTGATTGCCACCCTCAGGAACACCCACTCTTCCAAAGGCATATAAACTGTGAGCCCACATCTATAAGGGTCTTTGACATTTGAGAGTGCCATTGACCTCTTTTATTAATAAAATCCTGCATTATTAGTAGAACAATTATTCAGAAATTATGTCTCTCAAACTTTTTATATATCAAAAGCCTAAGGAGAGGGAGAAAGATGAAGAAGTGTCAATCAGAACACACTCAACATTTATCAATTAAGTTTGTCATCTTACATGGGTGTGATATGTGGCACCCCAAAATAATTAGCATCATCAAACATCAATGATCCCAAATCACCAAAAAAGATATAATAATAATGAAAAAGTTTGAAATACTATGAGAATTACCAAATGCAATAGACAATGATGTGAGCTTGCATTTGAAAAATGGAGTCAATAGACTCAATGCAAGGTTGTCACAAACCTTCAATTTGTAAACACGGTATTTATAAAGTCCAATAAAGTAAAACAAAATAAACAAGATATGTCCATATACATTTTAGGAATCCATGATTCTAAGGTGGTTATATATATTGTCTGCAAGGAACATGAGATCAGCTTCCAATAGTAGACTTGCTTATTCACAAAAAAATATTCAACATTCCACTTTCCCCCATTAGAGTAATTTCATCTGTCTGCTTTCACTGCTGTTTTTTCTTATCTATTAATATCTCCTCATTTCTACTTGGAGTATGATACAAAAATATTTAAATATTTAAAACTGTCAATTTCTCAATTTCTTGCTTGACCACATCTCTCTTCCAAGATTTCTTTTGACAAACTTGCTTCATATTTATGGAAAAAAATGGAGGCTGTTCTCTATGTACTCCCACTTCTTCCCTCTTCCACATCTCCCATCACTCAGAATGGGACCAAAGCTAAAAGAGACATAAACTATCATCAAAGAATGAATTACTTAAAAATTGTCATTATTGGGGCGCCTAGGTGGCACAGTGAGTAGAGCTCTGGCCCTGGAGTCAGAAGGACCTGAGTTCAGTTCCAGCCTCAGACACTTAACACACACAAACATAAACCTAGCCGTGTGACCTTGGGCAAGTTACTTAACCCCAATTGCCCTCCAAAAAGCAGAAAAAAATTGTCATTGTTTTTCAGTCAACTTTAGCAATATCTGACTCTTCCTGATCCCTTTTGCAGTTTTCATGGTAAAGATACTGAAGTGGTTTACGATTTCCTTTTCCAGCTCATTTTACAAATAAGAAAAGTGAGACAAATAAGGTTAAGTGAGCTGGGTGGGGTCACACAACTATTGAGTGTATAGGATGAGATTTGAAATCAGGAAGATGAGTATTCCTGATTCCAGACATGGAACTCTATCCACTATACTACCTAGTCATCCTTAAAAATCAGATATCAAGTAAAAACTTGAAAAAATAAATTATGTGAAATATATAATCAACAAAAATAGATCTGGAAAATAGATAAAAAAGATAATTTAAGAATTTTTGGACTACCTGAAATCCATCAACAACAACAACAACAACAACAACAACAACAACAACAAAGAGCCTAGATATTACATCTTGAAAAATTATATAGGAAATGTTCCCAGATATCTTAGAACCAAAGGACAAAGTAGAAATTGAAAGAGCTACCTGACTGTTTTCTGAAAAAATCTCAAAATGACAACTCTTAGGAATATTATAATCAAATGCCACAGCTTGCAGATCAAGGAGAAAATAAACAGTCAAAAAGAAATAATTCAAACATTGTGAATCTTGAATCAGAATCAGACAGGATACAGCATCTTCCATGTTAAGAGAGAGAGGATGTGTAATATGACATTCTAGACGCAATGGAGCTAGGATTATAACCAAAAATTATGGTAGCCATGAAAATTGAGTATAATCCTTCAGGAGCAAAATGGTTATTTAATGAAATGGAAGGATACAATGAAAGAGAAGACTTTCAAGCATTCCCAATGAAAAAGGCAGAACTGAAGTGCAAATCTCACAATCAAACAGAAGACTTAAGAGAAATAAAACACCAATATGATTGAGAAATCTAAAGGGACTCAGCAAGGTTAAATGTTAGGCATTCCTTTATGGGAAGATGACATGTAACTACTCAAAACTTTATCATCATTAGAGAAAATAGGAGGAGTCTACTTAGAAGTCTTGAGTGTATGCCTCATGTTTGGATGATCTCAAAAGAAGGGAAGGGTGAGAAAGAGGAATATACTCAAAGAAAGCAGAAGGGAGAAGAAGAATTGGGAGTTATTTCACAAAAGAGTCATGGAAGGAAGAATTTTGCAATGGAGAGGAAAATGGATAGGGGGAGTGAATTTTTAACCTCTCATTTGCACTGGTTCAGGGAGGGAAGAATATATACACACATACAGATGTGTATAGAAAGTCATCTTATCCAATAGTGAAATAGGAAGGAATGGGGGATAAAGGGAGAGTGGGAATTATAAAAGTGATAGCAGATTAAGGGAGCAAGTTGCAAGAAGTAAAATAGATTTTGTATATAGGATAGGGTAAAAAAGAGAAAGATGTAGAGAATAGGATGGGGGAAAAATGTAATCAATTATAACTGTGAATGGCATGAACTTACCCATAAAATGGAAGTGAATATCAGAACATATGAGAATCCGGAGCTCAAGAATATGCTGTTTACAAGAAACACACTTGAAACAGAACCACACACACATAATTAAAATGAGGAACTGTGGAATCTGTGTGAAAGCATAATATATAGTGCTTCAACTGAGGTTAAAAAAGTATGATCTCTGAAAAAGGAAAAATAGACGTCTGCTATGCTCCTTCCTGCTCCAACCTTCCAATTTCACCCTTCCACCAAACTCCTCAAGCCATCAGGTCCATGTGATTACATTTGACTTATTAAGGACAGGGAAGGTCTTCAAATTCACATTATCATTACATTCAGCCCCAAGATTTTTCATGTTCCTTACATAAATCAATGAGAGGTGAGGGGTAACAGATATCAACAAAATTTTACAACAGTATAACAAATATAGTATAAAATAAACACATGAAACAATATCTTAGGGTGGGGATTAAGCATAAGCACCCCATCATTCCCCCTTTAATGAATGGGTCCCAAAATCTTCCAGTAAGGGATAAAGGTCTGTTTTTCTATGGTTACTTCCTGCTGAAATTGAATATAGAGTTGTTTCTGTCCAAAAAAATCCCATTCAAGAGGTCAGTTCTTCAGTGAGCATCCAGAATGTGGTTGGTTGATGCCAAGTGCAGGGGTGACATATTACAGTCATGGACTGGGGATGACATCCGGCTTAAGCAATCAGGTATCTACAGGTGGAAGAAAGAAATCTAGGAAACAAGTTAAACAGAGAAAAAAAATCAAAAAGAAACAAGAAGTCAATAAACAGGAATAGGTACATATAGGGTCAACCCTGCTTCTGGAGTCCATGAACCCGCTATTATAACCTCATTCAAATTAGAATATATGAGTTAAAGGTACAGTTTTGGAATCATCTTTCCCTGAATAAAAATAGTTACAATAGTATCCTTCTAATGTACTATAATTTCTGCAGCCTTTAGAACACCATCTGGCTTCCTCTTTACCCATACTTTAGTTCCCAATTTTATTCTATCAGTAGAATCAAATCCTTCAGTTCCTCTGATAGTTATTTCAGAAGGAGGGTCCATTTTCACAGGGGATATTGTTTCACAAGGAATAATAATCATTTGAACTATTAGATCATTTTTACAAAACTGTATAGTTTCTTCACCTAAATTTTGGAATGTAGCAGTAATTTCTCCTTGATAATTAAAATCTATTACTCTAGCCAATACATGTATTCCTTGAGTTGTTAATCCTGATTTAGGTAATATCCATATACCATGCATTTTAGGGATTCTCACACATATTACAGTAGATATTTTTCTTACTTCTTTAAAGTTTTTTTCAGCTGAAATTTTTATTTAAATAAAATCCTATCAGTCTGCCTCTCCAGTCTCACTCCCCATGCCCCTTCCACCTCCATCCAAAAGTCACCTCAAACACCATGGTTTTCATTGTGAACATTCTGCCTTGCCCTCAGGGAGTGACACACAGCACAGGAGTTTAAAAAGTAAACCTTCATTCTCCAAAAAAAAAAAAAAAACAGATGTAGAGAAGAGTAGAACAGTACCTATGAATGATAGATAAGGTGAGGCAAAACTACATGAGGGCAGAGGCAAATGGATTACTCTATGTCCCTTGTCAAAAGGAACAACTTTCATGAGAAATCCAGATACTATTAAAAAGATCAAACAAATGAAAAATTGGAAGGCAATGTGAAATATCTCATTGGGAAAACAACTGACCTGGAAAATAGATCGAGGAGAGATCGTTTAAAAATTATTGGACTACCTGAAAGCCATGATCAAAAAATAAACTAGAAACCATCCTTCAAAAACTTCTCAAGGAGAATTGCCCCAATATTTTAGAACCAGAGGGCAAAATAGAAATAGAAAGAATCCACAGGTCACCTCCTGAAAAAGTTCCCAAAAACAAAACTCCTAGGAATATTACAGACAGGTTACAGAGATCCCAGATTAAGGAGAAAATATTACAAGAAGCCATGAAGAAAAAATTTCAATGTTGTGGAAACACAATCAGGATAACACAGGATCTGGCAGCTTCTACACTGAGGGATTGAAGGGCTTGGAATAAGATACTCTGGAGGTCAAAGGGGCTGGGATTAAAACCAAGAAAGACCTGCCCAGCAACAGTGAGTATCATGTTTCAGGAGAAAATGTGGTCATTCAGTGGGATAGATGATTTTCAAGCATTCTTGATGAAAAAAAAAAATAGTTAAATAGAAAATTTGACATTTGGATAAAAGAAGCAAGAGAAGCATAAGAAGGTAAACAGGGAAAAGAAATCATAAAGAACTTATCAAAGTTGAACTATTCACATTCCTACATGGAGAAACGATAATTGTAACTGATGAAACTTTTTTCAATGTGAGAATAGTTGAAGGGAATAGAAATGTATATATATATATATATATTTGTATACATACATTTGTATGTCTATATAGGAGGGTATATGGGCACATGAATACATATGTGAATGTGTGTGTATATGTGTACAGGTATACATAGACAGAGGGCACATGACCAATTGAACAGGAAGGGATGATACTTAAAAGGTGAAATTAAGAGTTGAGAGAGGAATATAATGAGAGGAAATGGGGAGAGATAGAATGGGATAAATTATTTCATATAAAAGAGGCAAGGGAAAACTGTAACAATGGAGGGGAAGAAAAGGAAGGAAAAAGGGAAAGGGTCAACCTTATTCCCATTGAATTTGGCTTAGTGAGGGAATGTCATACACACTAAATAGGAGAGTAGGGAGGAAGGGGATGAGAGGGGCTATAATGGAATGGAGGGTAGGCTAGGGGCAAGGGAAGTTGGAAGCACCCACTTTTGCAAAGGGACAGGATCAAAGTAGAGAATAGAAGAAGTGGGGCGTGGGATAGGATGGAGGGAAATATAGTCAGTCTTTCACAATATATCCACTATGGAACTATTTTGCATAGATACACATGGACAACCTATATTATTGAGTTGCTTATCTTCCAAGTGAGGGTGGGTGATGAGTGAGGAAGGGAAAGAATCTGGAATTCAAAATTTTAAAATCAAATGTTTAAAATATATGTACATATGTGTGTGTATAATTATTATTATTTTACATGTAACTGGGAAATGAGATATACAGGGATATAGAGATCCACCATGCCCCACTGTAAAGTCAGAAGGGGAGGGGGAAGATATGGGCGAGAACAGATTGGGGGAGGGAATATTCAGTGGGATCACTCTTTTGGGGTTGTGGGTAGGGAAAAATAGGGAGAAAATCTGTAACTCAATGTATTGTGGAAATGAATGATGTAAACTAAAAAATAAAAAAGAGAGAAAAAAATTAGCATCACAGCACAGTGGAAAGCATGTTCCATGGGCTAAGAGCCAAAATGAAGGTTTCTGGGTTTTAATCCTGCCTGTTATATTTACTGACTGTGTGACTTTGGCAGGTTACAACCTCTCAGTTAAGACTGCTCTCTAAGTTTACCATGTAAAGAGGTAATATAGAGGGAATTTCCACGTCAGGAGGTTTGCTACTATACAAACAGTATCACAGTACTGGATTAAAAAGAGAATTTTTTTTCTTCTGGGCAGAGATATATTGATAGTGTATAATAAATCTTTCAAATACTCATACTTTATTCATAAGCATTGTGGATATAATGGTTATAAACAGAAAAAGACTAATACCTTCTACATATTATAGCCTTTCAAATACCTGAATATAGCTTTTATGTTTCCCAAACTCTTCTTTTTACCAGATTAAATATTCCCAGTTCCTTCAATTGATCCTCATGTGTCATGGATTATTATTTCCTGGCTGCTTTCCTTTGGATACCTTCCTGTCCAGAAATAAACATAATATTGCAGATGAGGTTTGATGAAGGTCAGGGTAAAGTAGGACTATAACTTCATTATTCATAGAAGGAATGCCTCTCAATGCAGACCAAGAATGAACTAAGCTTTTTTACTACCTCAGTTTGAACTTCAGTTTAGTAAAAATCCCAGGCTCTTTTTTTATAACTGACATTTATACGCACATTTATGCATCTCTTCTTTATGAACTTGATTTTTGTACCCCAGTGGAAGTCTTCACCTGTATCGATACTGATTCTAATTTTATTATATTCAACTGAATATTATAGCCTGTAAAGACCCCTTTGTATCCTGTCATCCATTGTGTTAGTCATATGTCTTATCTTTATATAATATGTAACTCTGATGAGTCATTTATGGTTTTCTTCCACTAACGGTAAAAAAAAAAATCAAATATCTCAGGGACACAAACAATATTATATTTCTTAAGGCAAAGGAGCTTGGGCTACAACCAAGGATCAGCTATCCAGCAAAACTGAGCATAATCTTTCAGGCAAGGAGATGGTCATTCAAAGAAATAAGAGACTTCTAGACCTTCCTGATGAAAAAGCCAGAGCTCAATGGAAAATTTGATCTCCAAAGAGAGACATAGAAAGGAAAACAGGGAAAACACACACACACACACACACACAAACACAACTTGTTATTTAAAGAGCAAACATTTAAATCTATATATGGGAAGCTGATGCCTGTTAATAAAGAGAACTGTATACTCGTTATGATATTTAAAAGGGATATAGATAGGGGGCGGAGCCAAGATGACAGAATAGAAACAGCACTTCCAAGGTGCTCTCCCCCACACCACTTCCAAACCATGTAAAAGGTGGACTCTGAAGAACTTCTGGAGCTCCAGCACCCATAGAACAACACAGAGAAGCTAACCTCCTGCTGAGGACAGTGTGGCAGCCCTGCAGGGAGTGGCCTGCTCAGCGCTCTGGGAGCTGAATCCAAGCCCACCTCAGTTGTGGTTTTAGCCCCAGGGCGGCCTGGCCAGCAGCCAGCTGGAGGGACCCCAGAACACCAGCAGCTGTGGCGATTCCAGAACTATCAGCACAGATATGCCTAGGACAAAGTGAGAGGTTAGTGCCCTATGGACTTTGGGACCAGTATTTGGGTAACACGTCGGCTTCCAATTCTGGGAGTGAAAAGCTGCTGAGGAAAGGCAGCACAGAGGTGATTTTGCAGAGTCAGTAGCAGCCCCAGCTCCTGCTCTGCAAACTGTAGAGAGATCCAGCAATCAGTCAGGTGGTTAATCGCTCTTGCTTTAACCAGCTTGGATCTGGATTGTGGTCTGGGGTGGAGGTTTGCGGTGGGTATCCAGCTTGCCAGAGCATGTGGAGGCTTTACAGAGGCCACCCAACTCCGGAAGTTGTGAAGACCCCACGTTTGGGACGGAAGCTCTCCTGTCTGGTGGCAGAGTCCTACTGTGGCAACAAGCCTAAAAGTCAAGTAATTAAGTGACAACATGCCTAGGCAAAGGAAACAAAATAAACAGAAAAATCCAACATTAGACTCCTATTTGGGGGGCAAAGAAGATCAAAGCATGGGACAGGAGGAAGGCTGTGAGGTCAGAAATCCTGCTCCAAAAGCCCCAAATGAAAATATGAGCAGGTTACAGGCCATAGAGGACCTTAAGAAGGACTTTAAAAATCATATGAGAGAAGTGGAGGAAAAATTGGGAAGAGAAATGAGAAGGATGCAAGAAAAGTATGAAATGAGGGTCAACAGCCTGACTGAGGAAAAGAACACCTTAAAAATAGACTAACTCAAATGGCAAAGGAGGCCCAAAAGGGCAATGAGGAGAAGAATGCTTAAAAAGCCAAATTTGCCAGATGGAAAAAGAATCTCCAAAGCTCACTGAGGAGATTCATTCCTTCAGAGTTAGACTGGAGCAAATGGAAGCTAATGACTTCATGAGAAATCAAGATGCTTTTAAACAGATCCAAACAAATGAAAGAATAGAAGGCAATGTGAAATATCTCATGGGAAAAACCACTGACCTGGAAAATAGATCGAGGAGAGATAATTTAAAAATTATTGGACTACCTGAAAGTCATGATCAAAGAAAGAACCTAAAAATCATCCTTTAAGAAAATCTTAAGGAAAGGATCCCCAAAAGAAAACTCCTAGGAATATTATAGCCAGGTTCCAGAATTCCCAGATCAAGGAGAAAATACTCCAAGCAGCCAGGAAGAAACAATTTCAATATTGTGGAAGCACAATCAGAATAGCACAGGACCTGGCAGCTTCTACACTGAGGGGTCGAAGGGCATGGAATATGATACTCCAGAGGTCAAAAGAACTGGGATTAAAACCAAGAATCAACTACCCAACAAAACTGAGTATCTTGTTTCAGGGGAAAATATGGTCATTCAGTGGAATGGAGGGCTTTCAAGCATTCTTGAGGAAAAAACCAGAGTTGAATAGAAAATCTGACATTCAGTCAGAAGAAGGAAGAGATACTTGAGAAGGTAAACAGGGAAAAGAAATCAAAAGGAACTGATCAAAGTTGAACTATTTACATTCCTACATGGAAAAACAATAACTGTGACTGATGAAACCTTTCTCAGTAAGAAAATAATTGAAGAAGGATATATGGGCATATGAATACATATGTGGATGTGTGTATATATGTTTACAGGTATACATGAATAGAGGGCACAGTCGAATTTGGTGGGAAGGGATGATACTTAAGGGGTGAAGTTAAGAGGTGAGAGAGGAATGTGGCAAGAGGAGATGGGGTGCTGGGTAGGGGAAAAATAGGGATAAAATTGTAACTCAAAATCTGGCAGAAATGAATGATGTAAACCAGAAGTTAATAAAGCATTTGTTTAAAAAAATAAAAGGGATACAGATAAATAGAGGATGTTGCTATAAATTAACTAAAATGATGATAAAAAAACCTCATTAAGGGGTCCAAAGGGACAGCAATGGGAGAAGAAGAAAGGAGAAAGCAGAAAAGGGTAATTTATGCTAAACAAATAGGCATAAAAACATATTATAGAAGAGGGAAAGAAGGGAGGGTGATGAACTTTATATGAGTTTTGCACTCATTCCTTTTGGTATAAAGAGGGAATAACATACTTAGTTAAGTATAGGACTCTATTGTGAAGAGACATAAAACTTATAATAGAGGGAAAGAGGAGAGGGAGAGGAGCATTGTATGAGATTTAGTCTCGTCAATCTTGGTTCGAGGAAGAAATAGCATACTGCATTAAGTATAAAAATCTATCATACCCAACAAACAGTAGGAGGGGGAAGGGTTAAGAAAAGGGGGTGGCTCAAAAGGAGGGAATACTGAGGGAGGTAGAGGTGAAAAGGAACGCTCATAAGGAGGGGAAGGGAGAATGGAGAAATAAAGGCATAAGCAAGGGAGGGAATAGGTTGGAGGGAAAGACACAAATTGTAATCATAAATATGGATGTGAATGGGATGAACTCTACCATAAAACAGGAGGATAGCAGAAAGGATTAAAAATCATAGTCTTAAAAGATTCTTTCTTCAAGAAACACATTTGAAACAAGGGGATATACACAGGGAAATGGTCAAAGGATAGCACAGAATATATCATGCTGTAGCTAAAGTAAAAAAAAGCAGGGGTAGCAACTTTTATCTCAGATAAAGAAAAAGCAAAAGTAGATTTAATTAAAACAGATAAGAAAGGAAACTATATCCTACTAAAAGGCACCATTGAAAATGAAGCAATATCATCACTAAACATATATGCACCAAGTGGTACAGCATCCAAATACCTAGAGGAGAAATTAAGGGAGTTAGAGGAAGAAACAGAAAGCAAAACTATACTATTCAGGAACCTTAATCTCCCCCTCTCAGTACCTGATAAAAATAAACTCAAAATAAACAAGAAAGAAGTTAAGGAGGTGAATAGAATTTTAGAAAAGGTAGATATGGTAGACATCTGGAGAAATCTGAGTAGGCATAAAATGGAATATACCCTCTCCTCAGCAGTACATGGCACATAAACAAAAATTGACCATGAACTTGGGCATAAAAACATCATAATTCAGTGCAGACAGACAGAAATATTGAATGCATCCTTCTCAGATCATGATACTATAAAATTACATGTAATAAAGGGCCATGGAAAGATAGACTAAAAACTAATTGGAAACTAAATAATTTAATCCTCAAGAATGAGTTGGTCAAACAAGAAATTTTGGAAACAATTAGTAATTTCATTCAAGAGAATGACAACAGTGAGACAATATACCAAAACTTGTGGGATGTAGTGGAAGCAGTTCTTAGTGGAAGTTTTACATCTCTGAATGCATACATGAATAAAATAGAGAAAATAGATATCAATAAATTGGGCATGCAACTGAAAAGAACTAGGAAAAAAACAAATTGAAAATTGCCAATTAAATACTAAATTGAAATACTGAGAACCAAAGGAGAGATTAATAAAATTGAAATTAAGAAACCTATTGAATTAATAAATAAAACTAAGAGCTGGTTTTATGAAAAAAAACACAATAAAATTGATAGACTTTAGTCAATATGGTAAAAAAAAGAAAGAAGAAAACCAAATTACAAGTATCAAAAACAAAAAGGGTGAATCTACCTCCAATGAAGAGAAAATTAAAACAATCCTTAGGAATTATTTTACCCAATTTTATGCCCATAAATCTGACAATCTTAGTGAAATGGGTGAATATTTATAAAAACATAAGTTGCCTAGATTAACTGAAGAGGAAATAAAATGCTTAAATAACCCCATTTCAGAAAAAGACATTGAGCAAGCCATCAATGAACTCCCTAGGAAAAAATATACAGGGCCAGATGGATTTACTTGCAAATTCTATCAAACATTTAAAGAACAATTGATTCTAATACTCTGCAAATGATTTGGGAATATTTGAGGAGTCCTTCCAAATTCTTTTTATGAAAATAATATGGTACTGATACCTAAATTGGTAAGAGACAAAACAGAAAGAAAATAATAGACCAATTTCCCTCATGAATATTGATGCAAAAGTTTTAATTTAAAATATTAGCAAAAAGACTACAGCAACTTATCAAGAGAATAATACACTTTGATCAGGTAGGATTTATTCCAGGAATGAAAGGATGGTTCAAAATTAGGAAAATTATCAGTATAATTAATCATGTCAATAATAAAACTGGTAAAAAAAAACATATGATTATCTCAACAGATGAAGAAAAGGCTTTTGACAAAATACAACACCCATTCCTATTAAAAACACTAGTAAGTATAGGAATACATGGAGTCTTTTTTAAAATAATAAGTAGCATCTATCTAAGAGCTTCAGCAAGTATTATATGTAATGGGGATAAGCTAGAAACATTTCCACTGTGATCAGGGGTAAAACAAGGCTATATATTATTACCAATCTTATTCAGTTTGGTACTAGAATTGTTAGCAATAGCAATTAGAGAAGAAAAATAATTGAAGGAATTAGAATAGGTAAAGAAGAGATTAAGTTTTCACTCTTTGCAGATGATACGATGATATACTTAGAGAATCCTAGAGAATCAAATAAAAAAACTATTTGAGATGATAAATTTAGCAAAGCTGCAGGATATAAAAAAATACCCAAAAAATCCTCAGCATTCCTATATATTTCTAATGAAATCCAACAACAGGAAACAGAAAGAGAAATTCCATTTAAAGTTACTATAGACATTATAAAATATTTGGGAATCTACCTGCTAAAATGAACCCAGGACCTATGTGTACACAATTACCAAACACTTTTCACACAAATAAAGTGAGATCTAAATAACTGGGAAAACAATAGTTGTTAATGATTAGGTCGAGCTAATAAAATAAAAATGTCAGGAGTCAAGATGGCAGAATAGAAATAGGCTTTCCACAGGGTTCCAGCTTGCACCTTCCCCAATTCATGTAAAAGGACTCTGAACAAACTTTGGAGCTACAGAACCCACAAAATGACACAAAGAAGCTAGCCTGCCACTGAGCACAGCCCAGCAGCCCGGCAGGGAACGGCCAATCGCAGCACTCTGGGAGCCAACCCCTGCCTAGCATGAGGCAGAGGTTTTAGCCCCAGCAGCTGTGGCAGTTACCAGAATTATCACACATAGATGCTAAGGACAAAATTAGAGGTCAGTTCAATGTGGACTTTGGGATCCAGTAGTTGGGAGTGTGTCAGCCTTTGCCCCTGGGGTGAGAAGCCGCTGAGGGCTGTGACAAAGCTGCTACAAAGTGGCAGCTTTAGCTCCTGGCTTGAAAAGTGTAGGGGGACCAAGTGACCAGTCTGGGGGGTAATTGCTCTTGCTTTTACCTGTTTGGATCTGGATTGTGGTCTAAGGTGGAGGTCCTGGGGTGTGTGATCAACTTGCCAAAGTGTGCAGAGGCTTCAGAGAGGGCACCCAACTAATACCTCCAGCAGCTGAGAAAACTGCAGTGTTTGGGATGGAAGCTCCCCTGTCTGCTGGCAGAATCCTACTGTGGCAAGAAAGCCCAAAAGTCAAGTAATTGAGTGGCAACATGACCAGGCAAAGGAAGGAAAACAAACAGAAGAATCCAACATTAGATTCCTATTTTGGGGACAAAAAGGATCAAAGCATGGAACAGGAGGAAGACAGTAAATTCAGAACTCCTGCACCAAAAGCCTCAAAGGAAAACGTGAGCTGGTTATAGGCCATAGAGGACCTTAAGAAGCATATAAGAGAAGTGGAGGAAAAAATAGGAAGAGAAATGAGAATGATATATAATAAAAATGTCAATTTTACCTAAATTAATTAACATATTTAGAACCATACCAATCAATCTACCAAAAATTATTTTATAGACCTGGAAAAATATTAACAAAATTCATCTGGAAGAACAAAAAGTCCAGAATATCAAGGGAATTAATGAAAAGAAATGCTAGGGAAGGACGCCTAGCCATACCAGATTTTAATTTATATTATAACACAGCAAATCATCAAAACTACTTGTTACTGGGTGAGGAATAGCATAGTGCACCAATGGAACTGTGTTTTAGGAAATAAGGGGCAGATAGACTTCCTAATAACTTGGAAAGGCTTATATAAACTGATTCTGAGTGAAGAGACAAAACCAGGAGAACTTTGTACACAATTATAGACACATCACATGTGTGACAAATAACTTTGATGGACTGGCCTCCTTTCAGCAGTACAAGTTTAGAAGACAAATACAAAAGACTCATAATGGAAAGGGATATCCACATCCAGAGAATGAACTACTGAGTCTGCAGATTGAAGCAAACTATTTGAGAGCAAATAGTTTGTGTTTTGTGTTGTTTTATCCCTTCTTTCTCATTCTTCATAACATTGGTTATAAGATTTTACAACATGGCTAATGACGGTATTTGATTACATGCCACTGTGAGGGGGGGAGAGGGGGAGGAGGCTGAGTGGGGAAAAATTTGAAACTTAAGAGATTGTGGAACTGAATGTTGCAAACTAAAATTAAATAAATAAAATTTTAAAAAAGTAAACACAAAAAAATAGTATGATATAATCTTAACTTTGCTAATATCTAGGTAATTTTTTGTCCTCAGTATTCTTCTTACTTAATAGTTTAATACCTCTATTAAAGGAAATGAGTATAGTTTATTACAATATGTCCTTAATGAAGCACTTCTGGATCCTTGTGATCTATGCTTCTTTTTATAGGTGTTTGTCAGCATCTACTTAAGAGTATTTCCTAAAACATTTTTAGGGATCGCTATCAAGATTATTGGCCTAAAGTTTGCAGACTTTACTCTCTCCTCATTTTGGAAAGTCAAGAAAACATTTACCCTTTTCCAATCTCTGGTACTTCTTCCATTTTCTTCATCTTTCTTTTTTTTTTTTTTTTGGTGGGCAATTGGGGTTAAGTAACTTGCCCAAGGCCACACGGCTAGGTTTTTATTTGTGTATGCGTTAACTGTCTGAGGTCGGATCTGAACTCAGGTCCTTCTGACTCCAGGGCCGACACTCTACTCACTGCGCCACCTAGCCGCCCCATTTTCTTCATCTTTCAAACATCATTGACATTGACTTAACATTTACATATGGCAGGGGCAGCTTGGTGGTGCAGTGAGTAGAGCACTGGACCTGGAGTTAGGAGGACCTGAGTTCAAATCTAGCCTCAGACACTTAACACTTACTACCTGTGTGACCTTGGTCAAGTCATTTAACCCCAATTTTCTTGCCTTCCCCCATCCAAAAAGCAAAGAAAAAAAAATCACACATTCCAGCTCTTTAGGTACCGAAAGGTATAGATCATCTGGGTCAAGTGACTTTACTTCATTAATGGAAGGTCAATGTTCTCTTCTAACTCCTTACTTATCATGTTTGTCCTCTCCTTGTTATCATTTTTGTTCTGTCATTTCCAGTGTAAAAGTTGTTATCATTGGAAAGGAAAACAGCAACAAAATAAGAACATATACAAAATGATAGATCTATAATATCTCGGCCAATTCCTTAATATGTATAAGGGTTGGCATTTGTCTTATCTGCCAGAATTCTCTATATATTTTTAGATACTTATTCATTTAAATTAGAAGATCATTTATGCATTCACAAAAGATTTCTGAGTAAGAAATTTCTTATGTGTTCCATAGGAACCCCCTGGAGAAGCAGATGCAAATATAATAACAGAAGCTTGGCTTTTTTTGCATTGTTTGGCCTTTTTGGTTTATTTCCATTACTAATAGTGGGTTTTTTGTTTTGTTTTTAGCAACTACTATTAAGATGGTGACGTATTTCTTTTAGTTGACTCATAGTATCTTGCTGCTGTAGCCCCTTGTATTCCTCAAAGTAAAACAGTGGATGGTAAACAACTCTATTCATACATATTCAAATCCATAATTTCTGGGTTTTTACTATTATGCCAAGAAATGTAGATACAAAGGAACTATAAGTCATAGTCCTTTCCCCTACTTAGGCTTACAATAGAGTTGGTGTGTGATACCTGCTTGCAATAATTTAAAATAAATTCAAGGAAGGGTGGGATAAGGGCAAGCAAAATTTCAGAGTGACATGTATGGAACACAAAAGCTTATCCAAAAAGAACTTCACTTATAGGAGACTCAAACATAAACACATAGAGGAAGAGATGAAAATCCTGGGAAAATTAAAAAAAAAGGCATGGGGTGATAGAATAGGTAATTGTGAATTTAAAAAGGGTGTGTAAGGTCTCTGGGAAAATGGAATTTGTAGAATCCTGAGCTCCTAAGGTGTTAAAGCCATAATGGATCACTCTGATGTTGTGGGACATGGCTTGCAGAACACTGATATCTGTTTAAAAATTAAACTTGGGTGGCTAGGTGGCGCACTGAATAGAGCATCAGCCCTGGAGTCAGAAGGACCTGAGTTCGGATCCGGCCTCAGACACTTAGCACAAACAAAAAAACCTAGCCGTGTGACCTTGGGCAAGTTACTTAACCCCAAAATGCCCTCCAAAAAGCAAAAAAAAAAAAATAAACTTATTATGTTTCTTATTTGAAGAAAACATGAAAGCAAATCTCTGGCACTAGAGATGGCAAGTTGTTCTGAGTTATGGAACTGACCAAATATGGCACCACGGATTGTCTACTTAGCAAACTGCTGACCAAAGTACAAAGAGCTGAGACAATTGAATATTAGGATCTGCGAAACAATATGTAAAAACTTGAGGAGAACTACAAATCTGGGAAAGAGTGATGACAAAGTAATACAAAATTCAAGGTTCATATGCTGCTTTCCCTAGTTGAAAGTATTAACTTAGAAAAGGGCAGAGTTTTCATCTCTGGGGAAGAGGAGAATGAAGACATACTAATTTATGGGATGGCTATTAAAATATTCTATATTTTTAGTAGACATTTTCTTTCAATTAAATACTTTTCTATTACATACTTAATTTCTCTTAATGTAGTGATAATAGGATTCCTACACATAGGTTAACATTAGAGGTCTGCAGTTTCACCACATAACTGAAGGTTGTGTTTCCTAACAATAACCTTCTCCTTGCCTCTAAACATGGACTGGGGGGAAGAGGGGAGGCAGCCTGGTTCCTGAGTCAGGCTAAGGGTGGGTCTGACCAACCCCCACACTGAGCTGCTGCTGGCTCTGGCAAGAGAAGGTTAAGGACCCCACCCCTAGCTCTCAAGCCATTTCTTGTGGGGGGTGGGGTGGGGAGGAGGAAGGAGCTAGAGGTAAGGAGTTCTCCACCTACTTAAGTGGAAAGGGGGGTGGGGTTGGGAACTGCATAAACCCACCCTGACCAATTAAAGCCAATTAAGTGTGGAACTTTGAGAGTGGCAAATTCAAAGCTCACTTTCAAAAGTTCCACCAAAATTCTCCCTGTTGTTGTAATATTTTGAAATTTTTAATTTGGGAAATTTACAATTTCTTTATAGTCCTGGTCAAATTCTAAGAATTAATCTGTAAGACATTGGAAATAGGATATTGGAATTATTAAAAAAAAAAAAAAACAACAGAAGTTTTTTTGCTATCTCAGCCTGACTTGTTCCTTGAATTTGTAAAAGGAAAATTAATAGTATTTGTGAAATACTTGTAATGAGAATTGCATAGTGATTGTAAAATATACTGACTGGCTTATGTTGGTATTGTTGGACACTACTCCACTTTGCCCTTCCCTTCATTGATTTGTAAAGCAGACAACTCAACCTTCACTTTCCTTCATTGGTTTGTAAAGCAGAGACCTCCACCTTCCTCTCCCTTAATTGATCTGTAAACAAGCATGACCCCCACCCCTTCCTTTTCCTTCATTGATCTGTGGGCAGGAGTCTCAGCCTAGGGTTTCAAGCCAGCAGGAAATTCAAATGTGTACTGACCAATCACTGATTGTAGTTTCAAATGTACACTGACCAATCACTGTAGTTTCATCTTACATCAGTGTAATTTTAGCTTGTGTAAACTGGCTATGGAACCTCTATAAAACCAGCACAATGTCTGTGCCAAAGCACTGCTTGATTTGGGCATGTACCCCGACAGACCCGCAGTAATAAAACCCACTTTTTAAATTTAATCTTGGGGATCTTCTGTCTCACTTTTATTGGGATACAACATTATATCTCTAACTTTGAATCCATGCCAGAATTGATAAGATCAATTATTGTATAAGTCATTTGATGCCATTTGATACTCATTTATTTTGTTACCATCTTTCTGAGACTCTATTGTGTTTTTTTTTTTTTTCTTTTTGGAGAGCAACTGGGGTTAAGTAACTTGCCCAATGTCACACAGCTAGGTTTTTGTTTGTGTGCCTTAAGTGTCTGAGGCCGGATCCGAACTCAGGTACTTCTGACTCCAGTGCTGACACTCTACTCACTGTGGCAGTGCAGCGCTCAGAGAGGCTACCCCAGGTCCGCCTGAGCTGTGGTTTTAACCCCAGGGTGGCCAGGCCAGCAGCCGGAAGAAGAGACCCCAGAACACCAGCTGCTGTGGCGATTTCAGAAGGATCAACACAGACATGCGTAAGACCAAGTGAGAGGCTAGTGCCCTATGGACTTTGGGACCAGTATTTGGGGAATGCGTCAGCTTCCTCCCCTGGGGGCTAGAAGGCACTGAGGAGACATGCCATTTTGCAGTTTTCAGTGGCTCTAAAAGTCCTGCTCCAAAAGCCCCAAAGGAAAATATGAGCTGGTTGAAGGCCATAGAGGACCTTACAACATATACTGAATTACTTATCTTCCCAGAGGGAATGGGTGACAAGGGAGGAAAGGAATGGATCTGAAATTAGAGGTCTTAAAATTAAATGTTTCAAATATATATAAATACTATTATTAATACTATTTTGCTTGTAATTGGGAGATAAGATGTGCAGGCATTGGGGCACAGAGATTCACCTTGCTCTAGTGGAAAAGTCGAAGGGTGTATGGGAGAAGATATGGGAGAGAGCAGAGTGGAGGAAGCGATAACTTGTGGGACTGCTATTCTGGGATGGTAGGTAGGGGAAAAATGGGGGAAAAATTGTAACTCAAAATCTGGCAGAAATGAATGATGTAAAACAGAAGTTAATAAAGCATTTGTTTAATAATAAAAATTTTTTTTTACCAAAAATGTGTCCATAATGGTCAGTGTTATGGGAATTTGAAAAAGAAATATTCTAAGAGGGGATGGAGCCAAGATGGTTGAGTAGAAGCAGCACTTCCACACCACTCCAGCCCAAACCAATTCAAAATTATGTAAAAAGGGGAATCTGACCAACCTCTGGAGCTCCAGCACCCACGGAATGACACAGAGAAGCTAACCTCCCGCTGAGGACAGCCTGGCAGCAGGGCAGGGAGCAGCCAGTGCAGCACTCTGGGACCTGATCCCAGGACCACTTGAGTTGGAGGTTTTAGCGACAGGGCAGCCAGTCCAGCAGACTGATGGAGGGACCCCAGAATACCATCAGCTGTGGCTTTTCCAGAATTGCCAACACAAAGTGAGAGGTTAGTGCCCTATAGACTTTGGGACCAGTATTTGGGAGCAGGTCACCTTCTTCCTCTGAGGGCCAGAAGCAGCTGAGGAGTTGTGGCACAGCCACCATTTTGCAGCTTCAGTTGCTGCTTCAGCTCCTGGCCTGCTAACTGTAGGGGGATCTGGCAATCAGTCTGGGGATAATCACTCTTGCTTTAACCTCCCTGGATCTGGATTGCAGTCTGGGGTGGAGGTCTTGGGGTGTGTGTCCAGCTTGCCAGAGTGTGTGGGGGCTTCAGGGAGGGCACCCAACTAATACCTCCAGAAGTTGAGAAGACCCCAACTTTTGGGACAGAAACTCCCCTGTCTGGTGGCAGAGTCCTACTGTGGCAACAAGCCTAAAAGTCAAGTAAGTAAGTGGCAACATGCCTAGGCAAAGGAAACAAAATAAACAGAAAAATTCAACATTAGACTCCTATTTGGGGGGCAAAGAGGATCAAAGCATGGAACCGGAAGAGGACTGAGAGGTCAGAACTCCTGCACCAAAAGCCCCAAATGAAAATACAAGCTGGCTACAGGCCATAGAAGACCTTAAGAAGCATTTTAAAAAGGAAATAAGAGAAGTGGATGAAAAATTGGGAAGAGAAATGAGAAGGATGCAGGAAAAGTATGAAATGAGAGTCAACAACCTGACTGAGGAAAATAACATCTTAAAAAACATCCTTTAAGAAATTCTCAAGGAAAATTGCCCTGATGTTTCAGACCCAGAGGGCAAAATAGAGGTTGAAAGAATCCACCAATCACCTCCTGAAAAAGATACCAAAAAGAAAACTCCTAGCAATATTATACCCAGGTTCCAGAGTTCCCAGATCAAGGAGAAAATACTACAAGCATCCGAGAAGAAACAATTTTAATGTTGTGGAAACATAATCAGAATAGCCCAGGACCTGGCAGCTTCTACACTGAGGGGTTGAAGGGCATGAAATATGGTATTCTGCAGGGCAAAGCACCTGGGCTTAAAACCAAGAATCACCTACCCAGCAAAACTGAGTATCTTGTTTCAGGGGAAAATATGGTCATTCAGTGGAATAGAGGACATTCAAGCATTCTTGAGGAAAAAACTAGAGTTTGAATAGAAAATTTGACATTCAGACACAAGAAGCAAGAGATGCTTGAGAAGATAATCAGGGAAGAGAAATCACAAGGAACTTATCAAAGTTGAACTATTTACATTCCTACATGGAAAAACAATAACTGTGACTGATGAAACCTTTCTCAGTATGAAAATAATTGAGGAAGGGTATATGGGCATATGAATACATATATGAATGTGTGTATATGGTTTTTTTTTTTTTTTGCTTTTTGGAAGGCAACTGGGGTTAAATAACTTACCCAAGGTTGTATATATGTTTACAGGTATACATGGATTGAGGGCACAGGTTCAATTTGGTGGGAAGGAATGATATGTAACAAGTGAAGTTAAGATTTGAGAGCGAAATATGGGAGGAGGAGATAGGGAGAGATGGGGGCGTAGCTAAACTATCTCATGTAGGAGAGACAAGGGGAAGTAGTAGCAGGGGAGGGGAAGAACAAGAAGGCAAAAATGCAAAACCATATTCTCATTGAATTTAGCTCAGGGAGAGAATGACATACATACTAAATGGGATATCTCACCCTCCAGAAGAGTAGGGGGCAGGGGGATTGGAGGGGATGGATGGAGGTGGGGGCATGCTGGGGAGGGGGTAGGTTGGAGGCACCCACTTTTGAAGAGGGACAGAATCAAGGTAGGGAATGGACCAGGTGGGAGGTGGGATGGGTGGGAAGGAAATATGGTCAGTCTTTCTACTATGGCAATGTTTTTCATAGGTAGACATGTACAACATATAACTGAATTGCTTATCTTCCCAGCGGGAGTGGGTGACAAGGAATGAAGGGCATGGATCTGGGATTCAAAGTTTTAAAATTAAATGTTTCAAATATACAAAATATATATATGTAAAAATAGATAGATAGATAGATAGATAGATAGATAGATAGATAGATAGATAAAAGAAATATTTTAAGATGCTTAATTTTTGGAAGGTCTTTGATGATTTTACTAAATAAATCAGATATTCCTCTCTAAGTTTAACCAGAAAAATACTGAAAATTTCTGTCATGTTATTGTTATACTTTGACTGGGTGGAGGTTAGATCTTAGAGAGGTAACCCCAGTTCCAAAGCCCGTTGGTATAAGACCTTCCCCTCATTTGTGGAGATGAATGTCCTGTTCTGAATGACTGAAAGAGGACCGAAATGGAAAGAGCAAGAGAGATTCAGTCTGTTCAGTTCTTCTTGAGACAATTTTAGTATTCTCTTCAAGCTTTGAATCATTTCAAGCATGGAATTTGTTCCAGGTACTTCTGGCTTCTGGATTCAAGAAGGACGATGGAGGAGGCCAACCTTACTTGAGCTTTCTGAAGGACCAGACTCTGGGAAGACATGAGAGGAGGAGGCAATCTTCATGAAGTCCCTATCCCTAGCTTAGTATACTAGAGGACCCCTTTAGCTGAGCTGTGTTACCTTGCTTCGAATGGGAAAGCTTCTCTCTCTCTGTAGTGTATATTTTCTTATGTATACCTTCTCTGTTTCTGTCTTGCTGCCAATTTGGATGAATTGATTTTCTTGCAAAGTACTATACTTGTTCTTTGTGGACCTGGTAGCTGATGGGAAAGGAGTCAAGTCATGTATATACAGCTTCTTTCCAATAATGAAATAGCAATTAAAAGTTAGCTGGATCCTGATCATATACCCTAAACTAACAAGATTTAAGGGAGCAGATGACTATCATTCTGGCCTGGTGCCTATTCTCTCTGAGAAGACAGTGTTCTATAGCCCCAACTTCCTGCTTCATCTCTTGGCAGGAATTAAATTCTTCTTTGGAGGACGGAGTGGGGTGAAGATATTAAAGATGTATATTCTGACTACCTTCGGGTCACATAATGTCACCCCCACTCCATGTTACATGTGGGAGACAGGACCTTATATCATATGATGTTTTGCTCACCACAGAAACAAGACAGGAAATCTTGAAAATTATGATAAACATCATAAGGGGAAACTTAAATATAACTTCTTTTAAAATGTTGATAGCTGAGCCTTAAGACATTTTTATTTGTAATATATTAGCATTTTATCTGTAAAATAGCTTTCAAGTGAGTTTTCCATATGTGACATGTTCCCAACATCCATAAAATATTTTTCCTCTTTAACATTCTGGCCCTAAAATCCCTAGCTTCTATAAGATCTACTCTAATAAAAACTGGAAAAGAACAGCAGACAAAGTGAACCAAAGAAAAAAATCATAATGAGCCATTACAGGAGAAGATCACAAATTCAGGTCACAGGATCTTGGTTGTATTGATCCTACCAGGATTGCAGACTCAGACTTGCAGCTGAGTAGAAAGGAAATGGATTGCAGATCAGGATGAAACTACAATTACTTTAATCTAAATCCATACAGACTGTCACCTGTAGGACAGGAGCCACGGCCTAAAACTTTGTTTTGGAGTTTATCCACCATGCCTCATTTTCAGAACACAACAAATTGCTAATGGTGACAGAGAAGACAATGCTTAATGGTTGGAAGTACTCCTACCCCACATCACAGACTTTGCATCCCACCCTCAATTTATGCAGTCCCCGTGGTTTCTTTCTTTTCTGCATTGGCCTAAAAATTTTGTCACTGATTCCATGCCCTTTTACTCACTCAGGTGCCAGTTGTCCCCAACAGTTGTAACTCTACCTCCTTCCAAAGTATCATGAGCAGTCCTTGCCCTGCAACAAATCCTTCAGTTTGTACCCAGCACAGTATTTCCTTGCTTTTTCACAGAACATAAGTCTGCCCACAGGAGCATCCATTAGTGGATCCCTGTTCCATTATCAATGCAAAGGTTTCCCTTGCCCTTTTCCCACCACTTTTCATTCCTTTTCACTCTTGTATTCACTCACTATCCTGCAAATGTCTTTCTTTCTGAGTCAAGAGGGGTCTTCTCTTCCTCACTGCTAGTCCTTGGTTTGACCCATGCACATCACAAATTGCCCTCTCTCCCTCAGCTTCACTCTCATATTCTGATGTAGTTGCACAAAAATAACAACAATAAAACACTTGATTCACCTCTTTTGGATACAGACCTAGTAGTAGTATTGCTGGATCAAAGGGTACACAGAGTTTGATTGGACTTTGGGCAAAATTTCAAATTACTATCCAGAATAGTTGGCTCAGCTCACAACTCCACCAACAGAGCATCAGTGTCCCAATTTTCCCACATTCTCTCCAGCATTTATTATTTTCCTTTTCTGTTTTATTAGCCAATAAAATACATGTGAAGTGGTGCCTTAGAGTTGTTTTAGTTTGCATCTCTCTAATCAGTAGTGATTTAGAGCATTTTTCATTATGACTAAAGATAGCTTTGATTTCTTTATCTTATATCTTATATGATATATAAACTGCTTGTTTATATCCTTTTACCATTTATCTATTGGGAAATGACTTATAATTGTGCACATGTAGGTTCCGTTTCCTTTTTAAAATGATCTGTTTGGGATATAGACTTAGTGGTACTGCTGAATCAAAGAACATGCACAGTTTGCTTGCCCTTTGGGTATAGGTCTAAATTATTCTCCAGAATGGCTGGATCATTTCTCAACTCCCCCAATAGTGCATTAGTGTACCAATTTTCTTACATGCTCTCCACAATTTATCATTTTACATTTTTTGTCATATTAGCCAATCTGATTGGTATGAGGTGATACCTCAGATTTGTTTTAATTTGAATTTCTCTAATCAATAATGATTTTGAGAATTTCTTCATATGCCTATAGATAGCTTTGATTTCTTCCTCCGAAAACTGCCTGTTTATATCCTTTTACCATTTATCTCTTAGGGATTGACTTATATTCTTTTGAATGTAAATCAGTTCTCTATATATTTGAGAAATGAGACATTTGTTAAAGATATTTGCTGTAAAATTATTTCTCAGGTTTCTGTTTTCCTTATAATTTTGGTTGCAAAGGTTTTGTTGATGCAATACCTTTTAAAATTTAATATAGTTAAAATTATCATTTTAGGGGCGGAGCCAAGATGGCGGAGTAGAAACAGCAATTCCAATGTGCTCTGCCCCACGAAAAATTTCAAATAATGTGAAAGGGGACTCCGAACAGCTTCCAGAGCCACAGCACCCACAGAACAGCACAGAGAAGCTAACCTCCTGCTGAGGACAGCCCAGCAGCCCTGCAGGGAGCGGCCAGCACAGCGCTCTGAGAGCAGGCAGCACAGCTTGCTGGGAACCCATAGCGCAGTGTGCAGAGCCAAGCCCAGGTCCGCAGTTTTAACCCCAGGGCAGCCAGGCCTTCAGCCTGCTGGAGGGACCCCAGAACACCAGCAATTGTGGCAATTCCAGAATTATCAGCACAGATATGCCTAGGACAAAGTGATAGGTTAGTGCCCTATGGACTTTGGGACCAATATTGGGGGAATGCCTCAGCTTCCTCCCCTGGGGGTGAAAAGCAGCTGAAGAAACAGCTGCACAGAAGCCATTTTGCAGCATCAGTAGTGGCTCTAACTCCTGGTCTGTGAACTGTAGGGAGATCCAGCAATCAGTCTGGGGGTTAATCGCTCTTGCTTTAAACTGTCTGTATCTGGATTGTGGTCTGGGGGGGAAGTTTGGGGTGGGTAACCAATTTGCCAGAGTGGGTGGAGGCTTTACACAGGCCACCCAACTGGCGGAAGTTGTGAAGACCCCACGTTTGGGCAGAAGCTCCCCTGTCTGTTGGCAGAGTACTACTGTGGCAACAAGCCCAAAAATCAAGTAATTAATGGGCAACATGCCTAGGCAAATGAAACAAAATAAACAGAAAAGTTCAACATTGGACTCTTATTTTAGGGGCAAAGAGGCTCAAAGCATGGAGGAGGACTGTGAGGTCAGAACTCCTGCACCAAAAGCCGCAAATGAAAATACAAGCTGGGTACAGGCCATAGAGGACCTTAAGAAGCAGATAAGAGAAGTGGGGGAAAATTTGGGAAGGAAATGAAAAAGATGCAAAAAAAGTATGAAATGACAGTCAACAGCCTGACTGAGGAAAATAACACATTAAAAAATAGACTAACTCAAATGGCAAAAGAGGCTCAGAAAGTCAATGAGGAGAAGAATGCCTTAAAAAGTCGAATTTGCCAGATGGAAAAAGAATCTCAAAAGCTCACTGAGGAGATTCATTCTTTCAGAGTTAGACTGGAGCAAATGGAAGCCAGTGACTTTATGAGAAATCAAGATACTATTAAACAGATCCAAACAAATGAAAGAATAGAAGGCAATGTGAAATATCTCACGGAAAAAACCACTGACCTGGAAAATTGATCCAGGAGAGATAATTTAAAAATTATTGAACTACCTGAAAGCCATGATCAAAGAAAGAACCTAGAAATCATCCTTAAAGAAATTCTCAAGGAAAATTGCCCTGATATTTTAGACCCAGTGGGGGAAATAGAGGTTGAAAGAATCCACAGATCACCTCCTGAAAAAGATCCCAAAAAGAAAACTCCCAGGAATATTATAGCCAGTTTCCAGAACCCCCAGATGAAGGAGAAAATACTACAAGCAGCCAGGAAGAAACAATTTCAATATTGTGGAAACACAATCAGAATAGCCCAGGACCTGGCAGCTTCTACACTGAGGGATCGAAGGGCATGGAATATGATATTCCAGAGGGCAAAAGAGCTGGGAATGAACCCAAGGGTCACCTACCCAGCAAAACTGAGTATCTTGTTTCAGGGGAAAATATGGTCATTCAGTGGAATAGAGGACTTTCAAGCATTCTTGATGAAAAAACCAGAGAAAATTTGACATTCAGACACAAGAAGCAAGAGATGCTTAAGAAGGTAATCAAGGAAAAGAAATCAAAAGGAACTTATCGAAGTTGGACTATTTATATTCTTACATGGAAAAACAATAACTGTGTTTGATGAAACCTTTCTCATTATGAAAATAAGTGAAGAAGGTTACATGGCATATGTTCACAGATATACATACATGGATAGAGGGCACAGGTTGAATTTGATGGGAAGGGATGATTCTTTTTTTTTTTGGAGGGCAATTGGGGTTGGGTGACTTGTCCTCGGTCACATGGCTGGGTTTTTGTTTGTGTGTTGGGTGTCTGGGGCCGGATCCGAACTCCGGTCCTTCTGGCTCCGGGTCCGGTGCTTTGCTCGTTGCGCCACTTAGCCTCCCCAAGGAAGGGATGATTCTTAAGGGGTGAAGTCAAGAGGTGAGAGAGGAAAGTGGTAAGAGGAGATGGAGAGAGACAGGGTAGGATAAACTATCTCATGTAGAAGAGGCAAGGGGAAGTAGTTGCAGGGGAGGGAAAGAATAGGAAGGCAAAAAGGCAAAAAGCATATTCTCATTGAAGTTGGCTCAAGGAGAGAATCACATACATACTAAATGGAATATCTTACCCTCACTCTCCTGAGTAGGGGAAAGGAGGATGAGAGCGTGGGATGATGGAGGGGAGGGCATTCTGGGGGGAAGGGAGGTTGGAAGTACCCACTATCAAAGAGGGACATGATCAAAGTAGGGAATGGACCAGGTGGGAGGTGAGACGGGTGGGAGGGAAATATAAGCAGTATTTTACAACATATCTACTATGGTAATGTTTTGCATAGATATACATGTACAACACATACTGAATTGCTTATCTTGTCAGAGGGAGTGGGTGACAAGGGAGGAAGGGAATGGATCTGAAAATTGAAATTTTAAAATTAAATGTATCATAAGATGTCCAGGCTTTGGGGCTCAGAGATTCACCTTGCCCTAATGGCAAAGTCGAGGGGGTATGGGAGAAGATATGGGAGAGAGCGGATTGGATGAGGGGATATCTAGTGGGACTGCTATTCTGGGGTGGTGGGTAGGGAAAATGGGGGAAAATGGGGGGGCGGAGCCAAGATGGCGGAGTAGAAACAGCTAGTCCAAGCCTCTCTGCACCCAGATTCTCCACAAACTATGTAAAAAAGGACTCTGAAAAACTTCTGGAGCCCCAGCACCCACAGAATGACACAGAGAAGCTAAACTCCCGCTGAGGACAGCCCAGCACCCTGCAGGAAGGACCAGCGCAGCGGTCTGGGAGCTGGCAGAGCGCAGAGCGCAGGAGCCCAGCCGAGCCGAGCCCGGGTCCACGTGAGCCGAGGTTTTAGCCCCAGGGCGGCAGGGCCAGCAGCCAGCTGGAGGAACCCCAGAACACCAGGAACTGTGGCGACCCCAGAATTATCAACATAGACTTGCTAGGACAAAGTAAGAGGTTAGTGTCCTATGGACTTTGGGACCTGTATTTGGGGAATGGGTCAGCTCCCTCCCCTGGGGGCTAGAAGCCGCTGAGGAGACACGCCACTGTGTAGTTTTCAGAGGCATTTCTGGCTCCCAGCCTACAAATCGTGGGGAGATCCAGCGATCAGTCTTGGGGGGTAATCGCTCTTGCTTTAACCTCCCTGGATCTGGATTGTGATCTAGGGTGGAAGTTGTGGGTGGGTTTACAGCTTGCCAGAAACGGAAGTTGCCCCCCACACGTTCGGGACGAAAATTCCTCTATCTGGCCTTAAAGCCATAGTGTGGCAACAAGCCCAAAAGTCAAGCAATTAAGTGGCAACATGCCAAGGCAAAGGAAACAGAAAAATGCAACCCTAGACTCCTATTTTGGGGGCATAGAGCGGGAAAAGGACTGTGAGGTCAGAAGTCCTGCTCCAAAAGCCCCAGGGGAAAACATGAGCAGGTTGCAGGCCATAGAGGACCTTAAGAAGGACTTTAAAAATCAAATAAGAGAAGTGGAGGAAAAATTGGAAAGAGAAATGAGAAGGATGCAGGAAAAGTATGAAATGAGGGTCAACAGCCTGACTGAGGAAAACAACACCTTAAAAAATAGACTAACTCAAATGGCAAAGGAGGCCCAAAAGGGCAATGAGGAGAAGAATGCCTTAAAAAGTCGAATTTGCCAGATGGAAAAAGAATCTCAAAAGTTCACTGAGGAGATTCATTCCTTCAGAGTTAGACTGGAGCAAATGGAAGCTAGTGACTTTATGAGAAATCAAGATGCTGTTAAGCAGATCCAAACAAACGAAAGATTAGAAGGCAATGTGAAATATCTCATGGGAAAAACCACTGACCTGGAGAATAGATCCAGGAGAGACAATTTAAAAATTATTGGACTACCTGAAAGCCATGATCAAGGAAAGAACCTAGAAATCACCCTTCAAGAAATTCTCAAGGAAAACTGCCCTGATGTTTTAGATCCAGAGGGCAAAATAGAGGTTGAAAGAATCCACCGATCACCTCCTGAAAAAGATCCCAAAAAGAAAACTCCCAGAAATATTATAGCCAGGTTCCAGAATCCCCAGATCAAGGAGAAAATACTACAAGCAGCCAGGAAGAAACAATTTCAATATTGTGGAAACACAATCAGAATAGCCCAGGACCTGGCAGCTTCTACACTGAGGATCGAAGGGCATGGAATATGATATTCCAGAGGGCAAAAGAACTGGGAATGAACCCAAGGGTCACCTACCCAGCAAAACTGAGTATTTTGTTTCAGGGGAAAATATGGTCATTCAGTGGAATAGAGGACTTTCAAGCATTCTTGAGGAAAAAACCAGAGTTGAATAGAAAATTTGACATCCAGACACAAGAAGTAAGAGATGCCTGAGAAGGTAATCAGGGAAAAGAAATCAAAAGGAACTTATCAAAGTTGAACTATTTACATTCCTATATGGAAAAGCAATAACTGTGACTGATGATATCTTTCTCACTATGAAAATAATGGAAGAAGGGGGTGTGGTCATATGAATACATATGTGAATGTGTGTGTATATGGTTACAGTTATATATGGATAGAGGCATAGGTTGAATTTGTTGGGAAGGGAGAGTACTCAAGGGATGAAATTATGAGGTGAGAGAGGAAAGTGGCAAGAGGAGATGGGGAGAGACATGGTAGGGTAAACTATCTCATGTAGGGGAAGTGGGTGCAAAGGAGGGGGAGAATAAGGAAGGCTAAAAAGGCAAAACCACATTCACATTGAATTTGGTTCAGGGAGAAAATGACATACATACTAAATGGGATATCTCAACCTGCAGCAGGATAGGGGGAAGGGGGATGAGAGGAGGGATGATGGATGGGAGGGCATCCTTGGGGTGAGGGGAGGTTGGAAGTACCCACTATAGAAGAGGGACAGGATCATGTAGGGAATGGACCAGGTTGGGGGTGGGATGAGTGGGAGGGAATTATAAGCAGCCTTGTACAATATATCTACTATGATAATGTTTTGCATAGCTAGACATGTACAACATATACTGAATTACTTATCTCCCAAGAAGGAATGGGTGACAAGGGAGGAAGGAAATGGATCTGAAATTCGAGGTCGTAACATTAAATGTTTCAAATATATATATAAATACTATTATTAATACTCTTTTGCCTATAATTGGGAGATAAGATGTGCAGGCATTGGGACACAAAGATTCATCTTCCTCTAATGGAAAAGTCGATGGGGATATGGGAGAAAGTATGGGAGAGAGCAGATTGGAGGAAGCGATATCTTGTGGGACTGCTATTCTGGGAGGTTGGGTAGGGGAATAATGGGGGGAAAATGATTGTAACTCAAAATCTGGCGGAAATGAATGATGTAAAACAGAAGTTAATAAAGTATTTGTTTAAAAAAAATAAATAAAAAGAAAAAGAAAAAAAAAGAAAATGGGGGAAAATGTAACTCATAATCTAGTGGAAATGAATGATGTAAACCAGAAGTTAATAAAGCATTTGTTCAATTAAAAAAAATTATCATTTTACATCTTATAATGCTCTCTCTCTCTCTCTCTTGTTTGTTCAGAAATTCTTCTCCATAGATCAGACAGGTAAACTATCTTTTGCTCTTCTAATTCACTTATGGTATCACATCTTATGTCTAAATCGTGTACCCATTTTGACCTTATCTTGGTATACAGTTTAAGTTATTGGTTTATCCTAAGTTTCTGCCATATCGTTTTCCAGTTTTCCCAGAATTTTTTTTTCTTCACATAATGATTTCTTGTCTCAGAAGCTGGAGTCCTTGGTTTTCTTAAACACAAGATTATTATGGTAATTTACTATGGTCAAAACACTTTGTATTTTGTCTACCTATCCTATTACA
>WOXC01000999.1:0-52161 GCA_011680675.1 Gymnobelideus leadbeateri
TCCTCCCTTGTCACCCATTCCTTCTTGGGAGATAAGTAATTCAGTATGTTGTACATGTCTAGCTATGCAAAACATTATCATGGTAGATATATTGTACAAGGCTGCTTATAATTCCCTCCCACTCACCCCACCCCCCACCTGGTCCATTCCCTACATGATCCTGTCCCTCTTCTATAGTGGGTACTTCCAACCTCCCCTCACCCCAAGGATGTCCTCCCTTCCATCATCCCTCCTCTCATCCCCCTTCCCCTATCCTGCTGCAGGTTGAGATATCCCATTTAGTATGTATGTCATTTTCTCCCTGAACCAAATTCAATGTGAATGTGGTTTTGCCTTTTTAGACTTCCTTATTGTCCCCCTCCTTTGCAACCACTTCCCTACATGAGATAGTTTACCCTACTATGTCTCTCCCCATCTCCTCTTGCCACTTTCCTCTCTCACCTCATAATTTCATCCCTTGAGTATTCTCCCTTCCCAACAAATTCAACCTATGCCCTCTATCCGTATATAACTGTAACCATATACACACACATTCACATATGTATTCATATGACCACACCCCTTCTTCCATTATTTTCATAGTGAGAAAGATATCATCAGTCACAGTTATTGCTTTTCCATATAGGAATGTAAATAGTTCAACTTTGATAAGTTCCTTTTGATTTCTTTTCCCTGATTACCTTCTCAGGCATCTCTTAATTCTTGCGTCTGGATGTCACATTTTCTATTCAACTCTGGTTTTTTCCTCAAGAATGCTTGAAAGTCCTCTATTCCACTGAATGACCATATTTTCCCCTGAAACAAAATACTCAGTTTTGCTGGGTAGGTGACCCTTGGGTTCATTCTGTTCTTTTGCCTCTGGAATATCATATTCCATGCCCTTCGATCCCTCAGTGTAGAAGCTGCCAGGTCCTGGGCTATTCTGATTGTGTTTCCACAATATTGAAATTGTTTCTTCCTGGCTGCTTGTAGTATTTTCTCCTTGATCTGGGGATTCTGGAACCTGGCTATAATATTCCTGGGAGTTTTCTTTTTGGGATCTTTTTCAGGAGGTGATCTGTGGATTCTTTCAACCTCTATTTTGCCCTCTGGATCTAAAACATCAGGGCAGTTTTCCTTGAGAATTTCTTGAAGGGTGATTTCTAGGTTCTTTCCTTGATCATGGCTTTCAGGTAGTCCAATAATTTTTAAATTGTCTCTCCTGGATCTATTTTCCAGGTCAGTGGTTTTTCCCATGAGATATTTCACATTGCCTTCTAATCTTTCATTTGTTTGGATCTGCTTAACAGCATCTTGATTTCTCATAAAGTCACTAGCTTCCATTTGCTCCAGTCTAACTCTGAAGGAATGAATCTCCTCAGTGAACTTTTGAGATTCTTTTTCCATCTGGCAAATTCGACTTTTTAAGGCATTCTTCTCCTCATTGCCCTTTGGGCCTCCTTTGCCATTTGAGTTAGTCTATTTTTTAAGGTGTTGTTTTCCTCAGTCAGGCTGTTGACCCTCATTTCATACTTTTCCTGCATCCTTCTCATTTCTCTTTCCAATTTTTCCTCCACTTCTCTTATTTGATTTTTAAAGTCCTTCTTAAGGTCCTCTATGGCCTGCAACCCGCTCATGTTTTCCCCTGGGGCTTTTGGAGCAGGACTTCTGACCTCACAGTCCTTTTCCCGCTCTATGCCCCCAAAATAGGAGTCTAGGGTTGCATTTTTCTGTTTCCTTTGCCTTGGCATGTTGCCACTTAATTACTTGACTTTTGGGCTTGTTGCCACACTATGGCTTTAAGGCCAGATAGAGGAATTTTCGTCCCGAACGTGTGGGGGGCAACTTCCGTTTCTGGCAAGCTGTAAACCCACCCACAACTTCCACCCTAGATCACAATCCAGATCCAGGGAGGTTAAAGCAAGAGCGATTACCCCCCAAGACTGATCGCTGGATCTCCCCACGATTTGTAGGCTGGGAGCCGGAAATGCCTCTGAAAACTACAAAATGGCGTGTCTCCTCAGCGGCTTCTAGCCCCCAGGGGAGGGAGCTGACGCATTCCCCAAATACAGGTCCCAAAGTCCATAGGACACTAACCTCTTACTTTGTTCTAGGCATGTCTATGTTGATAATTCTGGAGTTGCCACAGCTCCTGGTGTTCTGGGGTTCCTCCAGCTGGCTGCTGGCCCTGCCGCCCTGGGGCTAAAACCTCGGCTCACATGGACCTGGGCTTGGCTCGGCTGGGCTCCTGCGCTCTGCGCGTTGCCGGCTCCCAGACCGCTGCGCTGGTCCTTCCTGCAGGGCTGCTGGGCTGTCCTCAGCGGGAGGTTAGCTTCTCTGTGTCGTTCTGTGGGTGCTGGGGCTCCAGAAGTTGTTCAGAGCCCCCTTTTACATAGTTTGGGGGGAATCTGGGGGCAGAGAGGCTTGGACGAGCTGTTTCTACTCCGCCATCTTGGCTCCGCCCTCAAATGCATAGACTTTCAAAACTCGTTGGAGAAGAATTAGCTCACCTAAAAGATCAAAGAGTACAGAAAACAATCTAGAGCAGTCTTTAGAAGTAAGTCATTCATATGATAGAACAGGAATGTTAGATGAAGATGAAGAGAGTCTACAAAGAACTCTAGCACTAAGTCAACAGGAAATTGATATGGAAGATGAAGAAGCAGATCTGCATAGAGCAATTCAACTTCGTATGCAAGGTGACTCCAGAAATAATATTTCAGAAGATATTCCACAGACATCAGGTACAAATTTACCAACATCTCTTACTTCAGAAGAACTACAAAAGAGAAGCCTGCTTTGAAAAGTAAAGTAGTTAATACTGAATTAAAACTGCATGTTTAAAAAATAAAAAAATAAAATAAAAGATGTTTCTCTGGGAGGAGGAGAGAGAGGGATCCATTGGGAAATTTAAGTGATGTAAAATCAAAAAATACAAATAAAGAGAAAGTGAGCTTCTTCATGAGGATTGACTATATTTTAAAACATTTTAATCATATAAGATTTTTTTAAACCAGGAGTTGTCCCAAAAGAAGAATCCTACATGTTACACATTTTCAGAGATCATGAATTGTACATATTAAGCTTCTTAATTTTTATTTTCTTAAATAAATAGCCCAGAGTATTTTTAAAAGAATCATTCCTCTTTTTTGTTATTAACTTTTGACACAGATTCCACATGGGAATTCACCGGAGCTTATTTTTAATCCAGTGCTTGTGAAGGATTCTGGCTTTTATGTTTGTCGAGTGAATAATAATTCTACCTTTGAATTCAGCCAGTGGGCACAGCTGGATGTTTGTGAAGTCTCTGAAGGTTCTTGTAGTAAGTGTCAAATTAAATTTCTTTTAATTTGGGGGTGGGAAGGAAAATGTTTTCTTTTTTTCCTAATACTATTTGCTTTGGGAAGGAATTAATAGTATTACTTAAAACTAATTTAAATCCCCCCATTTTCTTCTGAAGCTCATGTTTAATCTAAATCATAATAATAAAATAAATTTGAAATAAGCTGAAACCCTGTATTGTAGTATTTATTTTTATTTCTACCCAGGTGGCTAAGAATTGTGCATTTTATAAAATAAAATAAAGTTCTTCGGAGATCAGTTATGTTTCACATTAAGATTTAATGGGTTATCAGTTATGTGATTCATGAAAACTTAACTCCAATAAGCATTTATTAGGTACATACTATGTATAAGACAATATGCAGGCACTAGAAATACAAAGACAAAAATGAAGCCTTTCCTCAAGGAGCATTAATAAAGTACTGACAACTGGAGGGAATCTAGAAAGGCCACTCATAAGAACTGAATCTTGAAGAGAGCTATTAACTCCAAGAGGCAAAAGTGAGAAGGAAGTGAGCATTTCTGGTTCTAGGGGCTGGAGGAAGGCCAGAGAGGAAATGTCTTGTATCAGGAACAGCAAATTGGCCAGTATATATCAACTCAGTCTAGAAAGAAAATTGTAGCCAGATTGTAAAGGACTTTAAATTCCAAACAGAGAAATGTATATGTCGCTTTATAGAAGTGATAGGTTGCTACTGAAGTTTCTTGGGCAAGGGAGAAACATGATTATATCTGAGCTTTAAGAAAATCAGCTTTGTATCCATGGAAAATGATTTGTAAAGGAGAATAATGGAGACAGGAAGAGTAATTCCTAGTCTTCTGTAATAATCTGGGCAAGATGTGATTGGAGCCTAAATTAGTAGTGTGGTAGCTACATGAATACAGAGAAGAGCATCAATCCAAGTGATGTTTTGAAGAAAGAATCACAGGAGTTTGGAAACTGATGGGATATGGGGTAGTGAGGGAGAGTGCAGATTTTGAAATGACTCCCAGGTTGCAGATCTGAGTGAGGGGGGAGAAAAAGAAGAGGTTAAGAATAAGAATAGGATAGAGGGAAGTACACAGCCGTCAGAACTGTGAATGCGAGTGGGAGGAACTCGTAATTGATTGAGCCTGGCCAGATCACTTAACCTCTGTCTACCTCACTTTCCTCAACTATAAAATGAGGGTAATAATGGCTTCCCAGGGTTGTCCTGAAGATTAAGTGAAATAATATTTGTCAAGTACTTAGCATAGAGCCTGTTACATAGTAGTGCTAAATAAATATGTGTTTTCTTCCTTCTACTGTACAAATGAAGGAACTGAGGCTGAGAAGTTAGGAAACTAAACCAAGGTCACAAAACTAATAAGTATTTGGGGAAGAATTTGAATCAAGATCTTAGAGAGACTAAAGGGAAGGGTGGATATAAAAATGCAAAGATGAACTTTGAGTCATTTTGCTCCTATTCCTAAATACGCTGTTGGAAAGCCATGGTCTGTGATTGTGACAGTGAGGCAGCCCTAATTCCTCCTCTTCAAAGTGAATTTGGCTGTTTCCAAACTGAGCAATATGAGGACAAAATAGAGATGCCTTACCATTGTGAGGGGACTTCTTATCCCAGTTGTCATATCTTCAGTGATGTTGATCCCATATTCCATTCCCCATAATCCCTGTGTAACTCAGTTCTGATTCAGTAGTACCTAGGTATATGATCTATGCCTAAATAATAGCATATAATCTGTGCCTGGATACTACCAAATAAATAGATTTTATAACTATATCCATATAGATTATATGCCTAGTACCATGTAAACCAGAGTTTCATATGTCTCCACCATAAGTAGGATACAGTCCTTTAAATTACTTCTAAGGCAGTGTAGTTTAATAAGAACACTGTTTTCTAGTCTTAGATATATTACTAACCAACTGTGTGACCTTGGGTAAGCCACTAAACCTGTTTAAACTTCAGTTTCCTCATCTGCAGAATGAGTCATTTGGACTAAATGACTTCCAAAGTCTCTTCCAGGACTAACATTCCCTGTACTTTTAGAGTTTTTCCTCTAGTAGAGTTTTTACTGTCTACAGTGGATAACTTGTATATGTAGCTTCACTCATGTGATCACTACCTCACATTATTTTGGTGAATAAAAAATTGAATGTTTAGTATTGTGTATCCCAGCACTTAGGACAGTACCTTGCACAAAATAGGAGTTTAATAAATGCTGATTGATTGATTAAGAAGGATATTCTTTATTGCTGCAAAAAGATGTAATACACATTAGAAAGTTAATAAAATATGATTAGTAATTTTTGAATGGAATTGGTGGAATAGTACAATAAGAAAAAAAGTTAAAACATTTTAAGATAGATTATTTTATCCCATATTTGTAATTCTTTGTCCCTGCTTATTTTTAAGTCTCTTAACAGTCATGGAAAATTTTGATTAAATAAGAGAATAAAATGATTAACATAGTGATTGGAAAATTTTTATTTTTATTTTTAAAATACATATTTTAAATTTTTGTTTTTAAAAAATACTTATGTGTACACACCTTAAGTGAATTTTAAAAATAGCTTTTCTTGCTCTTCCTTTGAGCCGTCCTAGGTAATCATTCAAAATGGTGAGGTATTCTCTTGATCCAGAAAATCCCACAAAATCATGCAAGTCAAGGGGTTCAAATCTCCGGGTCCACTTCAAAAACACCCATGAAACAGCTCAAGCTATCAAGGGCATGCATATCCGCAAAGCTGCCAAGTATTTGAAAGATGTCACATTGAAGAAATAGTGTGTTCCTTTCTGTAGATATAATGGTGGAGTTGGCAGGTGTGCCCAGGCTAAGCAGTGGGGTTGGACGCAGGGTTGGTGGCCCAAAAAGAGTGCTGAATTCTTGGCTGCATATGCTTAAAAATGCAGAGAGTAACGCAGAACTTAAGGGTTTGGGTGTCGATTCTCTTGTCATTGAGCATATCCAGGTTAACAAGGCTCCCAAAATGAGATGGCGCACTTACAGGGCTCATGGTCGAATCAACCCATACATGAGTTCTCCTTGCCATATTGAAATGATACTTACTGAAAAGGAACAAATTGTTCCTAAACCAGAAGAGGAAGTTGCTCAAAAGAAAAAGATATCCCAGAAGAAACTGAAGAAACAAAAGCACAGGAGTAAATATGACATTAGAGTGCAAATAAAAGTGAAATGAAAACATTTGTTACAGTAAAAAAAAATAGCTTTTCTTGCTGTAGACTTTAGAGATTTTATGGTAAGTGCTATTATGAAAAAAAAAAAAACCAAAACACTGTGAAGATAAGCCATGGAATTCTAATACAAATAGTATTGAAACTGATTTTAATACTTTCCCCAAATAATCAACACAAATTTGCATATATTGTTAGGAGAGACTGCCATTATTTTTTTTATTTTAAAATAATAATAGAAATGTGTATTTAATCACAAAATATATTCCATGTACACTTACTTTAGTATTTTTCTTCAGAACTACCTCTCTAGAATTTTAGGCAGTGGATTGATACATACACATACATAATGATACAACATGATACATACATACATATATATTGAGTCAAATCACAGAAACATTTTTGCCACTTACTATCTGTGTGAGTCACTTAAACTCAGTGGGTCTCAGTTCCTCCTGTGAAGTAAAGAGGTTGGACCAGATGACCTGCCAGGCCCTTTTCTAAATCGATAATTGTGTGGCCCCCACACTAGGAGAAAACCAAGGGGTTTGGTGCATAATAATTAGTTTTTTATGAAACAACTTGATTTGATGATGCAGTATCATTGCATTAAACACAAGAAAACTATCAGGTTAAACTAAGACCAATATATAGTAGTTATTTAAAAGAGACTATTTTTTTCTTTTTGTTTCCATAATAGTATTCATATCACTTATTTGAGAACTAAAATAGGGCCCATGTGTAGGTGACGAAAAGAAAGACTGCCTAGCAGCTGCATTAGAAGTCCTCTTCCTCTGGTAATAGGCCCCTCTCTTTATCTTGGGAGTTGATGAAGCTAGATTTCTGGACCATTTGTATGGAAGGAAGTGTTAATTAAAAGAATAAAAATTCTATTACTATTGAATATTTAAGTTAGACTTTATGTTTTTCTAACATTTACTAGAGAAGAACAGGAAGGACAGTGAGTAGGAATTTGGTTATTGTGACACATTTTTTGTGAGATACAAAGTATATTCAGAATTATAAAAATCAGATGGCCCCTTAATAACTTTTGAAAATTACAAGTCAGTGAGGTTAAAAAAAAAGAGAGAGATTAAAAATAGTAGTTTGTGTTGTTACCTCCCCTACAGTACCTATAATTCAAGAAAAAGTATAGCTCAGAATGCATCTATATATTGTTTCTGTCTATATATCTATTGTTTATGTCTCTCTCTCTCTCTCTCTCTCTCTCTCTCTCTCTCTCTCTCTCTATCTATTGTTTCCTGATTACACATGATTTCCTTTCCTTTAATTGCAGAACCTGCAGTAATTAAATTTATTTCAATATTGTGAACTCCCACTCAGTACATAAAAAATAAATTACAGAATTCATGTCAGTGTTCTGACTTGAATGTTCTCTGTTCTAAAGGTACAGACAATATATGAAGGAGGCCTGGGAGGGTATGCAGATGACATGATTTAGAACAGGTAGCCAGGAAGCAAGGTTTGTTTCCAAATAGACTAAGGCAAAGTCTCGCCTCTTAGAACCTATGGTGATTCCTAGGATGGATTTCAAGTTCCTAGTTGGGGAGTAGGTGGAGATGAGGGCTTAGAGTCAAGGAGGGATGTTAGGGAGCTTGTGGCCTTTCTAGAACATATTTCACCTTTTTATTAATAACCCAAGGTAAATATCTGTTAGTATGGTAACAAATATATGGTGAATTCTGTTCTTCCCCTATTTCTACCACAGTCTAGGCCACTAGTGTCAAACTCACATAAGAATAGACACCACTAAATTATACATTAAGTATCCCTCTAGGCTGCAGATTAATTTAGAAAACCAAATATTAACATTATCTATGTTCTGTTGTCTTTTTATTTGTTTTGCCAAATATTTCACTATTTAATCTGGTTTGGGCCTCACTCCCACTGTTGATTAATATTGATCGGTTTGTCTTTTTTGTGGCTTACTGATACCTTCAAGTGTCATTGAGTTGTACCACAATGCTTTCTTCACACCTCAGAGAATAGAGATGTCTTGGGTCTTTAAAGAAATAGAGATATAAGGGCTGCTAGGTGGCACAGTGAATAGAGCACTGGCCCTGGAATCAGGAGGACCTCAGTTCAAATCCAGCCTCAGACACAACCAAAAAACAACATCAAAAAAACCCCCAAACCTAGCTGTGTGACCTTGGGCAAGTCACTTAACCCCAACTGCTCTCTAAAAAGAAAAAAAAATTAGAGCTATATGGGAGAGTTCATTATTCTTTTGCAGCTTGTTTCTGATTGCTTTTGATTACATTTGCTTCCCTATGTTCCTATTGTTGCTTCTAACTGTCACTGTCACTGCTATTATTTGTTGCTTCTTTTTCTTTTGATTTTCCTTTTTTTATCTCCTTTCATTTCTCCCATACCTCTTTCTTTTACAGGCAGAAAAAATGGCCTTTTACAAATATCTCCATGCTGTTATATCGTACCTTTCCCTGTGTGTAGCAAGTTAGCCAATTATGGCGTGTCAGATATAATTTGAGTCCTCTTGGCTATATTTATTTGCTCCATGCTTTGCCACCAAAAGGGTTTTTCCTTTTAGAATCATATGTTCATTGATGTAGAGCTAGAAGGGTCATCTGATAGAGTTTCATCACTTTACAGAGGATGGAAGTGAAACCCAGAAAGGTTGTGACTTGATTAGAGTCACAAGGTAACTTGGAAGAAACCTATATCTGAATGCAGATCAACTGAATCCAAACCCAGTAATCTTTTCACTAAATCATACTGCTGGTTACTTCCAGTCCTGAAATGTTAATGAATACCTGAAGGTTCCGGAAGGTTCATCTTTTAATAAATGAGGTTTTGCTATAATGATGCTTATAAACTTTACTCGTAGAACCTCTGGGAGCTCTTCAGTGGTATGCTACAGGTTCCTTGGCCCAAATCTATTCACTATTTCTGTAAATTACTACATTATGTAATCAGTAACCTAGAAATTGTACCCACATCCCTTCAACCCAGTACCTTGGTTACTGTGACTTTTTTGCATTTGAAGGCATAAAGCCTGTAGTGCTGAGGGGCAGGACTGAGATGGATTCTTAGAGTTGGTTTTTAAGCACTGTGACACCTAATTTAACAAAATTTCACAGGAGAGTTAGCAGATCACTAATTTCTAGATATGTTCTAACAGTGATAGAACTATTGTGGCCCCGTTTTGTATGATTTGAGACTCCTAATTATGTTAAATTGCTAATGCAAGATTATGTACTTTATCACTCTTTCTAACCCCAGGATGCTGATATACATAAGTAGAATATGTCTTTGAATATAAACTAACCATAAAGACTAAAGGAAAACTTTGTAAACTACTTTTGATTTTAAAAGAATAAATAGTGAATGTGCAAGTTATTTATTTTTAATCCTTTTTTTCTTTTTGTTTAAGGAAGTTTGGATGACTTCTCTGAAACCAAACTACAAATCTGCATTGAACCAAAACCCCAAAGGTTGAGACCGGGCAACACATTAGTTCTACAATGCGTGGCTATTGGGAGCCCTATTCCTCATTATCAGTGGTTCAGAAATGGATTTCCAATAACACATGGGACAAAAAAGTTATATATGGTAGGGAAATGATATTTGGAAAATATTATTCTTTATTTTAGTAAACAATTTATTGCAGGTTAAAAGTACATGTGGACACTTTCTTGGTTTTAAAGATATTTTCATATCCTAACTTAACTCTAATATCTAATAATTGTTATCATTGAATACTTATTGATTCTTACATATGGCTATACTGGATCCCAAAACTTTTCCAGGACATATAGTCAGAATATTAAATAGTTTAGTTTTATATCAGCACTACTTTTTTGTCATTTATTAGCTCATAACAAACTTGATGAAATTTAACAAAGCTTATCCAGAAATTTGTGAAATTACCTAATCTTGTTAGAGAATTACTTTTGTTCCTTTTTATAAGTAGTAACTGGTCTGTTCCAATTAAGTCTAAAATTAAGGAGTTATTTTTGTTTGTATAGGTGCCTTATGTCGATTTGGAGCATCAGGGAACCTATTGGTGTCATGTATATAATGACCATGACAATCAAGACAGCAGGAAAGTAGAAATCATCATAGGTGAGCAGTACTGTTTTAGTAATTGCATTAATATAAACTGTAAGATTAGGCTCATCTGCACTTAAGTAACCAGAGTTCATCAAAGAAAGTTTCTTTTCCTTTAAATATAATTAGTCTATTGAATTGATTTCACATAATTACATTTAATTTTTTGGAAGCATAGTTTTTACTTCAGATTTTATTATATCAACATAGGCATCCAAATAAAAGACCAGTTTTTCCATGTCATATATATATACACATACACATATATATATATATATACACATATACATATATATACACACACAATGTATGTGTGTGTGTATGTGTGTGTGTGTAAGTTTGTTGTTGTTAAACTTAACCCCAAGGAACACAGGATGTACAATTGAACTCTTTCTCTTTCCCCCTAAACTATTCCTTCTTACAAACTTACCTGTTTCTGTTGAAGTCACCACCATCTTTCCATTGTCTCAAGTTCATAATCTTAGCATTACCCTGGCCTTCTTGCTCTCTCATGGCACACTGAGACCATTTCTACTTTTGCTACATTTCTAATACCTGACCTTTTCCTTCTGTTCACAGAGAATACCATCTTAGGCTCTTATCACTTCTCACCTAAAACATTTCAACAGTCTCTTAAATGGTTCCCATGTCTGAAGTCTCTCAGCACTCCAATCTATCCTACACACTGCTGCCAACGGGAGTTTCCTTAGGCACCAGTTGGACCCTGTGATACCTTTATTCATTTAACTCCAGTGGCTTTCTTTTGCATATAGGATAACCTAGAAACTCTTCTATTTAGTTCTTAAAGCTCTATACAACCTAGCCTCAGCCTGTATTTCCAGTCTTACTGTACATTGTTCCCCCCTTCCACACTAGTCAGCCTGATCAATCTATATTCCTCATACACAACATTACATCTCTGTCCTTTTACACTGGTTATCCTCCATGCCTGGAATGTACTCCCTCTTCATCTCCTCCTCAGAGTCACTTTCTTCCTTTAAAATCTTCTACATGAAACCTTCCTGATCCCCCAAACTCCTAGAGTCCTCCTTCCCAAACTACCTTGCATCTAACTGCTTTATACATATTTGTATTTACTAAGTTAATATTTGTGCTATTTTTAATTTGTATACATACTTCATGTCTCCCCTAATGTAAGCTCATTGCATAGGATTCATATCAATTATCCATTAAGTATTATACATCATCTATGTGCCAAGAAGCTAGGTGCCAAAGAGGAGAGAGAGCTAAGCCCAATCGGGAAAGCCCAAGTTCAGATTTGACCCTAGACACTTAACAGCTATGTAGCCCTCGGCAAGTTATTTAACATCTGTCTGTCTGAGTTTATTCATCTGTAAAATGGGAATAACAATGGCACCTATTTCCCAGTGTTGTTGTGAGGATAAAGTGAAATAATATTTATAAAGCACTTTACAAACCTTAAAGTGCTACATAAATGTTCTTTGTTATTGTTTTTATTACTACTACTACTACATTTAGAAATTATTTCATTCTTTTTACTTCTGTCTCCCAGCACCTACCATGGTGCCTAGCAAATAGTAGGTACTTTATTAATTCTTATTGGTTATTGATTTATATGAATCATTTGAGCTTCATTTAACTCCTTTTCTGGCAACTAATGGGATACTTGATAAAATCTTTGTAAGTAATTTTTTGAGGAAGCTATTGTGGCCTGGAACTCAATTGTGATGTCTTCTGTTTGTTCTTATTGGTTGCTTACCTGTTAAATTTGGAAGATTGTTACTTTTGTTGTTGAAACCAAATAATATCTTTAAGGTGTTCTGTTTTCTGAGTATGACATACTAAATTCAAAACCAGTCATACAGATGGAAAAACAGTGAAAAGAATTGAAAAAGATATATATATATGTGTGTGTATATATATACATCATATATGTATGTGTTACTTATTTGTATGTAAGTATATGTATATAGAGAAAGCTCTGTTTCAAGTTTAACATATAAATTTATATAAAATAGAAAAACATTTTAAATGTAGAATTTTTAATGAAAGTGTTATGATAAGGTAAAGGAAAACTCTGTTTTAGATATCAAAACTCCGTTATGATTTATATACTTTTGTAGCTCTATTTTAATTGTGTAATATATAAAAATAATGTTAACATTTAATATGTTGGTTTAACAAAAACAATTTCTGTAGTATTTATATTTTTGTGTATTAATTCCTGCCCTTCCTAAAAACATGAATTACAATACATTCAAATTTGTTTTTTCTAAAACAAGGAAGAACAGATGAGGCAGTGGAATGCACTGAAGGTAGTATAATGCTGTGGTTGTGAAAATTAAATATTCTGCATGCTGATTACTGTTGGGATTGGCTTATCTGTAGATACACTGAGTGCAGTGACAGAAAAACATACTAGCTACAAATGAGTTAATCAATTATAAAAATATTTTGATTAAAGGATGTTCCATATTTATTTGAAATTCCTCGTGGTCTTCAGGATTTTGTAAACTGTTCAAAAACGTTGTAATGTTACAGTACCATTCATACAATGATTTAATCTTTAGTATACTAATAATTTTCCTGAGTGAATGGCATGAGTTACAAGTGTTTTCTTGAAGTTTTTATGCCTTAAATATTAAAAGAACCTAAGATGGTAGAAGACTCTCTTTCCCTAAATATGTGTTTGGTTTCTTTTATCTCTTTTTCTTATAATATGGCTCTGAAATGAAAATATTTATCAGAAGTCAAATTTAAAGTTTATGGTTGAGGCAGCCAGGTGGCACAGTGGATAGAGCACCTGCCCTGGAGTCAGGAGGACCTGGGTTCAAATCCAGCCTCAGACACTTGACACTTACTAGCTATATGACCCTGGGCAAGTCATTTAATCCTAATTACCTCACAAAAAAATAAAAATAAAGTTTAAAATCATATGTCTGCTTAAACAATATTAAGTATGCTTTTAAAATGTAAAATTAATAGATTCCCTAATTATTTTTATAAGTAAAACCCTTTAATCTACAGTGTCACCTTTTGTCATGTACAATTTGAGAGTAAATAATTTTTAAATTTTTTTAATGAAACAAAGAAAAGCATTTAAACAAGTATTTTACTTCAATTGCAGTCATTAAATTTAAAACCTAAACTATTATTCTTTAGCATAGTACCATTTTAAAAGAAAAATATGATTTACTTCAGCAAGTATTTTTTTCAGTTCCTGCCTCTCAGACTTACATAGACTTGTTAGACTCTACTAAGGTGTACTAAGAAAAGCATAATCACTTCTTTATATTTCCTGGGTTTCCAACTGGTCTAATTCTTCTCCATGATACTACTTATTGGAATAATCTCCTTTTCCAAGCCTCATCATGTTTATAATTCATTGGAATCTTAATGTTTGATGATATAAAGTCCTTGTCTCTAAATCACAATTTTGTGTGTTGCAATCCCCTAGCACCTGAAAAGATCCTAAACTCGGTCATTAAATGTTTATTATCCAGGGAAGGGGCTTTGAAGTTACTCTGACAGACTCTCATCAGAAAGCAATTAATTGATGAGTTGCATGATTTCTAGAATTTACTAATGAATATAGTTGACCTTCTAAAATTCTAATATACCTAATAACAATTTCAAAAGCCTTTTCTTTGTGATATAAAATAGTTATCATTGTCTTCAGTACAAGTTGATCCATTTAAACAATCATCTTGCTTTGCTTCCCTTTTTATTGAGTTTTTTTTAGTACAATTTGGTCATTAGTCAATATCTATATTATAAATAACATGAGTAGTCAATGTATGTACAATATGTACTTTCATCTGTGATCCCATTGATATGGTTACTTCCTTCAATGACACCCTTCTTTACCTTCTCATCCTCTGCTCTTCTTGTCCATGTCCTTCTATAAATCCTATAAACAACAACTTTGCAAAAAGTTACTCAAAAAATTCTGAGGGTGACATAAATCTACACCCAAAATGACAGTAGATTGGTTAGGGTCCAATTATTCCTCCCAAAATAAAGTTTGATAGAAAAGTGTCTTTTTAAAAAATAATTGATGGTTAGAAATATTATGAACAGTATATTTTAAGTACAGTATATTTTATAAACAGAATGTGTACTCCCTATTTTTCATGTTATGCATTTTGTTAAAGACCGTTTGTCATTCAATTTGGACTGTAAATAAGTCATCTTTTCTAATCATGTTTCTTGTCAGTCATAGAGGTAGAGAAGAGATCTCATAGGTCATCTCATCTAGCCCTATCATTTTACAGAAGGAGAAACTCTTCTTGTTAATTGTGAATTACCCAATGTCACACAACTAACAAGTGTCTGAGCCAGTGAGTGTTCTTTCCATAGTACTGTGCCGCCTTCAGATTAGTGGTGAGCCAGTAGACAAACTTGCTCTTCCATTCTTTCAGTGAAAAGAATGATGTGTTTGGAGTCAGAAGACCTGGATTTGATTCCCAGCTCTGCCACTTCTTAGCCTTATGACCTTGGGCAAATCACTGAACCTCTGTGGTCTTTAAGTTTCCTCATTTATAAAATGAAAGTGTTGGATCATATGATCTCAGAGCCTTCTTGTGATAATTCTGTGATCCTTTAATCTTCCCAAATCTGCCCATCCAAATCTCTCATAAAAATGTTTTCTGTTCTTAATTGACAAACATTGAGAAAACTGTGAAATTCAAGAAAAATTATGGTTAAAAGCCATAATTGGCATCAACAAGACATCTCCCCCTTTAAGTATCTCAGTTCCTCACCTGTGACTTCTCTGAAAGTTCTATGCTAAGAATTTTATATAGCTTCTTTCTTAGAACCTACTAACCTCTATTAGACTTAATTTGGTATAATGTTGATAAAATGACAGTAAAGTTAACCTAGTTTCTTTAATTTTATTATAGATGAATTAAATAATCTTGGGCATCCTGGTAAGTAATACAAATTAAAACACTATTAATTTCAACTATTTAAGGTGCAGAATTCCTGATTTAAAATATAGTATAGGTTTTGTCTTTTTTTAATCTTATTTTAATTGATATCTTTTGTCCTTACATCACCTTCATTTCTAAATATATTCCTTCCTTATCTAAAAAACATACCACATAAGAAAGATTTTAAAAGAAAGTTTTAAAATTAAAATATTGTTCAGCAAAACCAACAAACAGATCATCCATACTTCTGTAGAATTTTTTAGAGGAGCCTTCAACTCTGTGGGAAACCCTCTCCACCAGTACACTGTCACTTAATCCTAAAAAGTTGCCTGCCACCAGTGAGTCTATGGCTGGTGCAGCTCAGGAGTTCTGAGATGCCATAGGCTAAGCTGATCTGGTTCAGCAGTTAATATGGTGAGCTCCTGGAAGTAGGGAGCTACCAGTTGCCAAAGAAGTGGAGAACCAGCCCAAGATGGAAAAACAGGGTAGGTCAGTGCTCTCATGCTGATTAAAGTGAGATCAGACCTATATGACCTGTGTCCTTCCAGCCTGTTTTAGACACAACGACTTAGTCTCAAAAAAAGAAGAGGAAGGGGAGGGGGGAGGAAAATAAATCTGGAACACTGAGAGGTTAAGTGATTTGCTCATAATCACACAGCTAGTAGGTATCAGAGAAAAGATTTCTGACACCAAGGCCAGTTTTCTTATCTACTACATAATGCCTAGTGTGTATGCATTTCTTTTAATGCCTTGTTGAAATTACTTTGAAATATCTAAGTGACAGAAATGACTATAAAATGTAGCTTAATATTATGAAACACCTTTATTAGTATTCAGAATCCTGAAACTAGAGGACAGAGATGGGGAACCTGTGGCCTCAAGGCCACATGTGGTCTTCTAGGTCCTTGGGTGTAGCCTTTTGACTGAGTCCAAGTTCTACAGAACAAATACTTTTCTTAAGGGGATTTGTTCTGTGAAGTTTGGATTCAGTCAGAGGGCCACACTTAAGGATCTAGAGGGCTACAAATGGCCTTGAGGCCACAGGTTCCCATAGGAAATAAAAGAAGTTTTAGTTAATCTATGTGTTATGGAAAGTACTGGCACTTTAAGCAGAACATTTTACAAGATATTGTCTAGAGTATTGGATTTGGCTTCAGGAAGACTTGGGTTCAAATCTCATTTCTAATATGTAGAAGCTGGGCAAATCACTTATATTCTCTGAAGCTCACATTCCTCATCTGTAAAATAAGGACATTGGACTCAATGACCTCTAACCTTTCTTCGAGCTCTAAATCTATGAATATATTAACTCTCGTAATAACAGTAGTTGACATCTGATATTAATAACAGTGCTTTAATGTTTGTATATCCCTTTAGTTAAAATATTCCATTTGATCCTTTTAACAATCCTGCCTGGTATGTGCTATTATTATCCCCATTTTACAGATGAGCAATTTGAAACTGAGAGAAGTTACATGATCTGTCCAGCCAGTAGATTTCTGAGGCAAGACCTCAGGTCTTTCTACCTCCTAGTCCAGTGTTTTATCCATGATACTGCCAGAAGAAAATAACTCTAATGATACCAGGCTGCTTTGGAGTTGAGATTGTCTTTATCTCAGTTGATCAGTCAAATAGAGAACATTCCTGAACTGGCTTGGTAGAGAGCACTCGTGTTAAATGACTGTTGAACTTTGTTTGGGGTCAGAGAGGGTAGTTCTCTGAATGCCTAGTTAGTTGAAGATAATGTACTTGATGCAGCTTGGCTTAATGAGTTCTTTATCTGAGGCAAAAGGTGATTTAGTGAGGTCACCTAACAAATAGCACCCATGAGTCTTTGCTTTTGGCATAGTCCGGGGGGGGGGGGAACTTAAGCTAAGCTTGTAAAAATCACGTTAGGAAACTGGACATGAGATTCGACTAGATAGACCAATATATCACGAAGTAGTTCAAAATTTCCTCTTTATTTTTTAAGTTTGTTGTACAGAATATAGAGGATTTCCCAAAAATCATAGAGCAGTTTTATGTTTTAATAGCTTAAAACTTCTCTAAGCCTCTTGGACACACTGTATTTCCCAATGATTATGTATTGTAATTCATTTTTAATCACCAAGAGAACTATCACAGTAATATCTTCAGTTATTTCCTAACTTTTACAATCAGGAAGCTTTCTTATTGAGTACTCTAAATTCTCTTTACTTCTCTTTATTTGCTTCCTTTTCTGTCATTAGTGGAAACAAAGAAAATCTATTTGCTATAATTCTATTCTAAAATCTATTTACTATAATTCTATTCTTTTTCTTCATGTAGGAATTAAAATTTATTGATGTCTCCCCCCCCACCCAAACCCTGTAACAGAGCATTGCATTTAATTTTTTTTTATCTACCAAGATTCCTAGTAGAAATACTTTGTATCTCCAACTGTAACCTTATATTCTATTACAGAAATTCAGTTATAATTCTAGAACTGAAAGTTACTGCAGAGGCCATCTAGTCCAACTCTCATTTTATAGAGAAACAGAGAACCAGGGAGGTTATGTGATCTAACCATTGTCACACAGAAACTCTTGGCTATTGTGGATGCTTCCATAAATGAAAAATTAAAGAGTTTTTATATTCTCAAAATATATCGACCATTATTACGAAATTTTAAAAAATTATAAGGACAAAAAGATGTTTCACTGATAGAAAGCAAGTGTAAGTGCCATGAGGAGGAGTCTAGAAGAGTAGAGATCATTTTGACCACCAAACACTTGATCTCCTTGCAAAGCAATGAGAGGATAGTCAAGACATCTTATGGTAATAGGTTATGAGTAGTATCACCTCATAAAACAGTGAAGTAGCAGGGGGGGGAATGGGTTTATAGAAAATGTAGTGAAAGACACAAATTAGGTCATCCCAAGCAGTTATGAAACCAAAAGCTACATGCCACTTGGATTCCACAACAAACTTCTCCATCAGTATTGGCTGAACCACCACATTTGACCTATAATGTCACAATCACAGATTTATCCTTGAGGAATTAGAAATAGTGTTAAAGAAAACAAAGGTGGTGATAGTAGCTTTACCATTTAAATTGTGCATAGAGGAGATCCTTACTGGTCACAACAATTTTTGAGGGCATTCAGTGAGGGATCAGTCATCATGGTATTTTAAAATGGGAAAAAAGCAAGTGATTGGGGCGGGGGGGGAATATCATTGATGTTACTACTAGTAAAAAAGATGAAGTTTTTGGTCACTACTGACATATACCTACATTCTCTCTACAAAATCATTAATTATTATAGTAATTTTATAGACTTATCAAGGACTTTATGAAAACAGGAACAAAACAGGCAAGTTTTCATGCATAATATTGTACAGTAAACCACATCTTTATGTAGTTACATTATTGACTGAAAAGCATTGAGACTAACAGGATTTTATTGTGCTTGTGACTGTAGAAAAGCATTTAATTTGATAGAGCAAAGTGAAGCTTTAAAGGCTGGCCTCCAATAAAAGTGTCTTTAATGCATGTGTTAAGATCATGTAAGATTCTTTGATAGATTCAGCAGAGTTATCTCTGTCTGGCCATCTTTTTAATATCAGACAGATCATAGGATCATTGACAGCGCAGGATGGGAGATAAGATCACCAGATCCAGCCCACTTACAGGTGAGGAAGATGAGCCCTAACATACATAGAATGGAGGTACGTTCTCATCAAAGACCATTTACCATGGTCATGGTAAACATCTAGCACGAAATCCAAGTAGCCTATTCCCTATAGATGATATGTTCCTATAGATGCTTCTGTTTGTTAATGACTTTTTGATGATTGAATCAAGCTCCAAAGGATTGCAGGGCCAGCTAGGTCATACCATAGTGCATAGTGTGCTAGGCCTGGAGGCAGGAAGACTCATCTTCCTAAGTTCAGATCTGGCCTCAAACACTTACTAGCTATGTGACCCTAGGCAAGTTACTTAACCCTGTGTGCCTCCATTTTCTTATTTGTAAAATGAGTTAGAGAAGGAAATGGTAAACCCCTTAACTGTCTCTGCCAAGGGAACCCAGAAGAGCTGGATACAACTGGAAAATAACTAAACAACAACAAAGCCAAAAGATTGCAGAGCCTCTCAGATGAAATCTGCAGTGACTCCAAAGTTTCACCTCTCATGCATAAAAATGAAAATAGTAGATGTATGTATTATCCAGATATGTATTATTAGTTCATCAGTACAGTATAACTTGTTTGTATTCTACAGTTGAACAATGAACTGGGCCCAGAATCAAAAAGAAGGAAGAGTGGGCTTAATTGCATTTGGAAAATTGCACAATATTTTACATTTTCTCCAACTCCTTGATAATTAGAATTGGCCAAATAGAAGCTAATGACTCCATAAGACATCAAGAAATAATAAAACAAAATTCAAAAGTTTGAAAAAATAGATTGTGTGAAATAATTTCTCATAGGAAAAACAATTGGTTGAAGAGAACATTTTAAAATAATTGGATGATCTGACAGCCATTTTTAAAAAAGCAAGACTAGACATCATATCTCAAAGAAAACTGCCCATCTTATCTTTAGAAGCAAAGGGCAAAGTAGAAATTGAAAGAATACATGGATCTCTTCCTGAAAGAAACCGTAAGATGAAAACTCCCAGGAATAATACAACCAAAATCAAGTGCTCCCTGGTCATGGAAAAAAATATATAGCAAACAGCCAGGGGGGCAAAAATTCCAGTGCTACAGAGCCACAGTCAGGATTACACCTGGTTTAGCAACCACCACTAAAAAGGAGTAGAGAGCTTGGAATATGATATTCTGGAAGGTAAAGGATCTAATCTTACAACTAAGAATAACCTACTCAGCATAACAGCGTAATGCTAAAGGGGTGGTGGGGGGGAATGGATCTTTAATGGGGAAAAAAAGACTTCCAAACATTCCTGATAAGAAAACAAGAGCTGAGGGAAAAATTTGATACAGACACAGGCATCAAGAGAAGCATAGAAAAGTAAATATGACTGAAATGATAAGAAACTGAACAGGACGAAATTGTTTACCATCTTTTATGAGCAGATGATACACATAAATCCTCAGAACATTGTCATCACCAGAGATATTAGAAGGAATCTAATTAGACAGAGGGTCTAGGTTTGATGATCTCAAAAGAATGGAAAGGAGAGAAAAAAATAGGGAGAAATATCTCACATAAATGGGCTGTATAAGGAGTTTGTGAACATAAAGGGGCATGAAGGGAAGTGGATGACACTTGAACTTCCCTTTCTTCTGAACTGGTTCAAGGAAGGAAGAAAACACATACACAGTTGAGTATAGAAATAGATCTTACCCAACAAGGAAAAATGGAAAGGAGTTAAGTAAAAGAGGGAGTGTAGATTAAAGGAGATGTTTGAAGCAAGACAGACTTAAAGAAAACAGAAAAGTTTAAGAGCATTAAATGAAAGGAAATGCATAGCAATCATAACTGAATATGAATGGGATGAACTCATCCATAAAATGGAAGAGGATAACAGAATGGATTAAGAACCAGAATCCAGTAACATGCTGTTTACAAGAAATACATTGGAAACAGATAAATGCACAGGGTTTAAGTAAGGTACATATCCAAAAATAGATCTGATTAAAAGTGATAAACAGGGAAAATACATTTTGCTAAAAGGTGCCATAGACAATGCATTGATATCAATAGTAGACATATATACATCAAATGACAAAGCATCTAAATTCTTAAAAATTATATGAGTTAGAGGAAACAGGCAATAAAACTGTTACTCAGTTTACCCCCTTAGATCTAGACAAATCTAACCTTAAAATAAATAAGTTGAATAGAATTTTAGAAAAATTAGATATGATAGACTTCTGGAGAACATTGAATGGGAATAGAAGGCAGTGTACCTATTTCTTAACTGTGTACAGCACCTTCACAAGAATTGACTGTGTATTAGGGCAAAAAAAAAAATCTCACAAACATACAAAAAAGTAAAAATATTAAATGCATCTTTTTCTTATGACAGTGCATAAAAATTACACTTGATAAAAGGCCTTTGAAACATAGGTTAAAAATTAATTGGAAACTAAGTTTAACCCTAAAGAATGGGTGAGTCAAAGAACAAATCACAGAAACAATCAGTAATTTTATTTAAAATGATAACAACAATGAAAGGACATGCCAAAATTTGAGAGATGCAACCAAAGCAATACTTGGGGAAAATAATAACATCCACAAATAATCTCTAAATAAATTACATAATATTATATCATATAATATTGTTATATAATATATGGATGTTCCTGTTTATACTATATGTAATAAAATAAATCTCTAAATATAAAGGGAGAAAGTATATTTGGGCATGCAACTAAAAAAACCTCAAAAACTAACAAATTTAAAATCCCAAATTAAACACCAAAATAAAAATCCTGAAAATCAAAGAGATTAAGAAATTTGAAAGGAAAAAGAATTGAACTAATAAATAAAACTAGATAATGCTTTTTTAAAAGAAAAATAGATGATTAATTTGATTTTTTTAAAGGAAAACCAAATTGCTGGTATCAAAAATGAAAAAGGTGGGTTTATAAACTGATGAAAAAATAAAATTATTAAGAGCTGTTTCACCCAGCCCTACTGGCAATATAAATGAAATGTGTAAATATTTACAAAAATATTAACTGCCCAGATTAACAAAACAGGAAATTAAATAGTCCTGTCTTAGAAAAAGAAATTGATCAAACCATGAATGTATTCCCAAATTTTAAAAAACCTGGGACTAGGTGGATTTACAAATAAATTCTACCAAATATTTAAAGAACAATTCAAACTCTACTTAAACTGTGTGAAAAAATATTTAAGTATGGGGTCCTACTGCATTCCTTCAATGATACAAGTATGATCTCACTACCTAAGCTAAGGAGAAACAAAACAGAAGGAGAATGAGACCAGTTTCCCTAAGGAATATTAATGCAAAAATTTTTAATATTAACAAAGAGATTACAGTATTATATCACAAAGATCAAAACACATCAGACTGAGTTTAAAGTAGGAATGGTTTAATATTAGGAAAACTATAAAAATAATTGACCATATTAATAAGAAAAACAAAAATTATTTCAATAAATGTAGAGAAACCAATAAAGTACAACACCCATTCTTGTTAAAAATTTGTAAAAACACAGATAAACAGCTATCCTTAAAATGATAAATAGTATCTATCTAAAACCAGGAACCAATATTGTCTGTAATGGGGATATGCTAGAAAACTTTCCAGTGAAATAAAGAGTGAAGCAAGGGTGTCCATTATCACCATTGCTATTCAGCATTGTAAAAAATGCTAGCTATAGCAGTAAGACAAGAAAAGGATGGGGCGGCTAGGTGGCGCAGTAAGAGCGCTGGCCTCGGAGTTGGGATGACCTGGGATTGAAACCGGCCTCAGAAAATGAGCACCCACACATAAATCATGACTAGCCGTGTAACCTTGAGTAAGTTATTTAACCCCAATTGCTTTAAAAAAAAAAAAAGACAAGAAAAGGAAATTAAAGTAATAAGCTTAGGTGAAGAACAGACTGCCATCATTTCTCAAATGATATGATAGTTTAACCCTAAAGAGTCAACTAAAAACTAATTGGAACAGTTAACTACAGCAAAAATTGCAGGATATGATATAAAACCACAGAAATTATCCACATTTCTACATATTACCAACAAAATCCAGCAAGAAGAGATAGAGAAATTCAATTTAAAATAACTACAGATGGTATAAAAACTTGGGAGTCTACCTACCTATGTAAACACAATTACAAAATACTTCTTACAAATGAAGGCAGATAAAAGTAATTCGAAAAATATTAATTGCTCATGAGTAGGCTAAGCTAATATAAAAATTTCAGGCTACCTAAACTAATTTACTTATTCTGTGGTGTACCAAAGTACCAAAATACTATTTTATAGATCTGGAAAAAATAATAAAATTTATTTGGAAGAACAGAAATTCAAAAATAACAAAGGAATCCATTTTTTAATGAGAAGGAAGTGATACTCAGCAATAGCTGGCCTCAAATTATACCACTAAGCCATAATTGTTTAAAAAATTGATGATGGGTAAGAAAGAAGTTAATCAGTGGAATATGTTAGGTACACAATATATAGAAGCAAATTAGTAGAGTTGCCTGGTGTTTGATAAACTCAAAGATGTCAGGTATTGGATGAAAATTTTGGGAAACTGGATTGTAGTCTGGTAGAAACTAGTCATAGGCCAACATCTCACATTGTGTACCAAGATAAGCTCAAAATGGGTGCATGATCTGGACATAAGGGGTGATGTAAGCAAATTGGTGGAGCTAGGAAAAAAATGTTTGTCAGAACTAGAGGAAGAGTTTATGAATGAACAAGAGATAGGGTTACGTGATATAAAATGGATAGTTTTGATTACATAATATTAAAACTTTTGTTCTAACAAAACCAAGGCAACTAAAATTAGAAGGCAGGACATAGGGAAAAATTTGTAGCAAATTTATCTGATAAAGGACTCATTTCTAAAATATACAGGAAACAGGCAAACTTCCAAGAATAACAGATATTCTCCAGTTGATAAATGGTCAAAGAATATGAATAAACAATTTTGAGGGAAGAAATCCAAGTATCAGTAGCCATATGAAAATAAAGTCAATTGGAGAAATGCAAATTAAAACAACTCTGATGAATCGCCTCACACTCATTGAATTGGCTAAGATGACAAAGAAGGAAAACAATAAATGCTGCAGGGAATGTGGAACATTCAGCTACATGAATGACCTGTTGGTGGAACTGTGAACTAGTTTAACCATTCTAGAAAGTAATTTGGAACTGTGCCCAAACAGCTATTAAATTGTGTTTACCCTGTGATCCAGCTATACCTGTAGCTCTGAGTAGGTTAAAGAAAGAGAGGAAAGACCTATAGGTATAAAAAATATTTTATAGCAGTTCATTTTGTGATAGTAAAAAATGGAGAACTGGGAGGATGCCCATCATTTGGAGAGTGGCCAAACAAATGATGTATAAATCTCATGGAATACTGTTGTCCTGTAGGAAATAATTGAGATGGTTTCAGGAAAAGCTGGGAAGACTTCTCTGAGCTGATGTGAAGTGACCAACCAGGAGACTTTACGGTAACAATATCAACTCTGAAAGACTTAGGAACTCTGATTTTCATAATGACCAACCACAGTTTCAAAGGACTCATAATTATGTTCTTAACCTCCAGATAGAGAAGTGATGGACTCAAGAGTGGAGACTGAAGCATATTCTTTTCCTTTTGTAATGGACTTTGTTTCTTACCTTCATGGAGGAGGAAGAGAATTTGGAACTGAATATAACAAAGTTGAATTTTTGAAAATATGGGAATGTGGAAAAGTCTTGTAGAGTAGATAGGGTTTGAACTGATTCTGGAAGAGAAGTTGAGGAAACCAGGGAGGAAGAGAAGGAGGAGGAGGAGCCGAGCACAGGTGTGAGGGGCAGCTTGTATAGAAAGACAAGCAAGAATGTGCAAAGAAACAGGGGATAGACCTGTGTGATAGAGTGAATAGAAGGCAGTAAATTATAATATGACTGGAAAGGTAGGTTATGGAGAGCTTTAAATGCCAGGTAAAAGAGCTTATATTTGATTCTAGAGATAATAGGGAGCCCCTGAAGTTCATTGAGTGGAGGTTGAGGTCATCAGACCTATATTCAGAAGAATCACCTTGGCAGGTTAGTGGAGAATTGATTAGAATGGGGAGACACTAGCCAGCAAGATCTATTAGAAAGCTGTTGCATGTGTCCAGAAGATATAAGATGAGGAATTAGACTTGTGGCTGTATGAGTAGAAAGAGGGGGATATACATGAATGAGGTATGGAAATGATGAGATTTGGCAACGGATTAGATATTTGGGGTGAGTGAGAGTAAAGAGTTAAGGATGCTACTGATGTTTAGGGTCTGTGTGCTTGGGAAGATAGGGATATCCTTAACAGCTGGATCTGGGGGCGGGGATGTGTTCTATTTTGGGCATGCTTTTGAGGTGCCTATGGGACATACAACTCAGGATATCCAAAAGACGTTAAAAAGAGAATTAAAGCTGGATAGCTAAATGTGGAATGCATCTAAATACAAATGATTACTGAATCCATTGGATCTGATATGATCACCAAGTGAGATAGCAGAGAGCAGGGATTTATTCACCTTTTATGTGTCATGGACCTCTTTGGTAATCCGGTAAAACCTGTGAACCCCTTCTTATAATTTTTTTTAATTTCGTGAACTGCTAAATTTTAGCTAAAGATTAGTGAAAATAAAGGTATATTTCTCCCATTCAAATTCACAGGCTCCTGAAATCTATTTGGAGTCTTTGGTGCTAGTGGGGATAGTGGGAGCAGGAGGTTCTGTGTACTCCAAGATAACAGCCCCTGGATAGAGGGTGAAGAGAAGAGGGTCAAGGATATCTTCATACAAGTATGACCAAAAAAGGAAATGAAGCATTCTTTTAGCAAAATTGAGGGTTTTTAAAAAATGCATACCCCATCGTGCCTTAGTCCCCCTGTGTTGTTTCAAGAGACATAGAGGAAAGCCTGTATTACTTTTGGTTGACTCCTAGTCAAGAATTTATAGGAGGGCATGGACACTAGTTGCAAAGACAGAGAGGGATTATGCATATGGATGATGTTACAGAGCTATAGAAGTATACTAGAAAGTGTTTTATTAGGGGAATGTAAACAATGCAAATATAACAGCATGGAGTGGTAGAAATAACAGTGATTTGGAGTCATAGGACCTGAATGTGAATCCCAGTTCTATACGTAGTACCTGTGTAACCTTGGACAAGCCACCAAATACTTCTTGACCTCATTTTCATCACCTGTAAAATGAGGGGATTGGACTAGATTACATCTGAACTCCCTCACAACTCAGTCTCTATGCTCCTATGACTAGGAGGACCTGGTAAAAGACAAGTTATTTCATGGAGGTTATTTATGTGTCAGGAAAATCTTGAAGAAAGCTAAAAGGCCTCAGGCCAGGAAGTCAGAGTGTCATTGTTTGGGAAGTCTAATAGCAAGTTTCAGGCATCCAGCTGCTGATATTAGAGTTCAGGATAGACTGTAATCCTTAAGATAAATTAGCAGGGGAGGGATTCGGGCCCAGGGGCAAGAGACTGTTCCTGTAATCAGGGTACAAAACCAGAGGGGACCTAATAATAAGGTTACTCAAGATACAGAGTCATTACATTTCCCATGCTTAAAAGCTGAATTAAAGATGAAACTTGAGACAGAGATGAATAAGTCCTTTCTTTGGAGTTTAGAAAGCTGCAGTGGCAGCCATCAGAATCTCCCTAGAGAGGTGGTGGAACTTTAGTTACTGAGGTTAGAAAAGCAAAAGTATATCTCTTAGTAAAGAAGTAAAGTGGGGTAAGTATTAAGCACATAGGCAGTACCCATGACATTAAGGGAGTCCCTTCCCCAAGCACAGCAAATGATTCCTGATTGACTAGGAGGGAATGCCTGTCTTCCCAAAATAGCACTATGTGGCCCTTCATTTGTATGAGATACTCTTAATAAGTCAGGGGATTGACTATAACTAAAAATTAGTTGTTTCTGAGTAACATTTTTCAGTACTGTGAAAAATATTATAATTCATGATTAGTATCTTTTTGTTTCATTTTTTAAACAGATATTAAAGATGAATCAACCGACCGACCTTATGGTGAGTAGAGCTTTTTTATGCACGCATATACATACATACATGCCTATTTATACATGCACGCACACCTACATATGCACACATATACATATATTTATATGTATGTATATAGTATTCAGCCCTTTGTTTTGTGATAGTAATACTTAAGGGAATTGATGATCTAATTATTGTTTCTCCCTCCAGTGGAGTAGATCACAATTCATCTATGCTTTCTTAGCCTGTGCATCTTCTCTCTGCCCTTCTATAAATCTTCTGTATTGGGTGGGATAAGGGGATGGGGGTGGGGGTGAAGATAGGAAGGAAGTATCAACACTATGTGACTACCAGTTCAGCCATTGAGCTCTCTCTCTTCTGTTACCCTTCATTCTGGCTGCATAATTGACCCACCTTATTTTTCAAGCATCCATCTCCTGAATGATCTATTTTGTGATGCTTCTTGTGTACGGGTAATCATTAGCAATATACTGTCACCTCTACTGCCACAATATCTCTCCATTGACATTTGGCTCCCTTGCAGTTTTGGCTCTTTAGAGATGCGGTATTTTGTGATTCATGTGTAACAATACCAAAACATAACTAATATTAAGGAGATGAGTTTCTGTTTAAAGGCTCAGCTTGAGATTGTTGGAAATATGGCACAGTTTTCCCAAATATAATGAAGCTCATTCTCTTCTTCCTCTTCTGGGATCATTCTAAGGTATTATATTAGCTGCATATCATACTTTCAACAAAAAATATTTTACCCACTTTTATCTTCTTCTGTGGATCATTAGGCTGAACTCTCTTGGGTGATGGTAGATCTCATTTAGAAGCCAATGTAGGGCATTATGCAATTAATTTTAAAAACTTTTTTAAAAGGAGCATGTCATAGTAATAATAGATATTTAAAACATTTAAACTTGGCAGCTGCTTTACTATAAGTAAGGATCATTATGACCAACAGTTGGTTCATTTTGCATTTAAAGAAGTTATATATGTACCCTAATTTAGTATACTAATGAAATATTTTATCTGTGTCATCTTTGTATCATAGAGGCAAAGTTTTGCCATAACTAACATAGTTTTAGCTTTGATACCACTCCCTTTGAGATTTCTAAACATGATTAGTATGTCTCAGTAATATGTTATATCTAGCACTGACCAACCCCCGGCCATATACCTGATTTCTTAAATGCAGAATACTAGCACCAAAAAAACTGCATAACTCTTTTTGTAATGATAAAACAAATTTGCTACTAGAAAAAATAAGATTGTGTTAACTATAGCACAAATGAAATAAAGCAAAATGCTATATAATATTATTATTAAGGGACAAGATTATAGACTTTCTATATGATGAAGGAAAAGGGCATGGATATGGTCAGGCCTAATCTTTAGGAAAAGCATTTTGGTCACCATGTGGAGAATGTATTGGAGCAGAGGGACACGCAAGGAAGGAAATCCGATTAGGAGGCTATGGCAGTAATTAAGGCAATAGGTGAGAGAGGGCCTGAAGTAGGGAGGTGACTGTATGGGTGGAGAAATGGGTATGTGTGGGAAGCATGGTATAAAGAAAGAAATGACAAGATTTGATAAATGATTGGATCTGTGGGGTGAGTAAGTAAGAGTAGTTGAAGATGACACCGAGGTTATGAACTTTGGTAACTGAAAAGATGATGCTTTTGACATATTAGGGAAGTTCAGAACAGGAGTGTGATTAGGTGAAAAGAATGAGCTGTGTGGAACATGTTATATTTGAGATGATTATGGGGCATCTAGTTCAAAATGTCTTAGTAGGCTTTTGATGATATGGGACTAGAGCTGAGGGGAGAGACTATACCTAAATAAATAGACCTGAGAATTATCTGAATAGAGATGATAAATAAACCATGAAAACTAATAAGATCACCAAGTGAGAAATGATCTTAGGAAAGAAAAGAGAGCTAGGACAGATCTTTGAGGGACATTCACATTTTGATGGGTATGCATGGATGATAGTTTGATATTGGGTAAATGGTGGTACTACCAGCAAAAAAATAATAGGGTTAGAAGGAGTAGTTATTTGGGGAAAAGATGATAGATTCACTTTTGGATGTGTTGAATTTGAGGTGGTTGCAAGAGATCAAGGCAAAGTCTTGTAAGGAGTTAAAGATGCAGAGCAGGTAGGTGGCATAGTAGTAGAGTGCTAGGTTTGAAGTCAGGAAGGCTTGCCTTCCTGGGTTCAGATTTTTACTTCAGACATTTACTAGTTATGTGACCTCAGGCAAGTTACTTACCTCTGTTTGCTTCAGTTTCCTTATCTGTAAAATAAACTGGAGAAGGAAGTGGCAAACCACTCCAATGGAAAAGCCACGGACAAAACCTTAGAGTACATTGACCTTGACAGATTGGGGAGGAGAGGAGTCACTGAAGGAAGTGATTAGGTAACAGGTAGAACTAGAAGAGTGGTGTATTGGAAGCCATAGGATGAGAGAGTGTGTGACCATTTTTTCTGAGGCATTGTAGAGAAGGTTTCTACTTAGGTATGGGTTAGACTAGATCAGGGGTTCTTAAATTTTGTGTATTATGAATCCTTTTGACAACTGGATAAAGCATTTGGACCTCTCAAAATAATGTTTTACAATAACTGTCAGAAATGTTAAATTTCAATTAGAGATAAGTGAAAATAAATATAAAATTTTTCCCCATCCACATTCTAAACCTCACCTGAAATCTATCCAGATATACAAGGTTAAGAATGTCTACACTAAAGGTCTGAGATCCCTGCTGACTTTTTCATTCTGTGAGATTATCTAGAAGTTGACAGGTTATCAGCAATATCAACCAAATACTGCAGAGAAGTCACTGTAGATATAGGAATAAAAAAAAGACATCATTGATGACCATTAAGAGAATGTTTCAGTAGAGTTATAGACACAGAAATCAAATTGCAAATTGAAGAGAGAGAATTGTGAAATGAAGAAATTAAGATGTAAATTAAATAAAATTTAATGATGCTTTTTAAAAAACATTTCACTTCCCAGTAACTGCTTCTCCCCACCTTTTCTTGCAGAGAAAAACAGTTAAGAAACACAAACTGAAAAAAAAAACATCAGTGGGGTTAAAGTTTATATAGCTTTCCACATCTAAAGTCTACTTCTTCCCTATCATTATCAGTCTTCTAGAGTTAAGGTTGATCATTGCATCAGTCTGCATTCAGATTTGAAAAAGGATGCTTTTTATAGAAATTTGTCAGTGAAAGGAAACAATGTGGTAGAATGGTTGAAATTTTTTGTAGTATTGAAGAGACTTAAGTATGATGGGAAGCAACCAATGGATAGGTAGAGATTGAAGATGCATATGAGGTACTACCACCTCCAGTAAGAGGTGGTGGACTCAGAGGACAGAACAAAACTTTTTTGGGACATGGCTAATATGGGAATTTGTTGTATTTGACTATAGATGTTTATAATGGGTTTTATTTTTCTTGCTTTCTCAATGAGTGAGGTGAGGGCAGGTAGAAGGGAGAGAATTCAGAGCTGAAATTATTTTTTAAAGAATATGCATGTGAGAGAAGGGATGATTACATACTGTTCTTGGGAAGGGATAATACTGATATAGTGTTAGTGTAGTATGCCATGGTACCCACCCCTCCTTCCTGTTTTTCTTTGGGTTGGCTTGCTCACTCACCCAACCAGAACTTGCACACTGGTAAGTCAGGAGTTCCCAGAGGGGGTGGCCATGTTGCCTCAACTCATGCTCAGGGTTTTAGGAATAGCCTTGTTGTGCGGGAGTTGTGCTTCTACTACCCATAATTCTAGCTTTTAAGTCCCCATCCCTGTGTTTCCCATTTAACAAACCAGCCAAGATTACACATTAACTTTTTTTAAAAGTCATTTATTGAACTTTTGTTTTTTACATAGCTTCCATTTTTCTTTATTTCCTTCCTCCTCCCTTTAGAGAGCCATCCTTTAAAAAATATATATTTTTTTAGAAAAAGAAGAGGGGTGGCATAGTGGATAGAGCATCAACCCAGGAAGCACGAGGACCTTAGTTCAAATCTGGCCTCAGACACTTATTAGCAGTGTGATCCATAGGCAAATCATTTAACCCTGATTGCCTCCAAAACATAAAGAAAGTAAGAAAAAAATGAATATACCTAAGTCCCAATTAGTGCAAATAGGGAATTTCCAGAAGTGGTTACATTATTTGAATTCATACCAAATATTTCTGTTGGGCTAGAACTATCTACCATATTTTACATAATTACGATTTTGAATATTATGAATTCAAATACATATAGGGAATTTTTTTGCTTTTTTTTGGAGGGCAATTGGGGTTAAGTGACTTGCCCAAGGTCACACAGCTAGTTTTTGTGTTAAGTGTCTGAGGCCAAATTTGAATTCAGGTCCTCCTGACTCCAGCGTACTGTGCCACCTAGCCGCCCCCAATTAACTCTTAATCCAAAACATTTACTAAACATAAGGCAAAGCAACAGCAATTAAACCTTGGATACATTATGTCTAAGTACACAATGTCTGTGGACAAGAGTGGTCACTTCCATAGCATAGAGGGATACTAGTAGGAACCACATTGCCCCAGGTAAATCGTAATTCTAAACTTCAGGCCTTGAAGTCTCCTTCAGGAACAATGCCCAACAGTTCACAAATGTATGAAGTCAGTTCTTCAGGGCCTTTGTTGTTCTGTTGGTTGAGCCACTTCTGTTCAGCTTCCAAGGCAATTTTAGCTTTTTCAGCAAAACAACCCTCAGCCTAGGTCCTGCAAAGCTTTTCCAGATCCACCTCCTTGTGTGCATACCACATTACATTCTTTCATCCAAAAGCAGTCCCCCTAAGCCTGAGATGGGCTGAGCTTTTCCAGGTCTCTACCCTTGACTGAGATCTGAGGTAATTTCCAACTCAGAAGCTATAGATGGCAGTGCAGGAAAAGATAAAGGTAGAATCTGTCCCCTCTAGTCAGCCCTTCTCGATAGCAAAGCTTTTCTCCAAGCAATAAATAATAGTGTGGTCCCTGAGGTTAATAGTATGGTCCCTGAGGTCTTAATGTGACCCAGCTCTAAGGGTTCTTTTCAAATATAGTAGGAGGTCTGGTCATGGTAAATCTACTGCTGTAGAGCAGTGCCCTGTGTTAAATGATTCATCTCAGTCTCATTATAAGAAACCAAAATACACATTTCTGTCAGCAATACCCCAAATAGGTATTATGTAGTTGTCTCATAGTCACTAAACAGTTATAACTAATAGGGCTTCCCAAGTTTTTATCTTAAAGTCCTCATGTCTATCTTATATAAATTAGATCTAGGAATTTCACTATCTTTACAGTAAGTATCTTCTCTGTAGGGCTGCTTTTTCAGGGTTTCACAACTGTCTTTGATTCTGTCCTTTTCTGTTAGTAAAACTACATCTGAATGGGACACCACCTTTTGTGAGGTATGTTTGGGTGGGAGCATAAGAGGAGACAAAGCCTCTTTCGCCCAAGATAGAAGTGCAGCAGCCATTTACAGGTCCAATCTCAGTTCTAAACAGCAGACAGCTTTAATTTGCTATATTTCCAGACTTGGGGCAGTCTACTTTTTCTTCAGGTGATCTTGTGGTTCTCTGCTTCTGAGGGTCCAACTCTTCATGACCCCATATGGAGTCTTCTTGGTAAAGATACTAGAGTGGTTTGCTGTTTCCTTCTCCAGCTCATTTTATAGATGAGGAAATGAGGCAAAGACAGTTAAGTGACTTGCCCAGGGTCACATAGCTAGTAAAGTGTATGAGGCCAGATGTGAACTCAGAAAGATGAGTCTTCCTGACTCTAAGCCCAACTCTATCCACTGCACCACCTAGCAGCTCAAAGTCTGAGAATAACACAAAAAGATTTGAGGCCTTTTAAATACAAACTAGTTTTCCCCAACCTAACTTTATATGGTCACTTGCTTTGTAATTATTGGTTTAGTTTTTTTCCCCCATAATTCATTTGACATTAGATTTTAGTGTTAGGAAAAGGAAGAAAAATTTTGAGATTTTCTGTGAAATTAGTAAAAATTCTGTGAAATTTTCTGTAAAAATAGTCATCTTTATTATTGAAAACATCTGAATATGTCTTTCAAATTAGAAATCAAATAAATATCTTGATCAATTCATATTTATTTTTTTAAACAAATGCTTTATTAACTTCTGTTTTACATCATTCATTTCCGCCAGATTTTGAGTTACAATCATTTTCCCCCATTATTCCCCTACCCAACCTCCCAGAATAGCAGTCCCACAAGATATCGCTTCCTCCAATCTGCTCTCTCCCATACCTTCTCCCATACCCCCTTTAACTTTTCCATTAGAGGAAGGTGAATCTTTGTGTCCCAATGCCTGCACATCTTATCTCCCAATTATAAGCAAAAGAGTATTAATAATAGTATTTACATATATTTGAAAAATTTAATGTTACGACCTCGAATTTCAGATCCATTTCCTTCCTCCCCTGTCACCCATTCCCTCTGGGGAGATAAGTAATTCAGTATATGTTGTACATGTCTAGTTATGCAAAACATTATCATAGTAGATATATTGTACAAGGCTGCTTACAATTCCCTCCCACTCATCCCACCCCCCACCTGGTCCATTCCCCACATGATCCTGTCCCTCTTCTATAGTGGGTACCTCCAACCACCCCTCCCCCCAAGGATGCCCTCCCATCCATCTTCCCTCCTCTCATCCCCCATCCCCCTTCTGCTGCAGGTTGAGATATCCCATTTAGTATGTATGTCATTCTCTCCCTGAACCAAATTCAATGAAAATGTGGATTTGCCTTTTTGCCTTCCTATTCTTCCCCCCCTTACAACCACTTCCCCTTGCTTCTTCTACATGGGATAGTTTACCCTACCATGTCTCTCCCCATCTCCTCTTGCCACTTTCCTCTCTCACCTCATAATTTCATCCCTTGAGTATCCTCCCTTCCCAACAAATTCAACCTATGCCCTCTATCCATATATAACTGTAACCATACACACACACATTCACATATGTATTCATATGACCACACACCTTCTTCCATTATTCTCATACTGAGAAAGATATCATCAGTCACAGTTATTGCTTTTCCATATAGGAATGTAAATAGTTCAACTTTGATAAGTTCCTTTTGATTTCTTTTCCCTGATTACCTTCTCAGGCATCTCTTGCTTCTTGTGTCTGGATGTCAAATTTTCTATTTAATTCTGGTTTTTTTCCTCAAGAATGCTTGAAAGTCCTCTATTCCACTGAATGACCATATTTTCCCCTGAAACAAAATACTCAGTTTTGCTGGGTAGGTGACCCTTGGGTTCATTCCCAGTTCTTTTGCCCTCTGGAATATCATATTCCATGCCCTTCGATCCCTCAGTGTAGAAGCTGCCAGGTCCTGGCTATTCTGATTGTGTTTCCACAATATTGAAATTGTTTCTTCCTGGCTGCTTGGAGTATTTTCTCCTTGATCTGGGGATTCTGGAACCTGGCTATAATATTCCTGGGAGTTTTCTTTTGGGGATCTTTTCCAGGATGTAAATGGTGGATTCTTTCAACCTCTATTTTCCCCTCTGGGTCTAAAACATCAGGGCAGTTTTCCTTGAGAATTTCTTGAAGGGTGATTTCTAGGTTCTTTCTGCCAAGTTACACATCTTCACAGTTTATGTATTAATGCCATTCAGCCACACTAGAGCTGGGCCCTATACCCACTCTGATATAGCAAATTAAGGGAATGATTAAGGAGAGCAGTTGAGAAAGTGGTAAGTACAATGGGTTATTAGTGTTGGAGGGCACATTTTAAAAATAATCATATTACATCCATGAGTAAAAATGGAAGAAAAAAAGTTTGGCAGAGTCGTATATTCTTTCCAAATTTTATTTAGTACTCTTCTTTATTTCCTCACCCTTTACCCATTCCCTCTCTGTTCTGTTTCCATATCCTTCTTTTGACCTGTGATTCTCACCATTTCTTTTATTCTGTCACTCATAACCTTCCCATCCTTCTTATTCATTGACATATTTCCTGTAAGATAGTCATTTTGTAAAAATTAAAGTTACATATGCTTCTAATTACTTAAACTACATTTAAAACTCTTAACATTCTTTTTTGGGGTCCTTATTCAGTAAATATTTGGTTTACTGAATCAAATAAAATAACTATATTTTACTGTTAGACCCTCTTTAAAACTTTTATCACCCTCCTGGTTCTCAAAAGCATTTCTTCTAACTCCAGTTTTTGAAAATATCTTGATAATGTTTATGTATTTTTCTCCTATGTAAAATAATAAAAATAGTATAGAATGAAATCTTCTTATTTAAATATTTGTTACAATTCATTTAATGAAATTTCTGGTTCTGATATTGTTACATATTACAAAGACAAAAAGAAACTTCTAAATTTTAAAACCAATCTATTTTTTTTCTCACAGCCAAAGACAAAGTAGCCCTTTTGATTGGGAATATGAATTATTGGAATCATCCTAAGCTTAAGGCTCCCTTGGTAGATGTTTATGAATTGACCAATTTGTTAAGACAACTGGATTTCAAAGTGGTTTCATTATTGGATCTTACTGAGTATGAGATGCGCAATGCTGTGGATGAATTTTTATTACTTCTGGACCAAGGAGTATATGGTAAGTTCTTTTCGGTATTCTCTTCATTTTCACATTCCCCAGAAATCATTCAAACTATTCAATATCCACTAATTATCAAATGTTGTACATTTTGTTTTAAAATCTTTTGTAACACCTAGCAATATTCATAGCATATGTGTTAAATAAATAGAAGCTTAGATAAACATAATAGCTAATTATATTAAAAGTTTAAAAAAACTATATTTTTTCACTTGAACTCCAAATTCCTTATCCATATTCTTATTTTAGACTGGATACCAGTAACAGTTACTACTACTACTACTACTATTTTTCATTCCTTAATAAACACATTCCTTGTTCATGTACTATTTTTTTAAAAGTGAAAAAGAAAAAAAAGAATTCTGCTCTACTTGTAATTATTTCCCATCATAAATTCATTGTTTATATTTCCTTTATGTAACTTTTCAGAAATAATCCTAAACTTGGGGAAGATTTTAGTATAACTATTATATAGGATGCAGATTTACAAATGATTGTAGGATTTTTCTTTTTCCACGATTTTTTCTGTAGAAATCAGGGTAATGAACAATACAAAAAGTATGGAAGAGTAAAAGGAGCACTAGATAAGCAGTCAGGGCTTGGAAATGAATCCTGGTAGTGCTATTTGGTACCAGGGGCAGCTAGGTGGTACAGTGGATAGAGCACCAGGCCTGGAGTCAGGAAGACCTGAGTTCAAATCCAGCATTAGACACTTACTATCTATGTGACCCTGGGCAAATCACTTAATTTTTACTTGCCTCAGTTCTTCCTCTAAAATGGGGATATACTGGAGAAGTAAATGGTAAATTCCTCCCATATCTTTGCCAGGAAAACACTACGGACAAGGTCATGGGGTCATGTAGATATAACTGAACAACTGCTACTGAAACCTGTGTGACTTTAGACAAGCCTCTTAACTTCTTTGGACCTGCTTTCTCATCTGTAAAAATGACAAGATTGGACTAGAGTAAGAGTAATATTCCTTCCAACTTTAAAATCCTGTCCTCCTAAGTAGGCTTATGAAGTGAGTTGCTAACTTCCAGGTCACCTGACCACCAAAGTGGAGGATGAGACATTTTCTTTGATCCTTACAGCTTCTCAGAACTCTCTGATAGAAACCATACACAAAAGATAAAGCAACTTTTGTGCAGTTTTAGGCATTAAGAACATTAATGAGATAACAACCTAAAGCACAGAAACTTAATTTCTAACCTCTAACATACTTATTTCCCCATTGGCCATAAGGGTCACCTAGGGATGCACCAGCCAACCTGAAGGTTTTCAATATAACTCACCTGTAACTTTCCGCCTTCTCTCCACCTCCACTTGCCCCAGTCAAGGAAAAACAAAAACCAGAAGTTTACTCTGGGAGTGCAGTGTGACAATGCTTTGTGCTATGGTGGAGCTCAGATAGAGAACTAAGGCACAGAGGACCTGGAGTAGGACATGTGTGGCATCTTCCACCCAGCCTGAGAGAAAGTGGACTGGTATCAAGCTGGGCCGGTTCTTTTCTCCCAGAAGTCACTTGGGGTAGAGACTGAAGCAAGTAAAATGTGAATTGCCCAGCATAAGAGGAGGCAGAGACTGCTTTGAGGTTCAACCCTCAAGAAAAATTCAGTCAAAGGGGAAGAAGTTTAATAATGAATAAAGAAAAAAGACTGAAATTATTAGAGATCTCAGAGGCAAGGAAACTCAATTAAAGACTTTGAGTACACACAGACAACCTAACAGGGAAGATATTAATAAGATAAGGAATATGACCTGCAAAAAGAGACTGTTAATGAAAAAAAAGACAGTCATTTGATTAAAAAAAAATCATGTGAACCATTCCTACTAAGAAATTAGTAGTGAGAAGAAATGACTAGTAAAGACCAATGAAAGATAGGTATGTTTCTAGTAAATCAATATGAAGATTATTTTTTAGATTACATAAACATTATTTGTATAGTTCAGAATTACTGTTATTAACTTGTGCCCTAAAAAAAGAGAAATATAAGTTTACTATATCCTAGGCAAAAAGTGAAAAAAAATAGATTTAGCCTCCTCTCTAGGAACTTATAATTGAATACAGGGGCTAAAATGTGCATAAGTAATACTTGGATACTGTGATGGATCTGGGATCTCAACAATGGGTACTCCTAGTAATGAAGATTACAGTGCTCATCTTCTGCCAGTCTTGTCCACATCTTCCTGTCAGCCTTCAAGGTGGGGTCTTCCATTACTCCAAGGAGAGCACTTGACATTGTATCACTAGGGTTTTCTACTCTGAAACCATGACTGATCCACCTCATTTATTAATAATACATTTCTTTGATAATTTATTTCATACTGCTTCTCCTGAACAATTTGTTATCAGTAATTTTCTGTAGCCTACTGCTCACCATACACTTCTCCATTTTCCTTTGTGTGACCTGCAACTTTAATTCTTTGAAAATGATCTCATCAGTCTGAATGCAAATCAAAACTTTTTTAATACATTTTTTTGTTTTTTTCTTTTGCAACATGGCTAATATGGAAATGTTTTGCATGACTGCGTGTGTATAATCTATATTTAACTGCTTATTCCCTCACAGAGAGGGAAGGAGAGAAAGGGAGAGAAAATTTGGAAATCAAAATTTTAAAAAGCAAAAGTTAATTGTTTTTACACCTAATTTGAAAAACAATTGAAATTTTTGCAGTTAAAAAAAAGAAAATGGTCCTGTCCCATGCTTTGACGCATAGAGCATCACTGGAAAAAATATTGGCATTAAAAGTACAGATACTTGTTTTTGGTAGGAGCTCAGGATCATGAGCAGCACTGTATTTTTTCCCTGCTATAATTTAGCTCACTCCCTTCATAGTCAAATCTTGGTGCACTTCATTGTCCATCTGCTGTTTCTGGCCAAGATACACGTAATGATGTAGGAACTCAAGGGTCTATCTACTTGCACATTAATAGTATTAATAGAACACATTCATTGACCATTTGGTTTTTCTTATGTGTATAGTTATGCTAAACTCTTCAGTGATTATGGATCCATTTAGGAGACTTTGTAGCATTCCTGATTTTGATGCTATTAGCACAATACTATCTTCAAATAAGAACATCAGTAACACTTCACTATCTATAGGGAATTGTAATATAGTTATGTAATGTACTTTTAAAAATCCTGATTGAAACCCCAGATTGCTTTTTTTAAAAAATGAACCTGTTTTCTTTTTTGGGGGAGAAGAGGGGAGGCAATAGGGTTTAAATAATTTGCCCAGGGTCACACAGTAAGTGTCAAATGTCTGAGGCTGGATTTGAACTCACGTCCTCCTGATTCCAGGTCAGTGCTCTATCAACTTTGCCACCTAGCTGCCCCTAACAAACCTGTTTTCATTATGATAAGTAATGTATCTAATAATCCTAGCTGTTTTTTGATACAGTCTGAACTCATTAGAAGGAAAGTTGGAAAGGAGAATCTTTAAAGTTTCTTCTTAGTCTGTTTTAAAGAAAAGTGTTTTAAAATTATAAATAATCTGCAAGGGTATTTTGTTTCATCTTCAAATACATCATTTAATTTCATAGACTAGTCTACTTAATATAGTAAGATATCCACTTACTATAACATAATAAGTTTCCCAACAAATAGAATTAACTAATTGTAGAAATGAAAATGATTTGTTTTTTCATTTTTAATTATATTACTATTACATATTTGCATATCAGTAAAAATCTAAGTATTTCCTCTCCTTAATATCGTTCTAAGATTACTGTTACCAAAAAACCTGAAAGCTATATGCAACTTTTAAAAAATAAATCTTAATTTTATCTTCTAACAAATCACCAATAGTGATTTGATGCTCATTTGTTTGTCCTCTATTATGTAAAATTTATATGGAGTTATGGCCTTGTCTCCTTTTTAGGTTATTGCTTTTGGATTAAATATGTTCATATAGAGGTTGTATAAATTTTAGTCTCCCATAATGGTTATCTGTGGGGTCTCCAAAGTTCTTATATTTTTTTCATTGTATTTTTTCACATGATACAAAGAGGATGATTTTATGTAATTTCATTTTATGGAAAATTATTTACAAGTAAGGTAGGTTTTTACCAATAGATTTCTTTAAAACTTAGCAAAGTAGGGTTTTTTAATTTAAGTGGTCATTTAATTTACCACTTTAATAGTAAACTTCCATAGCTAGATGGTTAACTGTGGAAAAAAATCTAATAAACTATGAAGAGAGAAAAGTGGCACCATCTGCTGGTTAGGGCAGAAACTCGTGTCATAGTTGACCAAATAAGCTTTTCTGTTTTTTTTGGAAAAATAAGTTTTTCTGATTCTAAACTATTCTCTTAGAGGCTACGAATCCTAATTGCTGCCTCTCAGGCTCCTTCTTAAGAAAATCAGGGGGCAATGGTGTAGGTGTGATTAGAACCTCTTATTTTATTATTCCTAAGAATCAAAATTTCTACTTCTACAGCTGTTTGGCAGTGAAAAGTAGGAAAGATATAATGATGATGGTTTGAAATGAGAGCTGGGTCAAGTGAAGGACCAGGGACATTTAATGTTTGTTGGCAACAAAGAAGAAACCGGTGAATAAAGAGAAATTGAAGATTAAAGAAAAGAGGGTTAATTGAAAGGGCAGGTTTTTGGAAAAGACAGGCTCAGAGATTCCAATAGACTGATTGGTCCTGGCAAGAAGGGCTACCAGTCATATACTAGAGTGAATGGGGAAGAGAACAGGGATGATGTCGAGTACCTTGAGATGCAGAATAGGGAATAAATTCTAAATAAATACTCTCAACTTAGGAAAGAATACAAAGTCTTCTGCTAAAAGAAAGTGAAAGGGTATGGCATGGCATAGGTGCCTTGAGAAGCAAAGATTTAGAATAGTTGCTGTGAGAAATGGAAATGGAGAAATGAAAATGGAAAATAGAAAATTAATCAAAAAAATATAGAAAGATTGTTGTGCTAAAGTTAGGGCCTAGTTGAGATTAAGTAACATAAATTTTAATGGACCTAGTCATCAGAATTGAGTGACTTCCTCTAGCAGCATCCAACAGAATGCAAAACGGAGTAGAGGAGGGAAGTGGTCCAGAGTTAAGATGTAGAAAGGCTTAGGGAATCAAGGGTAGAGGACATTGTATAGTTAAGTTGGTTAAATAATAAGCTCAAGGGTAAAAAGAGGGGAGAAAGTGAGGTCAGATGGAGTTAGAGTAGGAGAACTTTCCAGGAGTGGAGAGTACATGGGGGTCATGGTGAGAATGCAGAATAAATTTAAATGGGGTACGGTAGAGGGTGAAATAGATGCTCCCTTCACTGGTATAGATTGCAGGCTACCCCTGATTTTATGCAGTTCCTGTCTCTCTGTTTCTCTAAATCTACCATAGAAAGTCTTTCCAAATTACCAAAAGGCTTTCTCCAGTTTAAAAATATATTTTATCATACCCATGGTAGTATTCAGGTTTGCCTTTTTTTTTTTCTTACACACACCTCTCTACTTGACCTACTTCCTTTTCGGGTCATTAATAATGATTCTTGATGATGGTAATAACAACTTTTACTTAGAGTACTTTAAGTTTCCCAAAATATGCTTCTTACAGAAGCCTTATAAAGTAGTGCAAGAATTATTAATAATTAATTTAACCTCATGCAAGTTATTGTTGATAATATACTGGAGATTATGAAATAACAGTTGATAGTAAGACAGAGGACCTGCTCGTTATTAGTGTCTTTTAATAGACCGTTTTATAATAGACTGAAGTTATGTTTAGCTTTATAAAACTAGTAGGAAATTTTCTGGTTTTAATTTCAACCTAAAGTTGTTTTTATGCTGTCTTAAAAAGACTTAACTGGATTTATTTTCCATGGTAGCTTACAGATCAAAAAAGATTTTGTAATGTAAATTCAACATTTGGGTAATAATCTGTTATATTAATCTTACCAATAATTCAGCATTAAAACTACATTTCATAATCAGTATATTATATATGTGTGTGTATATATATGTGCATATATATACACACACATATATATATACATAGTCAGAGCCAAGGGTCACAGAGCCAAAGATTTTCTGTAACCCTAAAATATAAATATAACTCTCAATAGTGCTTCTCTTCCCCCAACCCAGACATTACCTGTTAAATATTTGAAGTACATGCCACTGTTCTAAGTGCTATTTAAGTTCTATTGCAAGCTATGACTTTTTCTACTTTAACCTGTAAAATAACTTTGTATATAAAAATGTGCAGCACTTTTCTTTAAGAAAATATATACATGTGTACACACACACACACACACACACACAGACTCTGCTCAACCTAATTGACTTTTTTATTTCTTAGAAATTATTGGTAAAATTTAATAAAGCAATACTTTGCACGAAAAAAAATTGTAAAACCAGGAAAATTATATTTTCTCTTTTTTTCATAGACCTTTTCATAGACACTTTGTGTAATGATAAAATTTAGAAGCACATAAAAGTTGCTGTCACTTTTCAAATTGTTTGTAACTTATTAGTTTTGATGGGCACACCTCCAGATTTTAAGGGAACAGCTGTTGAATCTATTGGTGCCTTATTTCACATATTTATAATGCTTACCATCTTATTGTGCAATAATAATATTTGACTGCCAGGAAAATGACATTTCAGAGCTTGTTTGTTAGTAGTGTTAAAGATAAACAGTAATTATTAATGTTGGGAGAGGATTCTGGGAAGATAGCAGAGTTGGTCAGAAAAGTTTCAGCTCTCCAAATTTCCTTCACAAAAAATAAAGAACAACACCTCAGAGCAGCAGAAATAAATACAGGGTAAAAGTAAGACAGTTTGAGAAGACCCCAGGAAAGACCCAACATCCAGGGGTTGGCCTAAGAATGAAGTAGAAACACCTCCAGGAAGACTCTACAGAATCAACAAACAAGCCCTTGGAGAAGCTGGGTTGAGAAACAGCCTCAGCCTCAGAAACTTTCATTTCATAGACATTATGGGGGGTTTGATGACTGAGTAGAAGATTGAAGGACCTCCCATTCTTGAGGGACACCAAGAACAGCTGTGCTGATCACTCCTGTGTTGTGGCTATGGGGAAAAGGAGCTAACACATACCTGGTGAGTAACAAGGGGCAGGGACCCTGTTGGCTATGGGCATTTAAAGGAGAGCAGAGTCCTTGGTTTCAGTTCTGGGGCAGTGAAGACAACTATAGTTTGTAGCCACCAGAGGGACGACAGGGAGCAAGATAATTTGCAGGACAGTGTGGCTGGGGGCCCTAACTGTGGCTTAGGAGTGAAGAGGAGAGCCCGAAGTTGGGTCCCTGAGACAGACATCAGAAAATAACAATAAGAAGAAGCTGATGCTTGGGGCATCATTCCCCATACCTTAGTACTACAATTTGATTACACTAGCAGTTGCTAAAAACAAAAATAAATAAATATAAATAAGTAAGCAAAGGAGAAAGAACCTAACTGTAGATAGTTATTATTAGAACAGAGAAGTCCTGGGTTCATATTCAGAGGAAGATAATAGAGCTAAAAAAAGCCACTCCTTTTTTAATGAGAAACATCAAATGATCCCAAGAACAAAAAAAGAGTCCTTGAAAGAGCTTAAAAAGGACTTTAAAAAGCAAATAAGAGAGATCAAGGTTAAAAAAAAAACGAAAAAAATAAGAGTAATTAAAAAAAAATCATGAAAAGAAAGTCAACCAACATCAAAAACTTAAGGAAGAAAATAATTCCTTGAAAACTAGAATTGGGCAAAGGGAAGCTAATGACATTCTAAGACACCAAAAAATCATAAAACAAAATCAAAAGAATGAAAAAATAGAAGAGAAAGTGAAATATCTCATCCGAAAAATAACCAATCTGGAGGATAGATCAAGGAGAAATAATATAAGAATAGTCAGACTACCTGAAAATTATGATGAAAAAAAAATCTTAGTACAATATTATAAGAAATTATCAAGGAGAATCAGCAGAACTAGTACACCTTTATAATAAACACTAATTGATTACTTAATTTCATAAAATCACAACAGGTTTGAAAAGATCTTAAGAGATCCCTAGTCCGGGGGGTAAAGCTAAGATGGCAGAGTAAAAGCAGAGACTTGCTTGAGCTTGCCTCTAAATACCTGTACAAATGACTCTAAACAAATTCTAGAGCTGCAGAACCCACAAAATGACAGAGTGAAACACATTTCCAGCCCAGGACACCCTGGAAGGTCAACAGGAAGAATATATCACACCAGGCTGGGAGCATAGCGCAGTTGGGCATGGGCCACACTGGCGCAGATAGGGTTGGAGCAGACCTCAGGGGACTGAATTGCTGACAGCTGTGGTGGTTTCCAGACTTTTAAACCCACAAATGCTGAGGACAGCATGGAAGGTCAGTGGGGGAATTCTCTGTCTGGCCCCAGCCCCGGCATAGCAGAGGTGGCAGCAGCAGTGGTGGCTGCTTCTGGAGCTCTGGGCCCATAGACAGTGGGACAGTACACCTACCCCCAGCCCCACCACTGGAAGCAGAGTTCTATCTTGACAGAGAATCAGAAAGTCAAGTATTTGGCTGGAAAGATGAGCAAATAGCATTTTTTAAAAGAGTCAGACTATAGAATCTTACTTTGGTGACAAAGAATATCAAAACATACAACCAGAAAAAGACAACAAAGTCAAAGCTCCTACATCAAAAGGCTCCAAGAAAAATATGAATTGGTTGCAGATCATGGAAGAGCTCAAAAAGGATTTTGAAAATCAGGTAAGAGAAGCAAAAAAGAAAAAATTGGGAAGAGAAATGAGAGTAATGCAAGAAAATCATGAAAAATGAGTCAACAGCTTGCTAAAGTAGACCCCCCCCAAAAAATACTGAAGAAAATAACACCTTAAAAATAGACTAACCCAAATGGCAAAAGAGGTCCAAAAAGCCAATGGGGAGAAGAATGCCTTAAAAAGCAGAATTGGCTAAATGGAAAAGGGGGTCCAAAAGCTCACTGAAGAAAATAATTCCTTAAAAATTATAATGGATCAAATGAAAGCTACTGACTTTATGAGAAACCAAGAAATTATAAAATAGAGCCAAAAGAATGAAAAAAATAGAAGACAATGTGAAATACCTCATTGGAAAAACCACTGACCTGGAAAATAGATCTAGGAGAGAGAATTTTAAAAAATTTTGGACTACCTAAAAGCCATGATCAAAAAAAGAGCCTAGACATCATCTTTCAAGAAATTATCAAGATATGCCTAGTCTAGACCCCCACACGATGGAAAACAGTGTTGCACAGAAGAAAGATGGATTTGAGTCTGAGAACCTAGATTTTATTACCGATTATATTATTTACTTCCTATGTGACTTTGAACAAGTCAGCTACTTTCTTTGGACTGAAGTTTTTCAAATAAAGAAGGTCAGATGAAATGGATTCCACTGTTTTCATCTATCATCCTTATGAGGGAATCCCCTCTATTACATGTCTAACCTTTGGCCAAATGCTTCTAGCAAAAAGAAATCAAAAAACCTCATGTGACAGAATAATCCATTTTTAACCAATTATTATTTAAATAGTGGTTGGGAGGTAAACAGCTTATTAAGAATATAGTATCTAAAAATATTGTTTGGTTTTCTGAACCATGGCTTAAATTATGGGAATTACAGACTTTTAGCTAGGGATTGAATCAGTTAAGCAAGGCTAGAAGCTGTGTTTGCCTGGAGTTTTGCAAATCTAGTCAAAAGGACTTTTAACCCAAAAAGGATATTAGAGGGAGAAAACTGCCTACATATATTCTCTAAAGTATACTCAACAGAGAATAGTTACAGTATACAAACAATAAAAGAAATAGAGATACCCAGAAATCCAAAGGAGACAAAATCCAAGAAGGGAACCAGCAGTAAAAATCCATAGCCTCAGTTTTCTATATACAGATGGACAAAATGTAGGTAATAGGCAAAATGAACTAGAGTGCCTGATGCAAGGAGATAAATTAATGTCATAGTTATCACTGAGACTTGGCAGAAAGAAATTTATGACTAGAATATTCAGAAGGAGCAAGGCAAATAAAAGACATAGGTTGTGCTAGATAGCCTCTCAGGTACCTTTCACTTAATAGATTCTTTTTTTCTGATCCTGCAGTACTTACCATGTCTTCATAGTAGATCTGTGATGTTTCCCAAATTACTCATCTATTTCTTCTTTCTTGTTTGGTGATCTTTATCTTCCTCTAATGACAGCATTACTTCTATTTATTGCTGCATTGATTTTCATCCAAATGATCTCCACCATGATTCTTCTACTTCATTCTAGTTTTTCTTAACATGTATAATATAGAATGCCACCCTGCTTCCACTTTTTACTTGCTCTACTCCTTCTGAATACTTTATATTCTTCTAGAGCTACTTTCTAACATACACCCTAGATTTTGGGAGGACAAATTTCATATGATTCAGAGAAACGATAGGTAGGATCTTACAGCCTAAAATTCTTCAGAAGTCAGCCCAGGAGGGCTTGGGAGCACTCAAGAATGAAATGCCAAAGACACAAAGAAACAATTCTGATGAAAAGAAAAGGAGGTGCTGCCTAAAGAGAGAGATGTGGATTGTAGCAACTCATCTGTCAACTGATATATTTTAAAACTTATATTTTCAAAACTATGTATGCAGTGGAAGAAGAGTTATGGTAAAGTTTTATAAGAATGGTGTCAGGACCTCTAAACTTCAGAATGAGCTGCATAAGAAGTAAAGTTTGGGATACCCCAAAGTTGGAAGCTTTTTTTCTTTTTAAGGTACATTGGGGGAAAGAGTAGGATCAAAGAAGGAATAGAACTGCTGTGTGAGGCAGATGATAGATGGTCATAACTGGTGACTGAGAGAAGACTGGACTACTCAGCTTTTGTTTTGCTGCTATCTTTTTCTATCATAAAAAAAATTAGGAGCGGCTAGGTGGCGCAGTAAGAGCGCCAGCCTTGGAGTTGGCATGACCCGAGATCAAATCCGGCCTTAGAAAATGAGCACCCACACATAAATAATGACTAGCCGTGTAACCTTGAGCAAGTTACTTAACCCCAATTGCTCTAAAAAAATAAATAAATAAAAATAAAAAATAAAAAAATTATTGGGGTGGCTAGGTGACACAGTGAGTAGAGTGCCGGCCCTGGAGTCAGAAGGACCTGAGTCGGATCCAGCCTCAGACACTTAACACACACAAACAAAAACCTAGCCGTGTGACCTTGGGCAAGTTACTTAACCCCAATTGCCCTCCAAAAAAAAAATTATCTTAGGACTGAAAAGAACAAAGTAAAAATGATTAATGTTCAAGTTTATTCATGTCAAGTAAGGAAATACTAAGATGGCATGTTTCAGCTTATTGCCAGGCCTGAGGGAACAGACATCCTTGGGTAAGAGAAAGAACTGACCATTGTGATTGCTAGACCATTGTCATTAATCAAAAATTGTAGAGTGGGTGAGTTTTCATGCAATTGAGAAAGAGTAAATCTTGTCCCAAGCTCCCTCCAAAAGTGAAAATAATGGAGTCTTTATATGATATATCAATGAGCTGGACTTCAATTCCTGACACAATTCTAGAACGTCCTATTAAAAGTATGATTAGTGAGCATCTGACAAAGGAAGCAATGATCACAAAGAGCCAGCGTAGCTTCATCAAAAATTACTCAGGCCAGACTAACTTCATTTCCTTTTCTGGAAAGGTTACAAGACAGGTAACACAGGGAAATGCTGCAGATGAGTTTACCTAGATTTTAGCAAAGCATTTGACAGAGCTTCTTACTGTGGAAAAGATAGAGGGAGGTGGGCAAGATGATGGTGCTACAAGGTGGATTTGTTACTGACCAAGCAGCCAAACCCAAAGAGTAATTATTAATGGCGTATCCCAGTAGTCTCTGCTTGGTCTTATGCTGTTTAATTTTTTTTATCCATGACTTGGATAAAGGTCTAGGTGAGGTGCATATCATATTGGCAGATGATCTAAAGCTGGAAGGGGTAGCAAACACCTTGAGTAATAAAGTCAGATATTGGAATTTGGGCTGGATATGATTGGTTGAAATTTAATAGGAATAAGTCTTATCATTTGGCTTTAAAAAAATCAATCTCCTAAGTACAAAATAGGGATGATTTGGCTATATAGCAGTTTGTCAGGAAAAAGCTCTGGGAGTTTTAATGGATTGCAAACCCATGTAAGTGAACAATGTGATATGGCATCTGTGTTAGGCTGATAGGCCAGCCAGTCAATGCTTGGGTTCAAATGATAAGATTCCTGTAAGTGATTACATGAAGATGACTTATAAGTGTAGAGAAATTTATCAAAGGATACACAGGATCAACAGCCCTCTGGTACATTTCCATTAGCCTTGAAATAATTGCTCCCTTTCAGTATAGCTGACCTCTGAGTTTCAACTTCCTGCACTCTGAATTATACTTTGGCCTTTACTAATATCAGGTATGCTTGGTAACAAATGGGGTATTACTCCATTGCTCAACTCTTTTATTCTCTTTTGTTGGCTATTCTTTCATCTTACTGATAAAAGAAGTATTTGAAAGGATAGCATCAGTGAACCCAGTTTAGATGTTTTAGTGGTGACTGAGCAATCTCCAGTGGGTGTCTTCATGTTTGGTTTCTGTCTAGTCATTTGCCATGATCTGTAAACCAATGAAGAAAGGTAGATTCCTTTCAGCCTGTGTTTGGAATGGCCACATGGGTACATAAATGAACAAATTTTCCTATTATCTATAATAGCATTTGATTCTTGCTAGGAGAAGTAATATATAAATCACCCTATGATCCTAAACAGGACCTGGCTGGGCCCAGGTGCCCAAAAATACTGCTTCCATACAGAGTATGTAATTTATCTCTTCTGAGATCCTTCTGTGAAATATCTTCACAGAAGAATCAGGAACATGTGCTTTGTAAGGGCCTTATTTCTGTAAAGGGAAGAAATTAGGGGCCGGAACTAAAGAAGTATGGTTTCTTGGAAGCAAGGACAAGCAAAATCACAATGCTTAAGGTATGAATTTATGATAACTTGCAGGCTTTCATTGGAATTGGTAGCAACTGCTATACACTACAGCAATCAAAGAAAGCTAACATGATCTTAGACTTATGGTGTCCAGAACTAGGGAAATGATCATTCCTATAGTTATTGTGATCAGACCCCACATGAAGTCCTGTGGTCGATTCCAAGGACTGCATTTATTAGCAAAGACAGTGATGATATAGAGAGTTTTGGGCAGGGGAGAGGAATATTCAGGATGGTGAAGGAACTCAAGACCATGTTTAATGTGGGAGAGGCACAACTTGGGGAGCTGCATGCCATCATTTGGAAGAGGAATTGGGCTTGTTCCCCTTGGCCCCCAGGAGACAGAACTAGGAAAAGTGGGTGGCAGTTTCAGAGAAGTAAATTTGACTTGATGATAGGAAATTACTTCCTGCTGACTAGAGCTATACAGAAATAGAATGGGCAGCCTCAGAAAGTACCAGGGATATTGTAGAGAGAATGCTTCTTCTCTTGTTCAGGTTGTTCATTTGAACTGGATGGCCCCTGAAGCACCTTCCAGTTCTGAGGCTCTGGGTGTTACAAGATTTTGTAATTGTTGAATGGTTCTCACTTAGACTACACCAAAATCTACTTGCCTGAAATTGCTATCTATTGGTTCTTACCCTTTGGAGAATTTCTGTTTCCTGAAATAACTCTCACTCATGCTAGTCCTTCAGATTTTTTAAGAAAGTTATATCCATTTCTTCCCAATCCTAAATATCCCTAAGTCTTTCAATTATTTGATTTATTCATCCTTTCTTCATATGGCATGATTTACAAATGCCTCATCATCTTGGTCACCCTCTTGTGGACATATTCAATATCATATTTCAAATAAAAGGCAAATGAATTTCTTCACTGTAAATATAAAAATGCATTCAAAGCCAATTTCTAAGTCATTTTAAAATATGCTATTTTGAATTCTGCATACCACTGTATTTTCCTTTTGCATGTGTCATTTATCTTGCAACTGAAAAATATCTGAAGCAAAAGAAATTACATAGTTCAGAGCCTTCAACTCAATATGTTTCTTTACATTTTAGCTTAGTAAACAGAATTAAAATTAACTAGCTATACTGTACTCGTATATTGAGCCCAAAGAGAGAAATAACTGACTTCTTAAAAGTGACCTTGAAAATCAAGGTAAGGATGTTAATTGCTGCATTTTGGCAGTCAGTATAGGGAGGAACAGTTTGGTGTGATATCTCCCTTACTAATGAAATGAGCCTCATGTTCAGCTCTAAATGTGACCATCCTGTGCTCATATGTGAAAGACATTAGTAGTTTTGAGTGAGTATAGGAATAACCTGGATCTTTCTAAGAGAGTCCTCATTGCTAAAGACTTGATTTCATTATGATTTGTTTTTGATTTTGTTTTTTTGTCAAAACAGTTGTATGGAAATGTAACTATAGTGGAGACCATAGGGAAAATATGATGATCTTATTTTATAAAATTGCAAATACAATACTGAATTCCACATTTGAATTCCCACATTTTCTATAAAAATAAAACATTCATAGGGCTAATAGAAAAGTTGCCATAGAGTCCTTTATTTTAGAATGTAGAAATCAAGTGAGACCATTTGAAATGGAGCTTTCTGTTTCCTTAATGTATGTTAAATACTTATAGGTGTGTGGTATTGACCAGTAATCAATCTCTCTCTCTCTCTCTCTCTCTCTCTCTCTCTCTCTCTCTCTCTCTCTTTTTGCTTTTTTTGGAGGGGGGAAGACAGGGCAGTTGGGGTTGAGTGACTTGCCCAAGGTCACAACAGCTAGTAAGTGTGTCGGGTGTCTGAGGCCGAATTTGAACTCAGGTCCTCCTGACTCCAGGGCCGGTGCTCTAAGCCACCTAGCTGCCCCTTCACCAGTAATCTCAAAAATATTTTCTTTCATAGTGACCTTCATATCTACTTTTAGCTTCCTTTACCATATCAGAAATGCAAGATTTTTGTGGCTATAGAGCTATTTTTCATGTTTTATAGAAAAATGGGATTCTTCCTAGCTAAAAATGTTTTTAATGAAGCACCATAGTATATATAATAATGTATAGAATTTTTACGGTGTTTAATTCTCATTTAATCAGTTTTTTGTCTGTTTGGGGTTTTTTTGGAGGGGAGGAAGGCAGGCTAATTGGGGGTGACTTGACCAAGGTCACACAGCTAGTAAGTATTAAATGTCTGAGGCTGAATTTGAACTCAGGTCCTCCTGACTCCAAAGCTGGTGCTCTATTCACTGTGCCACCTAGCTGCCCCTCAGTTAATTGAAAACCTTTTTAACATCTTTCTTTAAGTCCTGTCACTATCAAAAATCTTATTTATGGCAGTCAGCAGTATTTATGGAATACCCAGTAAAAGCAGGGCAATATATGTTTACTCGAGATGTTGTGTGGTTTTTCCCCCAATGGAAAGTTTTCCAGTTTCAATGAATGCTTGGTAAAGAAAACTAAATTCTTTTCAACAATCATGTTATTAGTAGCCATTTGCCAGTTCATCTGCTTGTTCCTGCTGTCTCTGCAGAAAGTATTTTAAAGTCCATTTTAATTATGGTATATTGCAGTTTGATTTGCTTTGACAAAATATTTCCTTGGAAATGAGCACCAAAGAATTAGCATGCCTTCAGTATCCAATTTCCTAGAGTAAATTTCCACACCAAACACAAATCATTTGGAGAGATGAATTTTTTGACCAGCTACCCCTCATAAATGAAGTAGTTAGTTAAATGAATATGCCATACTTAAAGAGAAACTGAAACGAGTAAATTTGGAAAGTTATTTTAGATAGCTGTAACTCTGATCTGCACTATTATAACTTTGGTATAAACTATATACACATTTAAATTTTCACATACAAATTTTTAAAAGTTCTATAGATCTTTATGTCATCATTTATTAGATAGTTCTGAGTCTTTTATAATTGCTTCACTAATAATGTGACAGAGAATGATGTATTTGATACTTCTGTACTGAACAGAGTACCTGATATGTATTAGCCCTAATTCATCTGTCAAGGCCATACATTTTTGGGCTTTTCACTTTGTAAGTTCTAAAGACCACCTTTATTCTTTGATCCTAGTGTGTTGACCACAGACACGAGTTTCTGTTTCCTCAAAATTTCATTTCAAAATGAAAATAATAGTTGTTATGAAATTCAGATTATAAATATTAATCAGACAGAATGGATTATTGGTAGTAGAAATTGGAGTCATAGAGGCCATTACAATGGGCTTGTAGCCAGATCTTAACTGCCCTTCTTGAACAAATCATTTAATCTCTGTGGACTTAAGCTCTTCTTTCATAAACTTAAGTCTATGATTGTTTGATCCAGGTGGATGATGTAAATGTTGGAATATGAAAGGATGTCTATCCCTTT